>CAUDMG010002978.1:0-312500 GCA_958450375.1 Homarus gammarus
CCGGGGAATGCTACCTACTGGACCACCAGGATACTAAAAGCAGTCCTAGACTCTGTTATATTTCACACAAAGCCTGTTCAACGAGCTTATGGCGCCGTGAACCTCTAATTAGAGGTTCACGGCGCCATAAGCGCTGGGCCTCCTGCACAACCCATCCCATGTTTGTTTAGGTAGAAATAAGGTACCCGGCCAGCCGATAGGGGTCATCTCAAGCCTCAAAACCACATTTTAGCCAGTAGGCTTTAGACCTTGGGTGAGAGGAGACCTCTTGCTCCTCGGACTTAGAACAGGGGCCATACAGTCCTACCAGTGCTACGAGTCTGTGTGTGCAAATCCCCGAGATTGTTGTTAAGTCCAGCGACAAGTTAACACATCCTGTAAAGGAAGTGATCAATGGTGAGGGCCTGTTTGCTACAAGAGTTCTCCAGGCCGGTCTCATAGATCTAAACGATTAATACTCCAGGTTGACAAACTCTCCCTTATAACTTACGGTACTGTGGCGTGAATGTGAGTGACTGACCTATCCATGCAAATTATAAGTCCAGTGTATGGAATTGTGCCAAATAAACGTAAGTGCAATTATCTGCCCGTTTCTGTGACCCCTCTATTATTATTATTATCAAAGGTAATGACTGAGTGGTTATGACAAAGTATAACCAATACCTTAGATGGATGTTGGAAGTTAATGGAATTCATTAAATCATCATTTATCAAGTACACAACGCATTGAATGCCGGAAGCAGAGTGAAATTCTGCGTAGTAATACACCATAATCTCCTGGGTGAGTAACCAGTGTGAAGGTATCTAAGTTCTACGGTAAGAAAACCACTTTCTTGCATTTAAAACTTAACAATTGGCGCCCGAACAGGGACACAGACCGTGGATAATTGCACAATTGTATCGCCCACACCTACACCATGTCAGCTCGTGCAGCGGCTTTTGAGGAAGCACGTGACCTCGGGCTGGAGGGGGCTGAGGCAGTTGCATACATGGAGAAGGCTGAGGAGAGAGAAGACAAGCAACGCGAGCATGAACAACTCTTAGCCCAGCTAGACTTTCAGAAGGAAGAAAAGAAGCTTGAACGAGAAGAGAGACAAAGGGAACGGAAGTTCCAACTGGCCTTAGTGGAAAGGAACCAAAATTCTTCTCCGTCAGGAACTCAAAACGTCACTTATAGGAAATTTCCCCAGATGCCCACCTTTAAGGAGGGCGAATCCATGGAAATGTACATATCCCGGTTTGAGCATCTCGCAGAAGCCTACGAGCTTGATGACTGCATTAAGGAATTTGAGTTCCTGAGCCTATTTGATGGGAAAGCTTTAGGGATTCTTCGACGACTAGAGCGTCCTGAAAATAAATTCCCTGACATGAAGTCTGCACTGCTGCGGGCATATGGACTGACTACTGAGCAGGCCAGGCATCAGTTCAACAGGGCAATGTTGGAAGAAAATGAAACGGCTGCACAGTTCCGGAAACGTTTAAGGGACTATGTGGCTCAGTGGAAGAGTAAGGATGAAACCCCCAAGTCCATGGAAGAGGTTATAGACTTAATGGTGTGCACGCAGTTTGAAAGGTCGTATCCTCCTGAACTTGTGGCTCAAATCAGGGACAATGGAGTTAAGACGTCGAAGGAAATGGCAAGCAAAGCAGACGCTCATTTCAGCGCTTTCGGGTACCACACTCGGAGGCAGTGGTCGAACAGGGAGTCGGCAAGTACCCAACAAAGTCAACAACCTCTACAGAAACAACGACCGAACCCACCCAGGCAACAGAGAAATAACCAGCAACCACAACCGCAAAGGCAACAACAGAAACAGCAGCAGAAGCAGTACCAAGGCCACCCGAAGTACCAGGACAGTTGGCGCCCGGGTAACAATCCACGATGGGACCGGCGGCAGGAAGCCGCCGTAGCTCAATTCGTAGGCCAAGGTGCCAGCAATAATAATCCACGAAATAGCCAGCAGCAGGAAGCCGCCGATGTTCAAACTGTGGACGGGGAGTGGCCTGACCTTCCAGCAGGGCCGATCGTCATGCAACCTGAAGCAGGGGCTCATACCGAATCAGGTCTACCCCACCACACCTCCTGACTAACTGCCGCCTCCACCGTCTCCTCGAAGGGTCACCCCACCTTTCTTGTTAAGCCTGGATATGCTGGAGGAGTTCCAGTGACTGCCATGCGATATAGTGGGGCATCAGGCTGTATTGTCAGGAAGGAATTGGTGAAGCCACATCAATACACCGGAGCACAAGTAAGTGTTAAATTAGCCAATAGTTATATTCAAACGGTTCCAGTGGCCAAGATTGAGGTGAACACCCCCTTCTTCTCAGGTTGGGTCACTGCAGCAGTCATGAGGGAACCTGTATACGATCTCATCATTGGAAATATCAAGGGAGCAAGAAACAGTTGTGCAGTGGATGCTGCAACCCAAACTGATGCTGCTGCTTTGACCCAAGTTAATGCTGCTGCAGTTACTCGGGGTATAGCTCAAAGAAAACCTCGAGTCACCCCATTGGCTATTGCTACATCGTCTGATCTCATCAATAGTCAGGATGTCGTCCAAGAGCAAGAGCAGGACAGCACGCTCACTTCAGTACACAAGAGTTTGATGGTTGGGACCATCAAGGAGACATTTGGGAATCGAACGAGGTTTGTAAAGAAGAGGAACCGTCTCTACCGAGAGACTGTGGCATCTCTGGGTGAAACACGACTGCAGTTCGTGGTTCCTTCCAAGTACCGCCTGGCTGTGTTCAAGCTAGGTCATTGCACTGCTCTTGGCGGCCATATGGGTAAAAAGAAGACCTTTGATCGCATCAGGGCAGCGTTCTTCTGGCCAAGGATGGACCAGGAGATCACTAGGCTAGTCCGCTCTTGTGATGTTTGCCAGAAAACCAGTGATCGAGGGCGAGTCCCACCTGCACCACTACAGCCCCTTCCACTGATCTCTGAACCCTTTGAGAGGGTGGTGGTGGACATTGTGGGGCCGATAAACCCAAGGGCGAGCGATGGGGCTATACTGCCAGCCTGGGGTCACTAATTCTAAGGGGAAATGCTTAACTCTAATCTTAATTACTAAGGGTCGCTGCCACCAGACCCCCTCTCGACAGTATGCAGAGGTAGCATGCAGAGTGGACTAGGCATTGGGTTAGGTTTTTCATTGACCAGATCGATTAGGGGAAAGAAGGGTGAAACCACAACCTGTCTTAGTTCTTTCAAATGTTCCTTCTACTTACTTCAGTTCATTTTTGGTACTACCTAACCTCAGTTCTTTTTGGTAGCATGTCGATGGTCTAGGCACATGGGTAGTGTAATTCTGATATCAGGGTCACTTGGACGGAAATAAAGGTAACTACTGTGGGAGAAATGAATACTCCTAAAATACTCATTGAACAAGTTTATTAATATAAAATCAAAGGGGGAAAAGAGATATTATGAACATATAACTACAAGGTTCAACTGGTGGTCTCATTGCACTCCGTATTTCTTATTTACTTGTTTCCTTATTTTCTTATTTACTCAACAGCAATTACCCAGATATTACACTCTTACCGTGCACACTCTTACTGGTGTCACATTGCATTACATAGCAGGACCAGTTCCTTGTCCTGACTCACAATACACTGTTACATGGCAACTCCTTGCAGATTACTTTACTTCTCCCACATTACTAGGTACTTCTCATTACATCCAGTTATAAGACCAACTGGCATGTGATGCTTCACAGACTGTTGGTAGGGTATAGGAGATGCACTCACGACACGCTAATACTGATACAAACACCTACATGGGTCCACTACCCAACATGGGGTAATTATTAACAAACACATACAACCACACTGTGGACCATAACTCCAAGGCATAGCACTGGCGCCTCTAACAACTGATGACTGCTGTTGTGGTCGGTTACACTCCGACACGAGGCAGGTCTGGGGCCCTCTGCCCACGAGGTAGAGTGGAGCCGATTAATCGTGCCAAATCAGCGCCATCCCTCATATATTGACCACTGCTGGGTATCCACCGGCTCCGAGCGAACGGTGAGTTTCAATTAAGTCCACCCTCGATCTGAGAACAAAGGTGGAAAGTGATACGGGAGGTTTTTGGGGAAGCATGGTGGGTCACAAACAAATCTTTAGTATAGCCGCGTCAGATATTTATGTTATATTACTTCTTACACTGGGTGAATGACAATTCCACTGTTAAAGCATGAACATTGATGAACACTGATATTCACTACAACAGACTGAATCAAACTGAATGGTTATATACACAGAACATACCTGAGAACGAAGGTGAAAGGTGATACGGGAGGTTTAGTACTCCCGCCTCGCACTGGTTTATATACCCCTGAGTTGCCAATGATCGCTACTCACTCAATGACAGAAATTACAAACAATCTAACTGTTACTCATTCAAGGAAGACCCTCAGTTGACAAAGGTCTGGCGAATTAATAAAGAAGATTTACACAGACTAATTCAAGATTGCGTTTGCCAGTAGAGAGTGGAATAAACGTAGTGACAACTGTGTTTGAAGGCGGGACCTATTGGGAGTGATCCTGAGGGTAAAACGGATGGGAAAATACGTCTCTCCTGAGATTCTACAAGCGCGGTGGATTTGAATGTTATGTAGCGTAATATGAATTAAAGTGGGTTTTTAGGAATGACAATGATGTGTGCAGTACAGGGCAAAGTATATTCTCGCCTTGGTTGACTTTAGCATGAGGTGGCCCGAGGCTGTGCCTTTGAGGAACATTGAGGCCACGACTGTTGCAGAAGCCATGCTGGAAATCTTCTGTTGGGTCGGTATCCCCAAACAAGTCCTCAGTGACAGGGGGACCCAGTTTACTTCTGCCATGATGGAGGAGTTGTTGCGGCTGTTATCGGTAAAGGGGCTATCACCTGATGTGCAACGGACTCTGTGAGAGGTATAATGGGACGCTGAAGAAAATGCTCAGGAGGATGGCAGCCGAACAACCTAAGGAGTGGCCGCGCTACATTGCCCCACTTCTGTTCGCGTACCGAGAGGTGCCACAGAGCTCACTCAAGGTGTCTCCCTTCGAGCTTACGTATGGCAGGTCCGTCCGGGGACCTCTACAGGTTCTTCGGGAACTGTGGGATGATGAGGAACCAGATCCGGAAGTCAAGACCACTTATACATACGTCATTGACTTAGCTGATCGTCTCCAAGAAACCTGTCAACTGGCAAAGCAAGAGCTGATAAAGGCTCAAGAGGTCCAAGCTTCGTTGTTTCCAGCCAGGTGACCAGTGCCTGGTTCTGTTGCCGACGATGCGCAATAAGTTACTTGCTCAGTGGAAAGGACCATTCGGCATTGCAGAGCGTGTCTCGGATCTGACTTACATCGTCCAGGTGGGATCTCGACGAAAGAAGTTCCACATCAACATGCTGAAGAAATACTTCCCGTCACCGATCGGGGGTATAGTCTCCACTGAGGAAGACAGGGACGAGCCTTCCCAGTGTGATTCAGGGGTAACTTGTGCTGCCACAGTAATCTCTGCCAGTGATGAGGAGGATGGGCCTGTCACTGCACGCTCCCGCCAGAGTGAGACTTTCACGGACGTTGAGGTGACGGAAATCTATCAGCAGAGGAACGAGATGCCATCGGCTCTCTGTTGCATCGCTACAAGGACATTTTTTCTGATAAGCCAGGAGTTGCCCGGGTCGACTGTCACACTATTGACCAGCCCTACACCTGTTCGGGTAAAGCCCTATCCTATACCTATGTGACTACTGGACACTGTCAAACAAGAAATTGAGGAAATGGAAGCAGTAGGAATCATCGAGAAATCATCGTCTCCATACTGTAGTCCTATGGTAATTGTCCGTAAAAAGGATGGGGGTGTCAGGATCTGTGGGGGATATAGGAGAGTAAATGCCATTACCCAGGTGGATGCTGAACCTATGTGTGATCAGAAAACTATTTTTTCAAGAATAGCTGGTTCCAAGTTATTTACCAAACTTGACCTGACCAAGGGGTACTTCCAAATCCCACTGGACCCGAAGAGTCCCCAGATCACAGCCTTTGGTACGCCAGGGGATCTCTACCAGTACAGAGTCCTTCCCTTTGGCCTCACAAACTCCCCTGCCATCTTCAACCGCGTTATGAGGCAAGTCCTAAACGGCATCAAGGGAGTTGAGGCATTTGTGGATGAGGTATTAATCCATTCAGCAACATTTGAGGAACACCAGAACTCTTAGAGGAGGTGTTCCGGAGGTTCCAACAAAAAAACATGACCGTGAAACCAAGCAACCGGTCGGAATTCTCACTCTTTGTTATATGTACCGAGCAGTATTGGTATTACCAGTAATACAGTGATATCGGGGCTGTTGGGAGTGCATCCTCCATATGGCCTACCAGCTGAGTTCTATCTAGTATTATTGTTGTATATGATTGGGGATAATTAGCCGAAATTTAGTTATCCCAGGTTGAGTGGTGAACCCATAAAAATTGATAGTTTCAGTAAATATGTACGTGAGTTGAGTACATCAACTAAAGGAAAAGTGCCATGTTATTCATTCCGAAATAGCATGTTGTTATAAATAATATTTTAATTCGGGATATTGTCAAGTGTGTCATATAACCATCTGTATTGACAATGAAATAATATAATGCTTGTTTAATGTTGTAAACAAGAATTGAAGATTTATTTCTCTACTTGTAAAAGTAAAACCTGAGGAAGGGGCCAGTCCTAACTGAATGTGTAAAATAGCCACCTAATTTGTCCAAGAAATAATACAACAGTTGTTTAATGGTGTAATATGTAATTGAAGATATATTTTATGAATGGTAAAGCAAGACTTAAGTGGACCAGTCTTGTCTGAGTGAACTTAATTAACATCTTATTTACTCCTTATGTTAATAAATATTAAATTAGTAAACTACGAGTATCACCGCTCTATTCCTTCTACCCGTTGGTTCTCAGAAAATAACTATTGAAACGCACGTGCCTAGAAGCTCGCTAACACGCTACCTAACAGTTTACTAAGATATGTTATATTCTAATAAAAGTCTGGGTGGTGGCAGGCTACCGTTGTAAGTAATAAGTGTTATAATAATAATGACATGGTTTCCCAGACTAATCCATGGTTTAGAATATAACTAGGACAGAATATAATTGAGAGAGAGTATGGACATGAAATTCAGGAAATACAATGATATATATGAAAAAAAGAAATGAAGTAAAGAAAAGAATATTGACTTAGAAAATATAAGCAAAGAAATATAAGAATATTGACTTAGAAAATATAAGCAAAGAAAGACAGGATATATCCTTATAGAACGAAAGACATAGACTATGAAATTATTAAACTATGTACACCAGAAAAGACTAATATAAAATATAGATATGAGCAAGAATATAAGTATATAAATATATTGAAGTAAAAGAATAAGCATATGAAATAGTATAAAGAGGAAAAGCAGCACATTACACCCACCCCCTATCTCCGCCTCCCCTGTTCCCTCCCCCATACACACTCAGGTGCGACATCTGTAGGGTCAAAAAGACCCTTCCTTCTGCCGATTCGTTGTTCAAACCTCAAGTGTTTTGGAGTCATATTGCGACCGGTTGAGGAAATGAACTTTTGTTCGTGACTGTACAGCCTCTTCCACTTCCAACTGGTACAGTCGGCCACAAGAATAAGTATACACCTACAGTTCGTGTTTGAGACGAAATAACTGCTAACACTGTTCTGAACAGAACAGACAATATTACAAAATGACCTGTAATTTTTTTTGTATTCCTACATATATGTTATAAATACATTTGTTGTGAATGTTTTACTAGTGCCTTGTGTTTATATTACAATTAATATGTTGTATCCAATGGTAGTAAACTTATTGCCGAATGGGATTGCAGTTATCGTACAGCTCCCTCCTCCTCCCCCACTTTTTCTCTTACCCTACTTTTTTTTACAGATGTTTGGACAGGTTGGAGGGTTGTAGAAATAGTAAACGGGTGTGGACATGGTGATGGGGTGTGGACATGAGGAGAGGGTGCAGACATGTGGGGGGGGGGAGGTATGGACATGGTTCAGTAATACAAGGATCGTGACTCACAGAATGGCCGTGGTTCACAAGAGGGTCGTTGTACTCACCATGAGGGTCACGGAGGAGTCGTAATCGTAAACTCTTCAGACAGACTAATATACGAGTGCGTACTGTATATGGGACGCGGACACTGTTCTATAACACATATGGAGGAGGGAGAGAAGGTACCCTGCTCACCACAGAGTCACTGATATGGCCACTAGAATCTGGGAGCAGCAAGATAAGCCCTGATATCAACCACGATTTTTCACGCTTCATGATAACAAACGAAAGTCAATGAACCTTTTGTTTTTGTCCTTCACATCTTGAATTAACACCACCCACCCTTAAAACACACACACACACACACACACACAACGTATAAATTTTCTAAATATGTTAAAAATCTACTGACACACACACACACACACACACACACACACACAGCTGATAACATCGATTTGTGCCATGACATCACCACTTACTGATAACCTAAAGATAAGCCCATACAACCTTACCCGGACCACCACTGTGCCATGCTACACTGTATGTGGTTAGGATATACGCCTCCCCGTACAATTTTATGGTCAACTAGCGTCTGTCTGTATCATCCAATCAGGATTAACACATTAATTATTCGTCTAAACCAGGAGTTCTTAACCTGTAGTCTATGGTTCATGTTCAAAGTGTTCCAGGGAAACCCCAGATTAAAGTCAAATACATATTACCAGCATAGCATAGGTCAACTTGGTTATAAGAATTTAGAATTTAATTTTTATTCCTTTTGTATATATATATATATATATATATATATATATATATATATATATATATATATATATATATATATATATATATATATTGTAGTGGACGTCTCCCCTACAAACTGCGTATAGCATTCCAATGTGCCGCCTTCCCTAGCAACCAACCAGGTGTTACCGTATCTTAGCAACGGAACCAGTCACCGGCGACTTTCTGGGTTTTCCCAACATGACTCATAGCGGCTGCTGCTGGGTATATAAGCTCTGTCTCTCCATTGAGATTCATTCAACTCAACTGAACGACTCGCCAGCCAGCCTTCATTGTGAACGGACGTCTTTCTAGACCTCTCACTGCAAAGCCAGCTAGCCTATCTCTTACCACTGACAAACTGCACTCAATCATCAACCTCATTACCATTACTTCATACAACAGGAAATTTCGTTCCAGACAACGCCCTTTCTGTGCCTCCCTACTGATCAGGGGTGACTCCTGATCAGAGGCGGACCTGACTGGGAGATCTGTAACGGTTTTCTGCAGCGGACTCGGGCCGCGAACCCATTGGTGCACTTGCACCTTTGGCTATTTCTCCTTGATCTTCCTTCTTTTTCGCTCTGGCCTGGGGACCTGCACCCTAGAGGTGTATTCGTCCTTGGGTCCCCCCTGTAACTGTTCACCTCCACTTAGGAGATTGTGAACACGAAAGGGGGTAGGAGCAGAACCCCCCCCCCCCCCCCTCCGCCGAGCCTTCCTGGGAAACCGTGATCGTGCGTGTTCCACCTGGGAAGGGGGTCGCAATCCTTAATCCTTACCCACCCCCCCCCCCCAATTAGGTACACTAGCTCATGCCTATAAGTGAGCATTCAGTAACACTAGGAAAGTAGGATCCCCTGACGGGGCTTTCGGGACAGTGTTGCGGGAACCACTCTACGACCACTCGACCAACAAGTGGCGGTGGGGAGCGTTGAAATTCCTGCAACAAACTCTGTCCTGGAATAGGTAGGTCTCAATCTGAAATCACTCAAGGGTGGTATGTCCACCACACACCCTCTAGAATGAGGGCACACCGGATACGGATACGCTCCCATGAAGGGGGCGTGACTGACGGAAGAAAAAATGAATTAGCAAGACTCCTTACAGCAACACTACTGATCAAAATTTCTAACCTTATCACGACCAAGGACTCCTTCATCGCACTCTGCCTGACTGAAAATGATGTTGACCAACTCCTTTCGAACGACAGCACCAGGAAACTGAAGTCCGCGAAATTCGAAGTTGCAATCCCTCCTGAACTCCGAGCAAGAAAGTCAATCGTGATCAAAAAATTAGATAAAGCAATCACTGAAGAATCTAGCGAACAGGAATTGGCATCTGATATAGAAGACAAAAATGAATGGGCCAAGGTGGAGGAAGTTGTCAAGCTGCCCAGACTGCCATCCATGCTGAAAATACGGTTCACTGAAATAGCCATGGCCCAAAAAGCAATTCAGGAGGGACTGTGTCTCTCCTACTACCACGTCAGCAGCAGCCAGGTGGAGCAGGAGGAATTCTTCCCCATAACTCCATGCTGGAATTGCTACCAGTATTCACACTTGGCAACAGACTGCCCTAACAAGGACACCAAGCACTGCTCAGAATGCGGGAATAAGGGGCACTCCTTCAGAGAGTGCAAAAACAAAGATAACCCCAAGTGCCTAAACTGCGAAGGTGATCACAGAACACTGGCCACTCGCTGCCCCATACGAAAAGCGATAGTCAATCAAAAGAAGGAGAAGGAAAGGGAGAAGACACAGGAACAGCAAAACAAGACATACTCAGCTGTAACCAAACTTACCAGAGAAACAACAAAGATTCTCGAAAAAGTCGCCACACCACCCCCCGCAAACCAACCTATTGTGCTTCAGCTTGGAAATAATCTTTCCGTAAAAATAATGACATCCATAATCCACGCCCACATCATGAATATAGCCAGACCCGGAACTTTCGCCAAGGCAGCAAAAGACATGTTCGCCGCCAACAACCTGCCAGATATGGAATTCCCAAATGATGTGCCTTCTTCTGAAATCTTCAACTTCATTTATAAATCAGAGAGCACTGAAATTCAAATACCAACAACTCACGAACCATCAACTCACGAACCAACAACACAAGAACAGACTACCTCAGGCATACAACCCGAGACAGCAAGCGAGGAAGAATCCATGGAAGACTCAAGCGAAGATGAAACCACCACAATAACAGAACAAGCCGCCAGAGACAACACCCAAAAAAGAACCAAGCAGGAACTAAGGCACCACCTGCTACGGAGAACAAAGACCTAGGGTATGAAACTGGTATCCGATTTTACTCCACTACAGCTCCTCCCATAGTCTCAACAGAAAGACTATTGGCAGAAATAAGGCAAGGAAAAATCAAATATACATACTCGGACAAAAACCTAGATGACACACAAATTGAAACACTATTCAAGAAGGGAAGAATCCTCACAAGACACAACAGAATAGAAAGAGTTGATCAGTCAACATATAAAAAGATCCGCTTGGGCCTGGACAGGAGGCTGTCAGGGGAGCACCGATCAGCAAAAATGGCGCAAACCAGCTCTAGACACCAGCCTTCATAATAAATAAGCTAAGAATAATCCAACATAATGTCTCAGCATGGAACCCACAAAGAGCATTCGAATTATACAACACATACCGTAACATAGACCCAGATATCATTCTCATCAATTCGCATGGCAAGAAAAACTCAGAAAAAATAAAACTATTTAACTACACAGTATACCAAAAAAACAACCAAGACACACTACACGATGGAATAGCCATAGCCATCAAACGAAACATACAACACAAGATACACGACTCATTTCAAGAAAACTTTTTGGCGATTGAAATTAACTGCCCAACAGGACCTATTATAATCGGCACCTGTTACCTCCCTCCGAGAAGACCCATATTTCCACTAGCAGACATGCTCAAACTCCTGAGAAGAACCATACCAGCATATTTCTTGGGTGATTTAAATGCTCGACATCGCGTTTTGGGACACCAGGACAACAACGCCGTGGGCAAGATTTTAAACACATTACTGAGTCACGGCAACGCAATACACCTCGGCCCGGAATTCCCCACATACATCAGAGCAGGACAAATCGGACATCCAGACATAGTATTAACAAATCAGCATCACCATCTTAACCTGCAAATGGAACCCGGCCCAATAACCACCAGTGACCATCTCCCTATCGTAGCCACACTCTCCACGTCGCCAATTCAGATCCCTGCCAGGACAAGATACAGCTACAGCCGATCCAACTGGGAGGAATTCCAAAATGAGCTAAGCAACCATCAAATAACCCGGCTAAACAACAAACACACCTCCCAAATAGACAGCACACTGGAGACATGGTACGGAAACGTGATGCAAGCAATGGAACACCACATACCCACGACCACTCACCGCACATTACCACACCCCCAATACACACATCAATCAAGAATTTTACAGACACAGTTTAGTAACTTATTCAAATTAATCCTAGAACATGGATGGACGCCAGAATACAGAATACAATATTACACCATACACGATCAACTAAGAGACATGTCCAAAGAAGCATATGTGAATAACTGGGAGAAATTAATAACAGACACAGAAGCAACTTACCACAACCCGAAAAAATTCTGGCGTAAAATTAAAAACCTAATGGGAATCTCAAGCAACGAGTCAAACTACATTTTAAATAGCAATCAAATCAAATTAACTGAACCCAAAGAACAAGAACCTGAATTCAGACAATTCTGGAGCAAAATTTTTCAAATAAGCCAAGAAGAAAACCTGAAATTCTGTATGAACACCGAGCAACAAGTAACTAATCACATGACACACACAACCCACATCTGGCAACCAAGTCCCAGTATAGAAACAAATGCTTTGGACGATCTTTCCACACTGATTCAACCAATCACCGCAGAGGATATTCAGAAAACAATAATCAGTCTGAAGAATAAGGCCCCGGGCATCAGTAAAATTAACAAACCCATACTCCAGCACCTACCAATCAACATGATACACCAACTCAGTCACATTTTTAATGCATCACTTGCCTCTGGCTACTTCCCAAGAAAATTTAAAACAGCAATCATCAGACTTATATCAAAACCAGGCAAATCCCCAATCCAAGTAGCAAACTACAGACCAATCTCTCTCCTAGAAATACCGGGAAAAATCTTAGAAAAAATAATTAACCGCCGACTGCGAACACACCTCGAATTTGAGGAGAAATACAACCCCAGACAGCATGGATTCAGAAAACATAGAGGAACCCATACAGCCTTAGCCCTAATTTATGAAAACATAGCAAACGCGATGCACAACAACGAGCAATGTAACGTAGTACTAAGGGACGTAGCTAAAGCATTTGACAAGGTCTGGCACCTAGGACTCAAATATAAAATTACCACCCTAGAACTCCCCAACAATTTTACTTCCTTTCTTTGCAACTTCCTCGATAATAGAGAGGCCAAAATTATCATAGGTAACCACACAGGCCCAAGCTTCAAATTATACAGCGGAGTACCACAGGGAAGCAACCTCTCGCCAACACTCTACACAATATATACGGCGGACATGCCACCTCCTGTACACGGAGAGTACGTAGCTTATGCTGATGACGTCACACAAATCATCCGACATCCAGGCAAGGGCAAACAGATGATGGCAAGGATAACAACCCACGCCATCGAGCAAATCAACAAATACGAAAAAAAATGGAAAATTCAAACCAATACACAGAAACTAATGATAATACATATTGCTAGAAAAAATCCTACACCAATTACAGTCAACAACGTACCTATACAATACTCCAACCAAGGTAAAATTCTGGGACTCACAATAACAAGAACAGGCATAGCAAAACACGTAAAACAACGCAAACAGACTGCCCACTCACAACTCACGAAACTAAGACGATTCAGCAAAATGGACACCAAAATTCAACTACACCTATACAAAGCACTTATCCGCCCACACCTAGAATATCCACCAATACCACTCAACACGATCAGCAAATCCAGTCAACTTAAACTTCAAGCAGTACAAAACAAAGCTATCCGTAGAGCATCAAAGCAACTCCCGCCATACACCACCAAAATACAAGAACTTCATGAATTATTCAATCTCGAACCACTGAACATACGCACACACAACCAAGCACAGAGAGTATGGACCAAACTTGAAGAGATGGAGGACCCATTATTCTCCAAATTAAAAGAAGAAGGAACAACTAGAACACACAGCTGGTGGCCTAAGAGCTTCCACGCTGACATTGCAGAACAAGAACCACTCTACACAAAGAGGTAAACAAATAACAATACCACCGGACAAATAAAATTAACACCCATTATAATAATGAATATCTAGCTAGCTTAACTCCTCCCCTCTCCCTCCTCATCCTCCTTCCCTGAGCTGACGGGCTTGTGCTGTGCGCTGCCGCCAACCAATCATATCAACTCGTCTCCGCTAGGTGGACAGCCCACCTGCTATCTACCCCTCCCACTCTACTTCCCGTTTCCACGCTTTACTTCTCTCTCTCTCTCCTCTTCTTTCCCAGTGCAAAGTCATTTGCCACTTTACTTCATTATCATCATCATCATCGAGATTCATTCTGACCATTCTTCTGACCTGGCAGTTGATAGGACTAAAGCTCAACTAGCCAGGAGGGCAGGTGTCCAGAGAAGTGTCATTTGGACTTAACTTTCCCTTAGTTATTTAAACATTTTCTTGAGGTTCTAGGGAGGAATGAGAGTGAGCTTTTGGTCTGTTATCTCTGAGGGAAAGATCCTGATATGACAACATAGGAGAAAAATGGGCGTGGCTTGCTCATCACCAGTAACACTAAACGAGGCTGTTAATCGATCACTTCCGCCTTTCACCACTACCGTTCTTGAAACAAAATCACTTTTAATTTAAAAAAAAAATTGTTGGATGGAATGTGACTTGTCTACCTTGTAATATGTTATTGGAATTTTGAAAATCAATGCGAGGTGATTAGGTGGTGTTTGCCACTGTTCCACACCCAGCCCAGGATGGATGCTAATGAATGTCTATTGGTGAGTTGCAGATAAATTATATTATCGGTTTACGTGCAACTAGTTACAACGTGTCAGAAATTGCAAGGGGGGATGGAATCACTGTGAGACGGTGATTAACCTTCTTGGAGGAGCCTGGGAACTTGGGAAACCAGATGTAGTTGATATACTATAATGATTAATTTCGGGTGTGTAATGTAAACAAACCATATTTTGACTCTCAATTCATTTAAATTATATAATTTTAGGCTGGTGACACCATGATTGACAGGTGTGAAGGACACTGGCCGAGCTATTGAGATTCTGTGATTTCCTCCTTCATATTCAATATTTCTCCTCATTTCAACGTTATTATAAATAGATAAAATAATTACAGTTGCTTAATTCCTGAACAACATCATTTAAAAAACATTTAAATAAGGAAATTTAGGCACATTATAATAATCATAAAATAAGGGTCCTTATTTAATACACTTTCTTCAAGCATGTGCGTCTAAGATAATATAGTGAAAAAAAAAAACATCCATCCTTCCCTTACTTCTTTCATGAATTTCCCTGTTTTCTTCAATCCCCTCCCGCTCTGATGACCAACTTGCATCCCATGCCACCCTCCCACCCCTGTCATAGCCTGTTAACTGTAAGGTTCTGTCGAAGTTAACTCGGCTGGAATGTTTATATTTTATTGGGTATTAGTAGCAAAACCCAAGTTGTCTGTTATCCATTTATTCAGGAACAACTAAGATAATTCCAAAGTGTAAATCAACCGTAACTTATCACTGTAGCTATGAGTGTTAAGAGAAGGACGGAGGCTATGTAATTAGACCTGCTTAAAGACGTCCTTTCTATGTGAGGTGTTGAGGGAGAGTCAGGCCTCAGGGCGTCAGTGCCCCGATCGCCCGGCCCTTTCAAATACTGATCTAAGCTGTCTCTGGCCACACCTTATAAGGAAGGGTGCCGACCAGCTGCTATCAAGATGACTCCTCATAGCCAGTGGAGAGTTACAGGGGATGATTATGTTTATAAATCAATATGTAATTAACCCATTTATATAATCTTCTGTTGATGAAACAGGGGCCATTACACCCCCCCCCCCCCCCCCACTCCAACAAACGACCCAACCCCAAAGTCTACCAGTCCCCTTCTCCACCCCGCGTGAATTACCGTGCAGAAAGGACCCAGCCAGGCCCAGAAGTTAGGTGGTGGAATGGATGATTACTTTTGACAGAGACTGTACATATTCATTCTATTTCCACCCTAAGTTGTCTTGAGCAGGTTGACCATTAGTAACGACCATACGCTCAAGTTAACAAGCGAAGAAAAATATTTCAACCTGCCCTCAAGCAATGAAAATCCCTGGTGGCAGGTTTTCACACGACGACTTACCTCTGCCCAGAATTTACCCGCTCTAGTCACTCGTTCTATTGGTCTTACACAGAGACATACTCGTCTCCGGTTCAGCCGGGTCTTGGCAGCTAAAGGCGGCGGCACACTGGGCATTTTTCCTCCGAACATGTTGGGCCAGCAAAACAAAGAGACTAGGATGTTTTGTTGGCACGTCTGCCCAACGCAACGAAAACAAAACAAAGCGTCTAAACGAGGTTCGCCTTGGATCCCATTACTAGAGTTGAGGCCTTGCAGGATCGTGTTATAGTTCTTCAATTGCTCCAGCAAGTGAAGTTTCTTTAAAAGTTGCAGTGACTGGCTGGTCAAAGAAGACCCTGAATAATGATTTAATAATACTACATAAATTTTAAAGTGACAAATAAATAAAAAAGTGTCACCACTTTATGTGTTATATTTAAATTATTAGTGTTTCACGATTTATTTAAATTTTTACTTGAATATTCAACACCTAATATACAGCTCATTTGAGCACTAACCAGGCCAGCAAAGCTCACCACCAAAGCGTTATCCATTTCTCGCAACAGCCGAAATCCTGCTGCTTGCTGGGCCAGCAACATGCTTGAAAGAAAGCGCTCAGTGTGCCGCCGCCTTAAGTATGGTTATTCTTTAGGTCACAATAATCTTTCCATTTAGTTTTAATTCCATTCTGTGTTTCTTTCGTTAATCTTTTGGTGTTGGAATCTATTTTAATTAAACAGTGTTCATGTTCTTTCTTTCTTTTTTTCTCCAATGGCTCCAACATGGCTTCACAAGTGAGCGTTCATGTCTGACTAGTCTATTAATATTATTTCCAACTATTTCTGAATCAGTGGATGAAGGGCACGATTATGATGTGGTATACCTCGACTTTAGCAAAGCCTTCGACAGAGTCCCCACGAAAGACTAATACGAAAAGAAGAGGCTCATGGAATTGGAGGAGTTATTCTAAAATGGATTAGGGCGTGGTTTCAGGACAGGAAACAGCGAGAAGACATTAACAGCACTAAATCCTATTGGGTTAACGCTACTAGTGGAGTACTGTACTCCAAAACTCAGTACTTGGACCATTACTATATATTATATACAGTACATAAACGACATAGATATAGGCGTAAACAGCAACATGAGTAAATTTATTAATGACACTAAAAAAGGGGCTTGTAATAATCTGACGAGGACTCGGCAAAACTACAAGAAGATCTAAACAAACTTTTCGCATGGTCTGAAAAATGCCAGATGAAATTTAATGTGGACAAATGTAAAGTACTTAGTCTAGGAGATGTAAACAGAGAAACCAGATATCAGATGAACAACGTTGTTTTAGAGAAATCCAACTGTGAGAAAGATTTAGGAGTAATGATATGTAAGATTCTTAAACCAAGTCAGCAATGTGTTTTTGCTCGAAACAAGGCTAACAAAGTACTTGGGTTCATACAAAGGAGTGTTCGTTACAAGCCTAGCGAGGTTATACTTAAACTATATCTTGCGCTTGTGAGACCTCACTTGGATTATGCAGTTCAGTTCTGGTCACCATACTACAGAATGGATATAGAATCCCTGGAAAGAATTCAGAGGAGAATGACAAGATCAATCCCGGGCATTAACCTTGAGTACAGAGACGGGTTAAAGCATTTCTTAATTTGCACTCCCTCGAGAGACGTAGAGTGAGGGGCAATATGCTCGAGGTGTATAAATGGAAGTCAAGGCTAAACAAAGGTGATATAACAAAGGTACTCAAACTATCCAACCATGAGCGAACTGGTAGCAAGGGTTTTAAATTAGACAAATTTAGATTTAGGCGCGAGATAGGTAAACATTGGTTTGGAAATAGAGTAGTGGATGAGTGGAACAAGTTACCAAACATCATCATTAACTCTAATACACTGGATAGCTTCAAACATAGGTTGGGTGTATATGAGAGATAGTGATTGGGTGTAAACAGGACTGCCAAGTATGGGCCAATAGGCCCGCTGTAGATTCCTCCATTTATATGTTCTTATATGGAGTGTCAGGGCTGTAACGAGCACTTCTCGCATCGCTCCCGAACCGAGAAGACCTCCCAACAAGACCTCCTGCTGAACCCGGAACTCTGAAGACCGCCTTCTCCCCTGCGCCATTGTTGGCCATCTTCCCGGACCGGACCACCCAGGACTGTCATCGTCCACAACTACTCACGAGCGTTCTCGGTTTATCGAGCATTAGCTTGCCCTCCCCACTGGCAGTGTGAGTGACCCACACTCCAGCTGGAGAGCAGTTATAGGGCGATATTCCCGGCGTGGTTTGAGCTCTTTTCCTTCTACTACTATTTTTCCTTTTTCGCTCTGGCCTAGGGACCTGCACCCTCAAAAAGTGTATTCGTCCTGCGGTCCCCCCTGTAACTGTTCACCTCCCTCCCAGGAGATTGTGAACACGAAAGGGGGTCGGAGCAAAACCCTCCCCAGCCGAGTCTTTCCAGGAAAACCGTGATCGTGCGGGTCCACCTGGAAAGGGGGTAGCTATCCTTATCCTTCCCAATAGGCACACTTAGCTCACGTCTATAAGTGAGCAGTCACATACACTAGGAAGTAGGCTTCCCCAATCGGGGCTCCGGGAGAGAAGCTCAGGAACCACTTTACGACCACCAGCCAGTGGGGAGTGCTGTAATTCCTCTGCTATTTACTCAAACGGAATAGGTAGGATTTAAAAAAAAAAAAAAAAAAAAAAAAAAAAAAAACCAACGGTTATGGAGCGCGTACGTCCTCCTAACCGCGATCCCCGCCTGAACCGCCAACCTGACGACCCGAACTACGACAGGCTCCGCACTGAGAAAGCAGACCAGCTACGCGCCTTCAATGAAGCCCTGAAAAGTAAGGACAACATCACCACCTCCAACAACTCCACCACCACTGCTACCGCCACTGAGGACAGCTGGACGAAGGTAGAAAACAAGAAACGCCGACGTGCTTTTTCGGGAAACGAATGCCATCAAGCAGCCCCCAAGGCACCCATCACCACCACCAGCTCACCCTCAACGACACTGCCAAAATTCCGGATCACGAAAACGGACGCAAAAACAACATATGCCGCCGTCACAGAGATGGAAAAGCTGAATCCACTGGCCAGGTTCTCAGCGCGGCCCAACCTAAAGGGGGAGATGATTGTTCACCCCAAAGACAAGAACTCCGCCACCACCCTCGACACTTACCTGCAGAACACCACCACCGTTACTTCAACCAAGCTAGACCCCGCCCAGAAACTGATGAAGTCGGTAGTCCTCCGGTACCCGAAGGAACTACCTCTCGAACCCCTGGAGAACCACCCGAAGATCTTAAAAGCCGAGAGATGCTCTCCCATGTCCGACAAGACGGCCACCACGAAACAAGTGCTCATAACGCACTACGGCTCACCCCCCAGCACCATAGACCTCAAAACCTGGGGGACCTACGAAGTGAGACCCTTCGTCCCAGAGCCCCTGCGGTGCTTCAGATGCCAGAAATACGGGCACCATCAGACACGGTGCACGTACAAGGAGATCTGCGCAGTCTGCGCACAGAAGCACGGCACACACTCCTGCCTCACCAAGCTGAAAAATGGAGAAAAAATTGCCCCCAAGTGTGCCAACTGCGGGGGCAAACACCACGCCTGGAATCCTGGATGCTCCGAGAGAACAAGGAGGGTACAGGCAAACCGACCAGCAGCAAGACCGGCACCCACCGCCTACACACCAGCCCCACCAAGTACCTTCGTGTGGGGAACCCAGAGGCCAAAACAACCAAGACAACCTCCTCAGCCAGTCAACACCCAAAGTGCAGCCCAGTTTCCTGGCCTCACCACGGCCACACCTCGGCCACCCAAGCAGCAGACAACCACGAGACAGACAAAAGAAGCACACACCAAGGCACCAGAAGGAATGATACACGTATCAGACCTAGCCAAGGTACTGACAACCTTCGCGGAAGGCCTAGCCGGACTACTGGGCCACAAGATCCAACCCACACAGCTCCAAATACTCATGGGGAGCGTCCTCGGGCAAGTCGCCACAGCTCCAGCCACCTCAGTGGAGGAAGCCACGCCGGTCCCCACACGAGTGACAGCCGAGGTACACTCCACACCGAAGAAGGCCACCAGAGAACCCAAGATACCGAAAGCTCCCAGAAAGAAAATGGACGTCTCAACTCCCCTGAACCGAACCACGGCCCAGAAGGCAAAAACCACAGAACACGAAGATATGGACCTGATCCAGCTGGAATCGAACTTGGACATCTCCATCGAGGACCATCAGAAATCTCCGATGAAACAGTGGTGGAAACCACCAGCACCCTGAACATCCTAACATGGAATGCTCAGGGCATCAAAAACAAGAAACACCTCCTACAAGAAGCAGCAGCCAAGGACAAGCTTGACATCATACTGCTACAAGAAACACTACTACAAGAACACCACTGTTTCAAATTCAGCGGTTACAAGACATACAGGAGGCATTTCACGCAGGCGTCTACAAGAGGATGCATGATCTTGGTCAAGTCAAGCATACCCTCCGCCGATGTCACGCAGCAATTTCCATGTGGGGAAAACATCGAGACACAGGCCATCAAAGTAACCCTCCAAGAACGGGAATTAACTGTTCACAACATTTACAAGAACCCAAGGGGCTCACTGGAGGTTACTCAACTATTTGCTTCGGCCGCTGACCACGCCACACTCATAGGAGGGGATTTCAATGCACATCATCCCTTCCTAAGCTCGGCAAGCCCCACAAATGAAGACGGCCTACACCTATACACCACCTTTCAAGATACACCCGAGATCTGCCTCCTGAACACCGGTGAGCCCACCCACACTAGGGGAGGAAGGCTAGATCTAACCTTCGTCTCCAGTGCACTACAGCCTTCGGCCTCCTGGCAGATACACCCCACGCTGACCAGCGACCACTTCGCCACCCTAACAACACTGAAGGTGAACAAACTTCCCACTCCACCCCCCCCCCCCCCCCCCCCCCGAGATGGAGATACAATACCCAAAAGGCAGATTGGGGACTCTTCAAGAAACACCTGGCTAAGTGGCGCGAAAAATCACAGCTGTCCGGCGCTGCACCCGTGGATGAGACAACCCTCCACCACCAATTGGTCGAGGCGTTTCACCAAGCGGCAGAAGAGGCCATCCCCAAAACAAAACCCACATCAAGACAGTACAATGACTACTGGTTCTACTGTCCCAGGGTGAAAGAACTCAACCACAGAGTGAACATGGCCCGAAGAAACTATAGGAGACATCCCACGGCAACAAACAGACATCTCCTGCAAGTCATAGTTAAGGACACCAGGGAAGAGAAGCAAGAAATAAAAAACGTAAGCTGGCTCAAGTGGTGCTCCGAACTCAACGAGCACACCTCCCTTGGCAAGATGTGGGCCCAGATCCGAAGGGCATCTGGGAAGGCAACACCACCACCACCAACCCATCCCAACCCAGAAGAGGAAGCCGAGAGACTTGCAAAACTGTTCGCTGACCGAGCAGCAACGAAAAACCTCCCGAGACAGGCGGAGGAGACACAACGGCGTCTGCGACAGGTCAGACTCCAGACGATCGAAGAGGCCTGCAACAGTGAAGATGACACTGACAGACCATTCAACCAGCAAGAACTCCAAAAGTCGCTAAAACGAAGCAAGGACACAGCTCCAGGGGCAGACAGGATAACCTACTCCATGCTCTTTCATGCCGGTACAGCCGGACACGAGGCTCTGCTGCAAGCCATCAATGCTTCGTGGACAGCACAAAGACTCCCACCGGAATGGAAGAAGGCAGATATACAGCCCATTCCGAAGCCCAGAGAACCAGACAAGCCGAGGCCCATCTCCCTTCTCAGCTGCATAGCCAAGACGGGAGAAAGAATGGCTCTCAACCGACTCAAGTGGAAAGTAGGCAGCCCACACCCTCACATCTTTGCTTACACCGAAAACACCGGCACAGGCAACAACATCGCCGAGATACTCAGCACAGTGGACAACAAACCAGCTCTGGTGGTCTTCCTCGACCTGGAGAAAGCCTTCGAACTACCCAATCCATTGGCCATTACAACTACGCTCGCAAAAAAAGGCGTCAAAGGAAGGTTGCTGGGGTGGATCCAGAACTACCTCACACAGCGGGAAGCACGAGTACGCTTTCAGGGAACAACCTCAAGCTACAGGGTCCATGAAAACGGAACCCCACAAGGAGGCATCCTCAGTCCAATGCTGTTCAATGTCCTGATGGAAAACCTAGTCAAGCTTCCCTTCAGACAAACAGCCAAGCTCCTATGCTATGCAGACGACTTACAGCTCATAGTAAGAGGATCGAACAGACTGGCCAACACGCAACACGCACTCCAACTTATAGAAGAGGAGTGCAACAGACTTGGACTCAAGATAAATCCAGCCAAGTCGAAAGCGATGGCCATCTGCACTGACACACCAGACAAGATGCTCTCCATACAAAACACGCCGGTAGTCTGGACCAACGCCCACCAGTGTCTTGGAATCTGGTTTGACCAGAAACTCACCTTCAAGCCACAACTCGAGTATCTCAGGCACAGGACGAAGAGCAGACACAATATAATGAGGTCGCTCACCAGCAAATCCGCAGGAGCAAACCTTCATGTGCTCAAAGCCTACTACACGGCCGCCATCAGATCGCTGGTAGATTACAGTGCTCCAGCACTCATTGGACTGAGAGAAGACCAAATGGCTAAGCTAGAAGTCATTCAAAACAATGCTCTCAGGACCATGCTCGGAGCACCCATGTGGACCAGAATTTGCAACCTGCAAATGGAAACTGAGCTACCACCCCTGGCAGTACGAGTCAAGCAGGTGACAGCCGGCCTCCTCGCCAAAATCTGTAGAGCAGACAAGCCCACAGCTGCCAAGATTCGAATCAGTGCCTCCCTCCACCTCGACCACAGAGTGCGAGGGGCCACCTGGTCGCACGAGGCAAGCGAGGTCATCCGACACCTGCAAGCAGAAACACTCGTCAAGAACAACCAAGACACACGAGACAATGGTTACGCTGTTCCTCCACCATGGAGCCCTCCACCAGCCACATTCAAATTCACCGACCTAGGTGATAGTAAAGCCAACCTCCAGAAGGAGGACCTCCAAAAAATAACTCTCAAAGCCATAGCCACCGAGACACCGGCTGATGCAGCATCATACTTCACAGACGGCTCGGTGGACCCAAAACATCATAGATCCGGAGCGGCCTTCTACACCCAAGGTCAGACCCTCCAATGGAGACTTTCCAATGACTGCTCCACCCTACAAACAGAACTGGTAGCAATCTCAAAGGCCCTACAACACGCTGCAACCCAACACAACAAGTCCATCATAATTCATACGGACTCGAAATCGGCCATGCAGGCGCTGCAACACAGTCAACCAAGAGACAACGTCCACATCATCACCTCGATCCTCGCACAGCTACAGGAATTCCAAAGCCAAAACCGACCAGTCGTCTTACACTGGATTCCCAGTCATGTAGGGATCGGAGGAAACGACGTGGCAGACGAAGCAGCCAAGGCAGCTACACGTTCTAGTAGCGTACACATCCAAGTTCCAGCAAGTGTGCAACAGATAAGGAATCACCTCAGAAAGACCAGCAAGCTCCACATCAAAAAGAGCTTCCTTCATGCACTCAACGCCGGGTCCCAATCAGCCAAATGGTACCTGGCGGCCACAAAAGGGGAACCACCTTTCGCTGACAGGAAAACCCCAAGACAAACCCAAGTCAGCCTTCATCGACTACGACTAGGGTACAAGTGCTCCTGGCAGATGATCGGCAATGCCGTCATGGATTGCACCTACTGTCAGGAGCCAGCAGCCAACCCACTTGAGCATTATCTCCTCGACTGCGAGGTCACACAAAGCCTCCGAAACAAAGCTCAACTCTCCCCAGAAACACACACAACACCAGCGGCCACTCTAACCCGAAAGGCCCATACAGACCACATTCACCACCTACTCCGGGTCATCACACGATACCCACCACCCAGATAGCTTAGAAAGCATCCTTTCCCAGCAAGTGCGGACCCCAGTTCGGGGGGCGCGCCACTCCGAAACTGACCACGTCCAAGAGTGGGGGTTGGTGGTAAGCGTCCACTGATCGGGGGTCCGCTCACACTTGCCACCTGCAGTATCCTTCCATCTGCAGGTGGGACCAACTCCAATCCCAATCCGGTCTGGCTGCTCCTCGAGCTCCAGCCGGAACCACCAAACGGGCCGCCTATAGGCAAAGGCCCGTGTCGGACTACGGTCCGACAGTCTCAACAACAACAACAACAAGCTGTAACGAGCAGGATGGTTGTCCGCCGCTCGTTTGCTAGTTCGCGACCCCCATTAGAGGGGGTAGATGGAGGTGAAAAGGTAGCTGCTGCCTGGTGACACACCAGACACTATCCTGCCAGCACCAGCTGCACTTCCCCGCTGTTCGTTCAAATTCTGGTTGTGATCTCATCATAGGTCCTGGACTCGTGGGCTGTTTCCCCCAGATCTTCACAGATCGACTGTCAATCTCCAGACACCTATCCCACCTACTACCGCGGCTGCCATGTCATAGCCAGATCCTCCACACCATCCGTGCACCTGTGTAGCAAGACATCGCCCGCCGGCGCTCAAGTGAGGAAGGTGACTTGACCTTCCCCCTGAGAGTGGATCACTGCTTTCCAGAACCTTCCCCAGGGCCGCCGCCATAGGAAATATCTGTTCATTGTTTGATTTCATTAATTGTTTGACTCCATAATTGTTTGACTCCTGTAATTGTTTGATTCTCTTAATTGGTTGATTCTCATAATTGTTTGACTTCAGTAATTGTTTGATTCTCTTAATTGTTTGACTTCCATTAATTGTTTGACTTCCATTAATTGTTTGACTCCATTAATTGTTGACTCCCGTAATTGTTTGACTTCATTATTTGTTGACTCCTTTAATTGTTATTTGATGTTCGTGTGAGTGGTGTCAGAGTTTTGTGTTATTTTCATAGTAAAGAGATGTCAATCTCGAACAGTTGTTTGTTATCCCTCGGAAAACCATGGTTCTTGACTTTCCTTTCATAAGATCCTGATTAGGTTGGCAAGGGATTTCTATCCCTAAGTCCCAGGCCTTTACAAGTAGCGACCTTGCCAGGATTGTCTCTGACGTTGGTTTCTGAGGGCTAACATTCGTTCCGGTGTTTGTTGTAAGTCGCCGTGTGCGCGCCGCTTGCTGTCTGAGGCCCGGAAGTAAGTGTTGTTCGGTGCTTATCCCTTCCTTCTGGTGTGCTAATTTTTTTGCTCTCCCTTGTACTAGGGGAAGTTGGTTGGGGTGCACTGTGGATGCTGTCTTAGCATTTTGTTGTTGTTTCACCTGGTACTGTTTCTTTTCCCTGAGGTGATTTAACTGGACTGGGTGCGAAACAAGGTTTCCTCCAGCTGGATCAAATCATTTACTGGTTTGATTGAGCCACTAGGTAGTTACTTTTGGCTAGTTGCGTGGTAGGCTGTAAATTTGTCACTTTTGCTCTTGACCTTTCGTATCATTATGTCTAGTTTTGAGGAATTGAAAGGTCAGGCGGTGGCCCTGGGTCTGACAGGTACTGAGGTTGGTCAGCATGTGGTCACCCAAGACTGCCGAGAGAGATGAACACAACAGAGAGAGGCACGTAACAGAGAGAGAGAGAGAAGAATGTCAGAAAGAGAGAGAGAGAGAGAGAGAGAGAGAGAGAGAGGAACGTGATAGAGAAAGAGAGTTCGAATTAGCTAAGTTGCAGGCAGAAAAGGACCTAGAACTAGCTAGGATTAATGCTTCGAGTAGACCAGAATCCTCTGGCCTAATGCAGGATAATATGGTAAAACCTAGTCTGCCTGTTTACTGTGAAGGAGAAGACATCGCCTCCTACCTTGTTAGGTTTGAACGGGTAGCCGAGCTGCTTGGTGTGGACCAAGATAGCTATGCTGTAAGGTTGGGTAGCCTACTGAGCGGTAAACCGGAAGAGATTTATACGTCCCTGTCTGCTGACATTACTAGAGATTACTCTTTGTTGAAGCAAGCTCTCTTGCGAGGATTTAACAAGACTTCTGATGGTTACCGTGTTGATTTCCGCAGAACGAACATTAGAGCAGGAGAAACGTACCAGCAGTTTTCGATCCACCTGGGTCGTTTTGTTTCATCTATGGCTAGAGGCATCAGAGGTTGTGGAAACCTTTGCGTCTCTCGCTAACTTCATGATATTAGATCAGTATTTGTCTTTTCTACCTCAAGACTTGAGAATTTTCATCAAGGAACACCGGCCAGCAACGCTTGGAGAACCTGTACAACTGGCTGACAACTGGGCGTCCGCTCGCAACGCCTACCCCAAGTCTTCCCCTCCTGTAGTGAAGAACACGAAGACTCCGTCCTCCGAGGAACCAGTCATAGGAGTAGAGAAGAGTAGTTCACCGGCCGTGCGGCGCCACAACTACGGAGAAGGGGGGCACATTCGTTCTCGCTGTCCCAGGAATCCCCGCGCCTTCAAATCTACCGACATTCATCAGCTCAGCTACAAGGTCGGATTCTGTTTGGAAGGCAGGAGCTGCCCCCGTTATTGTGTCAGCGGAACAATAAATGGGTCTTGGGCATCTACTATCATCAGGGACACCGGGTGCTCGTGCATTATTGTCTCTGAGGAAGCCCTGCCTGACGCTGACGTCTCCAGCTGCCCCCAAGGTTAGTGTCGACGATTGCCCCTATTTCACTGGTTGGTCTAATGTGGTAAGAGCTCCCATTAAATTCGCTCGTGTTCTCATTGGTAATGTTCCCGGTGTTCGTGACCCTAACGATCCGGAACCTTTAAAACTCTCCTCGCCACCAGCGCCAGTCTCCCCGCCACCAGCGCCAGTCTCCCCGCCACCAGCGCCAGTCTCCCCGCCACTAGGGAGCAGCCTCCTCGCCACCTGCCAACGACGACTCGCCACCTGCCGACGTCGCCTTGCCACCCTCACACGCCACCACACCTCCAGCAAAGGTCCAAGCTGTGGAGACACGGTCGGCGAAGGCGAAACGACTGCATCCCCTGATTCTGCCGAATTTGATGCCACTGACTGTGACGCCCAAGGAGTTCGCCAAGCTTCAAGCCTCATGTACCACTCTGACGCGGGTAAGGGAGAAGGTGACTTCCGGGGAGGAGGATCATGTTAGAGATGGGTCTGTTTACAAGTTTGTTTGTATTAATGGTCTGTTACACAGGTCTTGTATGTCATCCAAGCAACCAGCCAAAGTAGGTCGGTTTTTACTTGTTGTCCCTGCTGTTTGTCGTGGTAACATTCTCTCTGTAGCTCACGAGAACCCTCTAGCAAGTCACTGTTCTCGTAGGAAAACTTATAGGAAGGTTACTCATCAGTTTCACTGGCCAGGTATGGGAGCGGATATTAGAGCTTTTTGTAGGAGTTGAGTCCATCCTGTTCCACTTGAACCTTTACCCATCATTACAGAACCATTTTCTCGGGTAGCCATAGATTTTCTTGGACAGTTCTCACCCCCATCCTCTAAGAAGCCTAAATTGTATCAAGCTAATTTGTTAAGGAAATATAATTGCAGGACCCACATTGCTCGTGTCCTTGACGACGTTCCCAAGCTGGAGTCCATCGAGGCACTACCCTGCAAGAGTTCCTGTGAAGTTCAGGCGCCAGACTTAGATGATCTCGGTTGCCAGTTACTGATAACACCGGACGGGATAGAAGAATCCTCTATGACTGGAAATAGGCCCATACTTAAACCTGAACTGAAGTGGATCCCACATGCAGTTCCTTGAAACGGCCTTACGATATTTGGACATCAAATTACCACCTATTCTTTTAATGTGACACCTCTTTATTTTGCTATGTGTATTGAAACATTTGTTGTAGGATGATTATGCTTTGTGTACTAATTTTAAGTTTTAATCTACCTTACAGTAGATTTTTGTTGCCACGTCATAGCCAGTTCCTCCACACCATCCATGCACCTGGCCATTTCTCCTGTGTAGCAAGACATCGCCCGCCGGCGTTCAAGTGAGGAAGCTGACTTGACCTTCCTCCTGAGAGTGGATCACTGCTTTCCAGAACCTTCCCCAGGGCCGCTGCTGTAGGAAATATCTGTTTATTGTTTGATTCCATTAATTGTTTGACTCCATAATGGTTCGACTCCATAATAGTTTGACTCCCGTAATTGTTTGATTCTCTTAATTGTTTGATTCTCATAATTGTTTGACTCCAGCAATTGTTTGACTCCCGTAATTGTTTAATTCTCTTAATTGTTTGACTTCCATTCATTGTTTGACTCCCTTAATTGTTTGACTCTTTTAATTGTTGACTCCCGTAATTGTCTGACTCCATTATTTGTTGACTCCCATAATTGTTTGACTCCCGTAATTGTTATTTGATGTTTGTGTGAGTGGTGTCAGAGTTTTGTTATTTTCATAGTAAAGAGATGTTAATCTCGAACGGTTGTTTGTTATCCCTCTGAAAACCATGGTTCTTGACTTTCCTTTTATAAGATCCTGATTAGGCTGGCAAGGGATTTCTATCCCTAAGTCCCAGTCCTTTACATGGAGCGTGTTAATATAATCTTATACAAAACTCGCCCTTAAATTTCTAAAATAGAAAATATAGAGACCTAAAGTCTAATATAGAGAGAAAGATAAATAAAAGAACTTACACAGTTATACCCTTACACTTCTACCACTTCAAACCTCTTCCTCTTACCATTCATTCCTTTTACATTCCACACAGCCACACCGCCTGACTTTCCTGAGCCCCCGACAGGCAGAGGATCCAGGTCAGAGGCTCATTTATTGAGCTTCTTCTGGGAAGTAAAGATAGAGGAAAGGCGGACTCCCAACCTAGCGCTGCCCGCCTCATTAAAGAAGGGGTTATGAGGCCGACCACAGAATCTCTTATGAGGCGGGTGGTGGGGTCACCACATCCCTACGCCAAACCAAATCTTTAACCACTTCTAGCATTTCCCATTCACCTGAACCATCTCTCTCTACAACCTAAGTTTTACTTTTGTCAACATTAACTGCCAGGCCCTCACCAATCTTGGGAATATCAACAGATAACTCAAAATATAGTCCTGTGGAGTTTTATTGTTCAAAGGTTGGTTAAAATGATGAAAATGACACCTTCAAATACAATATTGTGGTTGTTTCCGAACTTTCAGCCATAGAATACACTAGTTTCCAAAAGTTAAGGTTGCACTACATTTATTCACATAATAATACAAAGATGTACATTCAAGATTTAATATAGAATAATTTTTTTACTGTATACCCATAATAAAAATGAAACATATCAATCTGAAAATAAAATAACTTCAATATACAAAATACACAAATATATATATATATATATATAATCAACACCTCAACCCGCCAGGATTCGAACCCACGGCCCACAAGCCTATGACTGTGACCGGGGAACACTAACCGCTGGACCACCAGGATGCTAAAAGCAGTCCTAGACTTTGTTATATTTCACACAAAGCCTGTTCAACGAGCTTATGGCGCCGTGAACCTCTAATGGGGACCACCCGCACCACTTAGGTGGTCAGAGTAACGTTTTACCAAATCCGGCTTCGAAACACGAAGTCCGCGTGCTTTATTGGGCTAATGAAATATATATGGATCCTCGTGTTTCGAAGCCGGATTTGGTAAAACGTTACTCTGACCACCTAAGTGGTGCGGGTGGTCCCCATTAGAGGTTCACGGCGCCATAAGCTCGTTGAACAGGCTTTGTGTGAAATATAACAAAGTCTAGGACTGCTTTTAGCATCCTGGTGGTCCAGCGGTTAGCGTTCCCCGGTCACAGTCATAGGCTTGTGGGCCGTGGGTTCGAATCCTGGCGGGTTGAGGTGTTGATTGTATGTAGAAGTCCGCGTGATAACCACCTGGATCACGCGCACCTACAGTGATTTACTTGTGTGTATATATATATATATATATATATTTATATATTAAGGTAGACCACATTTTTGGTTTTGCCATTAGCAGCAAGTATGTACAGATTTTTGCAAGGAACACCAGGTTTAGGCCAACCATCTTTAGGGACTGTCCCTGGCTTTTGTAGATGGTCATGGCAAAGCTCACTTTAACCGGGAACTGAAGTCGCTTGAACTCAAATGGTAGGTCAGTGGTGATGAGAGGTATCCTTGGTATAAAAAGTCTTCTCATTTAGCTTTTCCTTTCAGAATTGCAGCTTCCAGTACATGTGGCATCATGTTCTTCACCACCAGTCTTGTGCCATTGCAGAGGATTGGTGGTTCAAGATTTCTTAAGAGCATTATAGGAGTACCAATCTTGAGAGTGAGGTGGTGAGGAGGCATTCCAGCGGACTCCAAAAGAATTAAGGAATTCTGCAGGGTACTGGACTGCTTGGTCCTGGTCGATTACTGTATCAACAGATTTGAATGAGGTCTCACTGCCTGGAAGCTGCATGAGTAGAGTCATGTTGATTTCACTACTGTTTCATTCTTTGGTGCCAGAATTGCGCGTTCACGCAGCCACTTGTGATCCTTGTAGTGGTGGATAATGTTTGGGTAGACCATGTGAGTGAGCTCAGTTGAGGCCTTTACAACATTTCCACATCCTTGAGGAATGATTATTTGTCCTTCTGAATCAACAGGGAAAGTTCCATTCCCAATCTGTAGTAGAAGGTTTGCAAACCGTCCAGCATCCTGATCACCTTGTGGATGTACTCTCATGTTTGTGGATAGGGTGAGTGTCTGAACACTTCTCCAAAGGTATGATGCCTTGAGGCATTCATCCCAGACTATGAGGCTGCATTTTTCTAAGAGTTTTGCCCTTGCCGATCCTTTTTTTGATGTTACACACTGGATTCTCAATGTGAGCGAGGTTGAGAGGCGACCTGAGGTCCAATGTTGTTGCAGTGAACGTGTAGTATGGGTGTTGAAGTGACCGTGTAGTACTGGTGTTGTAATGAACGTGTAGTACGGGTGTTGTAGTGAACGTGTAGTAGTATATATATGGATAAAATTACCTATAATACGTGGGATGTGATACGAATTTTCAACCTCTGTGAGGTTTAACGGGTCGAGTCGGGTTGGGTGTGTCGGATCGGGTTGGTTGGAGTTTTTTTGAGATCCCCACAGGACACTTGCTATCCATGCCAAGTTTGGTCCGGGCGGCTCATTCGCTAGGCCACGGTAGGACGCCACCCTCCAGGAGGCTCCACATTGTCTCACTGTTCAGTCCCCAAAACTTCTTCTCCCATCAATAGTTCATTAACGGTGCATGTAAGTTCCACTACAACGGTACAGCAAAGTATATTTTTTTAGCATTAAACTGTTATTATTTTATTGTCTAATCATCACTTCATATAACACCACCCATCATCACTACATATAACATCATCCATCATCACTACATATAACACCATCCATCATCACTACATATAACATCATCCATCAACACTACATATATCACCATCCACCATCGCTGTATATAACACCATCCATCATCACTACATATAACACCATCCATTATCACTACATATAACACCACCCATCATCATTACATATAACACCATCCATCATCACTACATATAACATCATCCATCAACACTACATATAACACCATCCATCATCGCTTTAAATAACACCATCCATCATCACTACATATAACACCACCCATCATCACTACATATAACACCATCCATCATCACTACATATAACACCACCCATCATCACTCCAATAACACCACCCATCATCACTACATATAGCAACATCCATCATCACTACATATAACATTATCCATCATCACTACATATAACATCATCCATCAACACTACATATAACACCATCCATCATCGCTTTATATAACACCATCCATCATCACTACATATAACACCATCCATCATCACTACATATAACACCACCCATCATCACTACATATAACAACATCCATCACCACTACATATAACATTATCCATCATCACCACCTATAACACCATCCATCATCATCACTACATATAACATCATCCATCATCATTACAGATCGGTAAAGTAGTTTCCTAGATTCTCCTGCAGACACACAAACACACAGACATACTTCTTTGTTATATATATATATATATATATATATATATATATATATATATATATATATATATATATATATATATATATATATATATATATATGAAAGTAAATCACTGTGGGTGCGCGTGATCCAGGTATATGCTGATAACCACAAGGAAAGAAGAAAACACGAAGTTCCCACCCTCATATATATATATATATATATATATATATATATATATATATATATATACCTTGTTTTGTACTTCTCTTTAGTCTGTACTCACCCCTGAAGATGTGAATTACACGAAAGCACTTGGGACCTTCGTGTTTTCTTATTTCCTTGTGGTTATGAGCATATATATATATATATATATATATATATATATATATATATATATATATATATATATATATATATACAGCTTTTCACATATCCGTTGAGACATTGTTACATAACTATTTGACAGTTTTCATAACCGAATGACAGACAGAACACTTACACGAATGACAATCTAAAATAACTGTTGGTGGTATGTCATTCTCCAATTGATACATTCTCAAACTATATGTAGACTGTCGGTTTATTGTTCATGTCTGTCAACTTCATAACTTATGACAATCAATTCCGTTAGCATGAACGAACGGTTATTTTAGATTGTCACTCGATATGTGTTCTGTCTGTCAATCGGTTATGAAATTTGTCAAATAGTTATATAACAATGTCTCAACGGATATGTGAAAAGGTGTATTACTTTCTATAAAAATCATTTTCAACATACAATTTATTCATTCTCTTAACCCCATTTCTGATCTTAAAGTAAGGAGTCTACACAGCCTTAAGAAAAAGAAAACAGCAAGTGACCAACATAATAGTGTGCCAAAAGAATTGAACACGTCACATTCAACCTCTTCGGCCATGTCTTTAGCACACTGCACATGCTGGTTCTATAGTATGCCACCATGTATTAAATGACTTGCAGAAACTCACTGTGCTAGTGGGGATCCTCTTTAGCTCACTGGTAGGGCAGTTGACTTTTAATCTGATGGAACTGATTTCAATTCCCAAGGGTTTCTCATGTGAGATGTAAGAGGCAGATATGGGTGTATGAGTCTTGAGATTTGTGAAAGTATGAGGGGAAAAAATATGAGCTTCGTGGTGGAGGATCGTACCCATGCCACAACCACACTGCTTTATTATGCATGAGCAGAGGACTACCTGCCTGATCACTGTAATCCATCAATTCAGGACCAGCTTTAGACTGCTTTGATTGATGAGGCAGTTACTCATATTAGTAGGGCACTGATTTTCTCACAGGGTTAGCAAGCAAAAAAAATAACAATCAAATATTGCATATAACCTACTGGAACTCCTACACTAAGCAGGAATAGAACTTGGAGGGCTACCAGACAACTCAATTACTATGCTTCCTCTCAGGGTTAACAGAATGTAAATTACTCTTCTGCAATGAGGTCATACACTGGAAGGAAGTGGTTAGTAAACATAAAGTAACTTTTCAGAGATACCTCCCCCACAGTTAACAGTACCAGTGGTACATATTTTTTGGTATACAAAAGGCAAAGGTGGGAACATATTACAAAAGGCAAAAGCTAAAAAATTATAACTGATAGCTGTAGAGCTTTGGTTACATGCAGTAATTGCAACTAACCAAAGCTTAAACTAGTATCAGTAATAAAATTTTTGCATGTTGTGCAAACAAAGAGTTTCATGTCCTTTATCACATTTTCACACTCAGCAATGTGATAATGATTGTTGCTCAAAATGCACTGTATCAAAAGACTACCCACCAACTTAGGCTTCCTACAATGACAATAAATACTGATTTCATAATACGTGTTTTTCAAGGGTCAAGGGAAACGGTTTCATAATGCCGTCCCGAGAGGATTTTGCCAGGTGGCTTCTCATATGTTCCTGGGCAAATTTTTGTTTCAGGAGGCGGACCAAAACAAAGCATAGTGGCACAGACAATTGCAAACAAACCACAGTCAGAATATCATTTCTGTTGTTTGATGTTTGCTTACTCTACTCTAATTTTTGGACTTTTACAATTTACCAAGGCAGCCACCTGGCAATTAAACTCCTCAGAATTTTGCAGTCCACTGCTACTCAAACTGTCAAAAACTCTGAAAGTGTTATTATTACACTCAATGTTACTGAGTGTTAACCAGTGATTTTTGTGCACGTTCAAGATCTGTACAAAATTATTCATAGGAGCCTGAATGTGCACACAGTTTTTGCTGTCAAAAATAACAGTGGACTGAAATCCTGACATAAAAGGGAAACTGCTACCTAATAAATGCTGGGCATGATCAACATGTGCATCACTCAAACAATTTCCTGGGCAAGCAACTTCACTTGCTGCGACCCCTGGAACTTTACGGGCAGGTGCTGAGTTGGTATCAGGCTGCAGTTTCCCTTGAGCCACCACACATTCCTCCATTTGCCCTGTAGATCTGTCCACGACCATGGCATTCCACTCATCAGGCCTCCTGAGAAAACAAATATTTTGTTATGCATTTTTCAGTTGTCTTGTACTTGATGTAATATATGAAGATCCTCCTAAGTTGGACTTCCATAAGTCGGAAACCCCCTTTATTAGGACTAAGGTCTGACTCTTGTGGACTATGCAGGAGTCAAGGGTCGGATGAGTGCACAAGTGACTGCCCATCTGTTATTGCAAGTGGACCTCCATTACCCTCATTATCTTTTCCTTTTTCCAGTGCCTCTCTAGTGAACTATTATGTTTTGGACGTGATTTTTCATCAAAATGTTGGCCAAAATTAATGAAGGGGGGGGGGGGGGGTCGTGTGTCCCACATACGTCAGACTGGCTTTAACCCCATATGTTATGTCCCAAATAATAACTAATCAACCCAAGCTCATCTTCCCTTTTGCATTTATTCTTATAGTAATGTCTTTATGTCCACAATTCCCATACCCTACTACAGTATATTAAATTTCAAAGCTTATACAGCAAATGTTTTCATAATTTTTGTAATGCCACCTCATATTTTTTCAGACTACTAAAGTTAAATTAATTGAAAATTGGGAATTATAACCTCTCTCTGCTACTGATCTCCCATTGCATAAACCACAATATATAATTTGAAATTGTGGCATCACCTTCCAGAGGTGCCTTACCGCCATTAAATAACAATGTTATGAACATGAAACCTCAATTCTTGGTTCCAATACAATATAGTTGAAAGCTCTTTTTAGATAATTAAATTAGATTGTTGTTTACCGTGTGAGGCTGTTGGGTGGGGTTTTTAAGTGTTGGGTTGCTGCAGAGTTGCACATCGGTGGTGTCATTCAGCAGGTCACTGAAAATATATAAAACATAAGTCTCATATTCTTTTAGCAATTTTCATTTTACACTGGAGGTGGTGGGTGTATTCAAGAGAGGGCGATTTTATGTACTAGTTTAGCAGGAAATGTGATGATGACATAACTTTGCAAGCTCATTACCTGATAGTAATCATTAATGAATATATTTGACACTTTAAACATTTATGATAAATATCAATGAAAGATAATGCTTGTCAATACTATCAATGCTTATCTAATACTTAGTGAGTCTCAAATAAAGCTCTTTAACTTAATAATAGCATTTGCCATAGTAACGTGTAACTGCTAGCTTACCAGGGACTGAGAGGTCGGCTTTGTAAAGGTGTCGGATGATCTGAGATGATGGTTTCACTTTTCATCAAACTGAAAAGGAAATTACATCAAGTAAAACAAACTTTGCAAACTATATAATAACTATTAGCATTAAGACTAATAGACCACAAGTGGGGGATAAAATGTAAAGCCATGCAATTGTTTTAGTCTCAGATCAAACCCTTAAGTGTTCTAAAATTCTTAAAATGGAATATATATATATATATATATATATATATATATATATATATATATATATATATATATATATATATATATAATATATATATATATATATATATATATATATATATATATATATACTGTATAAAACAAAGAAGTATGTCTGAGTGTGTGTGTTTGTTTGTGTGTTTGTGTGTATGTGTGTCCGCACGAGAATCTCGGAAACTACTTTACCGTTCTGTAGTGATGATGGATGGTGTTATATGTAGTGATGATGATGGATGGTGTTATATGTAGTGATAATGGATGATGTTATATGTAGTGATGATAAGACAATAAAATAATAACAGTTTAATGCTAAAAAAATATACTTTTTGCTGTACCATTGTAGTGAAAAACATGGTGGAACTTACATACACCGTTAATGAACTTGTAGGAGTATCGTGGTATTAATGTTGTCTAGCACTCAGGATGGATGGAAACTCTAAGGTGGTTTTCTTGTATAATATAAGTTATATGATAGACAGTCTGGTGCTGGAGGTGCCGTGTGGTGAGGAGCTGCTCAGTAGAGACGTTCGGTGAGTAGCGTGTTGAAGGAGGTAGATGTGCAGGAGCTTTGTTAGAGAAGATGTTGCCTGTTGCTGGCCTCCTGGTTGAATGAAAGCTGGAAAGCGTGGAGCTTGCTGGAGGAGGTGTTGCGTGTTCAGGAAGATGGGCCAGAATGAAAGAGCTGGTTGGTGAGGAAGCTCAGAGGACAGCTGGTGGGTCGCCATGCTCGCTGGCGGGAGCGAGGACCGCCAGGCAGGCGGAGGAGAGGCGAGGGCCGCCAGGCAGCGGCGGAGGAGGAGGTGTTGCTTGTTCAGGAAGATGGGCCAGAATGAGAGAGCTGGTTGGTGAGGACGCTCAGAGAAGGACAGCTGGTGGGTCGCCATGCTCGCTGGCGGGAGGGAGGACCGCCAGGCAGGCGAGGAGAAGCGAGGGCCGCCGGGCAGCGGCGGAGGAGGAGGTGTTGCTTGTTCAAGTAGAATGGCCAGAATGAGAAAGCTGGTTGGTGAGGAAGCTCAGAGAAGGACAGCTGGTGGGTCGCCATGCTCGCTGGCGGGAGCGAGGACCACCAGGCAGGCGGAGGAGAGGCGAGGGCCGCCAGGCAGCGGCGGAGGAGGAGGTGTTGCGTGTTGTAGAAGTGAGGCCAGAATGAATCTCAATGGAGAGACAGAGCTTATATACCCAGTAGCTGTGAGTCATCTATGAGTCATGTTGGGAAAACCCGAGAAAGTCGCCGGTCTTTGGTTCCGTTGCTAGGTTACGGTAGCATTTGGTGACGCCCCCCGCTTGGTTGCTAGGGAAGATGGTAGCAGCTGGTGGCTGCGGCTACACAGTTGTAGGCAGTTGTAGGGGAGAAGTCCACTACAAACTATTGATGGAAGAAGAAGTTTTTGGGACTGAACAGTGAGACAATGTGGAGCCTCACGGAGGGTGGGGTCCTACCGTGGCCTAGTGGATGAGCCGCCCGGAGCGAACAGCGGACAGTCGGTAACAGGAAACAGATCAGGAAAGGGAATCCCGTCTTAATGCTAACAGAAAGCGAACAGCGGACAGTCGGTAACAGGAAACAGATCAGGAAAGGGAATCCCGTCTTAATGCTAACAGAAAGCGAATAGTGGACAGTCGGTCACAGGAAACAGATCAGGAAAGGGAATCCCATCTTAATGCTGACAGATAGCAAACAGCAGAAAGGCCTTCTCTAGAAAATGATCAAGGGCATGAAATTCGTTTGAATGCTAATAGACAGAGAACTGCGGGACCCAGAATTCTAAGAAAGAATACACAGTGGCATCCACTTGCAAGAGCAGCATTTAACTATGACAATGAGATAGAATATGAAAAGTATCCCTCTGTTGTCATTGGCAACATGGATAAGAAATGTGAACCTCTGCGGTGCAAAGAAGCATAAAGGAGAATCTGCTGGACTGTGCTGCTCTCATGGGAAAGTACGACTGCCAAATTTGGAAAAACCACCACAACCATTGAAGACTTTCATGCTGGGAACAACACCAGAGTCAAAACACTTCTTGGAAAATATACTGAAGTACAATTCATACTTCCAGATGACATCCTTTGGAGCTACCAGAGTAGTTCGTGAGCACGGATACATACCAACATTCAAAATCCAGGGTCAAGTCTATCACAAAGCAGGATCCCTCTTACCACTGGAAGATGAGCAGGCAAAGTTCCTCCAAATCTACTTCATGGGAGATCATGAAAAGCAGACTACTATCAGGTGTGGCAATATTCAAGGTGTCAGACATGACATTGTCCTATCTATCCAAGAAATGCTGCATGAACGCAACACGTATGTACAATCATTTAAAAATGCCCTGGAAAACATGCCTTCTGACGAGTACAAAGTCAGGATCAAAGCAGACACGACCCCTAAGGGAGAACATGAAAGAAGATTCAATGCTCCTGTAGTTGACGAAGTAGCCATCCTGATTGTCGGTTAAGAGTTTGAGAAACGAGACATCATACTCAAAATGAGAGACGAGTCGCTCACAAGAAGAACATGATGTCACATGTACTGGAAGCTACAATACTGACAGGAAAAGTTAAAGGAGAGGACGTTTTTATACTAAGGATACCTCTCATCACCACTGACCTGCCATTTAAGTTCAAGCGACTTCAGTTCTCGGTTAAAGTGAGCTTTGCCATGACCATCTACAAAAGCCAGGGATAGTCCCTAAAGATGGTTGGCCTAAACCTGGTGTACATACTTGCTGCTAATGGCAAAAACCAAAAATGTGGTCTACCTTAATGCACTACAGTGAGACAATGTGGAGCCTCTCCTACCGTGGCTTCCGCTAGTATATATATATATATATATATATATATATATATATATATATATATATATATATATATATATATATATATATATATATATGATACCTTGCTTTACTATGCAAATGACTACAATTGTGGGCGAAGTTGGTGATATGGCAGCCGGGCCTTGAACTTCTTGTTGTCCTTCACCAGTTTCAATGCCACACTCTGGTATGCGTCAATGTCAACACCTCTGTGGAGTGAAAATGAACCATATTATTATTTTGTATATTTTTACTTAACACAACAAATGCAATCCAGGATGTGTTAGAGCACGCACTTACTGTATATGGACCACTTCACTTTGGTTCTATCTTCCCGCCCTTCCGTGACTCATTAAGCTTGTTATAAGTTTTTACACCCTTGTTCTTTCTGTTTTTGTACTGAACCCTCTGCTTTTCTCGTGCTGCTGCAACATTCTTGCTGCGCTGCATAGAAGAAAAGGAAAAAATCAACAAAAATGCAACATTATAAAAAACAATGTCTAATCTATTACATATCAACATAACCTTATACATTACATAAGTCCATATTCTGGAACGGGGTGGAAATATCGACAATATATACCTAGATTTTGCCACGGCTTTCGACAGTGTACCCCAAGAAAGACTGAAAATCAAACTGGAAGGGTACGGAATTCGGGGAAATGTCCTAGCGTGGATAGAAGACTTCTACGTGACCGCAAGCAGTGTGTGGTGATTAATGGCACAAAATCATCATCCGTACCTGTCACAAGCGGGGTACCACAGGGCAGTGTATTGGGCCCGCTGTTGTTTGTTTGTTTGTTTCATAAATGACATGCCTGACGTTGTACACTCCTCCATGCAAATGTTTTCCGATGACGCCAAGTTATTTCGGTAAATCAAGAACCAAACGGACTGTGAAGAGCTGCAGAAGGATCTCTGTGAGCTCCACTAATGGTCGAAGAAATGGCTGCTGAGATTCAATGTCACGAAGTGTAAGAGGCTGCACCTGGGGCGAAAGACGGTAAGGAGGCGTATCATATGTCCCAAAGAGATGAAGAAACCGCACTATTTGAGACTGAATGTGAGAAGGACCTAGGTGTGTATGTTGACAACGAGCTGAAGTTCTCGAGCCATTGCGAGAAGGTAAATCAGGCAAATAAATTATTGGGTCTTATAAGAAGGTCGTTCCTATATCTAGACGGTCCGTCCCCCTCGTAACGATCTTCAAGAGTGAAGTGCTTCCCCATCTGGAGTACTGTCACCTCGTCTGGTCCCCGAGATATGCTAGGGACTGTCAGTTGGTTGAAAATGTTCACAAGGAGGGCCACCAGACTGGTGCCTGCACTTCGGCACCTCAACTACCCTGAGAGATTGGAGCACCTGAACTTGCCTAGCTTATACTACAAACGGGCAAGGGGTGACCAAATTGAGTTGTATAAGCATCTCAAGGTGCACTACTCAGTCGAGTGTCCTTACTTGGAGCTGGCGGGGGCAAGGGGTCACAGCTCAAGATTGAAGAAGCCGCAAGTCCAGAAAACTGTGAGGGCAAACTTTTTCTGAGTGAGAGTTGTGAAGTCTTGGAACAATCTACCAGAAAGTGTTGTGAAGGCACCGCGTATGAGTTCTTTCAAGACCAGACTTGACCAACACTGCAGCAGGTTCAGGTACATTCAGGAGCCGGTGCATGTCTAATACCGATCGCCCAAGCGGCTAACGAGCCGATCAGTGGTGAAGAGGATAAAAATAAGTAAACTATTCGTCCCCCCCCCCCCTTAATCTTTACTGGCCAACTATTGTTTATACTTAGCAGCCGCTTGCCGACGCCACAGTCATGCATGGGTGAACGCATTCGCCCATTGGAGTGAGCCATCCTCTTAAGTATACTGTAGAATCCTTGGTGTTATCCATTATGACCCTATAAAACATCGCTGGTTTTCTCCGGGTACTCTGGTTTCTTCCTGTATTAACAATAAACACTGTAGGTCATAACAAGCAAAAGATCGACTGCCAAACTTCTAGTAAAATGACAGGTGGTGTAAATTATCAATTAAAGAAAGAAATGGATAAAAAAAATATTAATTATTATATCACTTACACACGACTGGCGAACTATCACCACGGCAACTCGATGGTCCCCCCAATCACAGTTTATAGTACAAGAAAGGCTTCACACCTATATAATGCAAGTTTTATAGACTCTAAGACTCTAAAGAGTAAATTTTATCTTACAGTATTTTAATAAACGGTAAATTACACTGTGCTTAGGCTGTGCTATGTTTCTTTCTCAATTAACTTAAATACTTCCCGTGTAAATTGTGGACATGTATTATGTGATGTAACATGTACTATCAATTAAAAATATATAGAAAATGGCTACCCAAGTAAAATTAGCCTAAGGCTCCAAGTAGAATCCGCCATTCTAGAGTACAAACACTGGTTAATTGCCATCTATATTTTTTTTCATTTGGTGGGGGCAAAGGATTTTTTTTTTCCGTTTAGGGGTAAGCAGAGGATTTTAATGAAAATCGGCACAATATTATGGGTTTTTACGCTGATTCCAAAAATAACTTTCAATTTTTAGAGAAATAAAAACCAAAACAGTTACAGCATAATTATTGAAATCGTGTTTTCTTCACCAATCGTCACTGGATAGTGGATCAGCGCTGCAGCGCAAATTTGGAGAACAATGAAGTTAGATAGGTTAGTTGGGGTTAGTTTAGGTTAAGTTAGGTTAGGTTAGGTTAGGGTTTGAAATCAGCGTAAAAAACTGCATTAGTATACATATTTTCATTAAAATCCGCTGCTAATCCCCAAACGGAAAAAAATCCGGGGCAAATACAATGTATACAGTTCAACATGCATATAGACAATGTGGATACAGAGTATTATGAAAACGAAGGTAAGCACTGAGAGGCTTTATTCAACTTAATACAACATTAGTATCCATAGATCTGTAATAAAAAGAATAAACATTAATTACAAATTAAGAATGATTAAGCTTCAAGTAACAGGACAAGCTTAACACAAAAAACATAACATAACATAACATAACAAAACATAACATAACATAAGAGATATAAGAGAACGTCAAATAATATAATCTAGAGCACTTAACCAACTAAGCATAACACATCATTCACCCCTGCCTTTAAAACAACCCATCAGCATACAATTACAGTGTATAATTGCCCAGATAGAACGGCATATGTCAGGAACGCAGAGAGCGACGGGGAGGGGGCAGAGTTGGCGATGCATCTGGCTGCCGATTTCCCTCGTGGTCCAACATTTCCAGCTGTTCGTCCCTCTCAGCTACCGGGTGTTCATTGAGACATTCATCTATACTTTGTATCTTAACACGTTCACTGCTGGCCTTGTCTTGAAATGTCTCTGCGCCCGATTCAACACTTTTGGGCGCGAGATGGCGCAGAGACTCTGTGGTTTCCCCTCCATCTGGAGATCTGACGCTCGCATATTTGGGTTGTTTGTTGTCGGGTTGTTTATCAGCCCATGTTCGAGCTGCTCTCTGAAATCATGTGCTACAGCTGAATCCTCCAGACGCTTACTGTTAAAACCTCTTCTAGAATGTTGCTGCCTTTGCCGTTTTGGGGCGACATGAAGTGAGAGCTTAGCTCTGAGGAGCCGATGATCAGTGTCGCAGTGGTCTGAGCCATGCACTCATGGCACGGTTGATGAGGACATCTCGGTGATTTCTTTCTCTGACAATAATGTAGGTTAATGAGTTGCCAGTGTTTGGATCGTTGGTGTTGCCACGAACCCTTGAACTTATCGGCCTGCCTAAACAAGGTATTGGTGAGAGTGAGGTTGTGTGTAAAACACTTGCTGAGGAGGAGTAGGTCATTGGGATTATACTTGCCAAATATCAGCAACTCTGCAAAATCTGACATTAAAGTCACAAAGAAGCACAAGCTTAATCTTCTCAGGGGATAAAGGTTAGCACTCTGTCGAGGGCGGCGTAAAAGGCCTCTTTGATGACATCCTCTGCATCCAGTGTTGGGGCGTTTGCACTGATGAAAAAGGCATGACGTGAGTGATTCAGTGGGACTTGGAGCGTCATGAGGCGCTTGTTGATCCCAATAGGCATTTCAGTTAGTGTAAAATGTGTTGGCAGATGGCAAACCCAACTCTATTAATGCGGTTTCTCTCCAGAGCAGGCTTACCCTACCAGAAGAAGGTATAGCCAGACCCCCGTTCTGTGAGTTGACCCTCGTCTGGGAGCGGGAACTCACTAATTTCTGCTGTGTCGATGTTATACCTAGTCAGCTCTTTTGCCATAAGGACAATTCTTATTTTAGGATGCTGATTTGTGCCAGTATCCAGAAGGGTCCTGACTTTCCATGCAACGACCATAAGAGGTCGTATAGTTTGTTGTTGCTTGAATCAGTGATTTTGATTGTGTTTTCGATTGCATAAGGATGACGACCTTTCTAGGTGCGGTTGCCCAGTCAGTCTGTTTTTTTAGGCAGGCTATGTTTAGGACACCTTTTCTATCCCCCTCCCCATGTGGGGTTAGCAGAGTGGCTCCTCGAAAGGGCTGCTCAGTTGCACAGACAGGACCGGATTGCACTACTGGCTAGATCCCAGTGCATAAACGACCATCTTATCTGTGCCTTTCATGTGCAGAGTTGTGACTAGAGACTCCCGGCAGTCATCTCTGCCTGTCCCCATCGCCACTCGCCACTTATTGGAGTTCTATAAGCATGTCTACAGTACCTGATGCAGGTACCAGGACGTGTCCACATGCCAGTGGGCCTATGTGCTGTCCCTCTGAGGCCCACTGCTACTCCGAGATCCCCTGCTAATCTAGCTTGGGCCCACGAGGCACCCAGTTACCGTGTGTTGCCACGAGGAGGCACAGCAGAAGTCTTGGTGGTGAAGAGGCTGTGTACTGGCAGGGGAAGACTTATGCAAGTTGCTTCCCTGTTCGTCACGAGAGCTAGCCAGCGGCGGTAGCTGAAAGCGAGAGGGAGCAAGCAGTGGTTACACCTTAACACTGACTTAATGCTGCCACACTAGACGCATTTCACCACCCTGTTTGCTAACACACACACAACACAACACACAACGCACAACACACAACGCACAACAAACAACACACAACAAACAACACATAACACACAGTAAGTAACATGCAACAAATAACACAACACACAACAAGCAAACACACAATACACAACGCAACACACAACAAGCAACACACAACACAACACTATATTTTCAGCCTTCTGGCTGCTATGCTCTTTCAATAAACCGTTAATTATTATTATTATTAACTCACAACAAGCAATACACAACACAGCACACAACCAGCAACACACAACACAATACATTACACAGAACAACACAACGCAACACAAAACAAGACAAAACACAAGAGAACACAAAACACAAGAATAACGCAACACAACACAACACAAGAGAACACAACACAAAAGAACACAAGACAAGACAACGCAACACAACACAACAAAAGAGAACATAAGAGAACTTCAAACAATATAATCTAGAGTACTTAACCAACTAAGCATAACACGTCACAGAGTTTAACATGTACGTATATAGATAGAAAAGCAGGTATGCAATTTCCTATGCACGAAAATAGTTCGGGAATACAAACAATGGTAAATAATAAAGCAATTAATTGACGAAGATTACCCATCAAAGCCATCAAATACTTATTTTCATTAGGGTCATTTGCTGAGGCTTGGTTTCTATTATATAACAGAAATAGCAAATCACTTCAATGATACAACGGTCTATGGCTAACTGTATATAATAATCCTCCTATTTCCTTCAATGCAGTGGCATGGTGTCCAACAATAATGTCAGAATCTGAGGTGCCATAGACATAAATGAAAGTGCTAATATAGGGTAGATCGCTGACTCCTGTCCCTCCTACAAAGTAGGTAGGTGGGCTTGGGACGACCTATACCCTTTAAAATATTTCTACTAAACTGCGTTAGTAGAGCGAAGCGTCACCAACGCTCGTTATTTTCCTTACTCATTAGTTTAAGGCACACACGAAGAGAAAGCGGAAATTTTCGAGTAATATGAATCATTTAACAAAAAAAAATACCATTATAAAATATTTATGTAAATATTTGATGAATTATTTTTTTTGAAGATAATAATAATAATATCTTTAAAATATATTTTTTTACTTATTTTTACGTATAGTTTTTTTGCAAAATTTATATAAATTAATATATTTAAATATATATTTACGGACATATTGATAAATTCTTATTTGAGTCTCTCCCTTAAAAAGACTTCAAATAAAATTATTAATGCTGATTACTGACTAATAATTGTGTAGCAAGAATAATTAATATTATAACTACTCTTCAATATTAGTTAGATAATTTGATTTGATCAAGAAGTCTATACAAAACAAAGTAAGAAGTTAAAACTACGATTTCAAAGAAAACAGTAAAAGATGAGTAACTTTTATTTTTTCACGACCTTCTTTTACCTCGTTAAGCCCTTAACAGTAACCTTAACTTTAATTCAAATTCAAATTCAAAACATTTATTGACAAATATATCAAAAAGAGCTGGTTAGCATGCTAACTAGCCCGCCCAAAACTAGAGCTCTTTAATATTGTGCTAATCATAAATCAGATATGTATACAGCAAATAGATATGCATAAAATGTACAATCTTATGTTGAACTTACAGAATACCGTAACTTTAATGCCTGTCTGCGTCTGTAGTAAGATTTATTGCAAATGGTGCATGGTATTTATAAAAAATCCGATAGTCGTAACGAAATAATGCTAAAAAGCAGTAAGTTGAAAAGTAGTAAAACGATAAAAAGAGAAAAGGAGATCTAATGAAACAAAATCTCCTAGTTACCGTTCTTATATTTCCTTGTGTTAGAGAAAATTATGATAGATGGCTAACTAAAATAACTTACGTCCAGTTTATCTTTCACCTTTAATAGAAATTGCTTTGCTTTGCTTTGTTTTGCTCTATTCTCTTCACCACTGGTCAGCTCTCTAATTAGCGGAGTTGTAAAATAACTAAATAAATTTACTTTAGTTCTGTACTCAAGTGACATATTGGGGTATTTTTTTAAAGTATTCAAATGTTTCAGTGCATTTACTTTTGCTTAAGTGTGGTTTTCTAATACTCTTACTCAAATACAATTTTTAAAAAAAATCGTTACTCCTTACATGCAAACTAACAATATATTTTATAATTAATTAATAAATTTTTAACCATAGTAAAAGAGTAGTGTGGTTGGAGGGTATGGAGTGTACTGACCACTGTCGTACATGTTAGTTAACGTAAAATCAGACGTTTCATATTACGCTCAATAGCATATAAAACATGCAGCTATAACTTCTTTATTGAGTCCCCCAGTTGAGACCTCCATTTTCTCACCGCTTCAATATGCCTGAATCCTCCGTTTTCTTTCATGTAACTTAGAGACTCTGATATTCCTTAGCATCGCATCTCATTTTATAAAATTTGAAATTGCAACTGAATGTGTAAATGTTATGTCAAATTAGATATGTCTGATTACAGATTAAGCATTCTAGATCCCTTTTGAGTGATTTTGAAAGCTTCAACTGTATTTACTGTCCGTAAAATTTGTCAAATAAGTGAGTGTAGAGTTTGCCAGTAGAAGTGACGAATTCCAAATATCGCCCTTGGGGGACGCCCTGAGTGCTAAATTGCTACTAAAGTTAGATCATTTTGATTCCCAATCATCAGAGAATCTAATGTTTGTATCAAAATTATTGTCAGTTTTCTATTTTAGAAAGTAATTAATAGCCTGAAAAGAATATGTCAGTCTTCTTATCTCCAAGATCTAAGGGCAAATTCTCAGTAGGCCCTTGTCTAGCTTTTTGATGAGGTTGTAAGAAAGACGTTATCAGCTCTTGCGTTTGACGTTCCTTTTACTATTGCCTGGCAAATCCAAACTCTGATTAGCTTTTCTTTTTCTTTTTTCTTTTTTTGCGGGGATTTTTTTTTTTTGGGGGGGGGGCACCCCCCCCCCCCCCCCTCCCACCTACATCCTTGTGTAAGGTGAAGCGCAGAAGCGTTTACAGCGCCCAACAGGGAAGCATGCTAAGTTCATGCTTGCTTTATGTCTCATGAGTTTAAGGGCGTAGAAGCTTTGAAGAGTCAATGGTTTTATGTCTAAGCAGGTTATTGGAAGCTCCAATAACTTGTCCCGGAATACGAATTCGCAACTTTCGATTTACAGCAGGTACCTACTTTGCTGCTAGGTGAACAGGGACCAAGGAGACTAGGAAAAGTGTCCAAACAACTTCTTCCGGCCCCGGATTAACCCACCCGGGTACAGTTCACTGACCCACATTGGGACCTGGGGGGAGAAAATGTAATAATATTATTATTATTATTACTATTAATTGTAATGATAATAATAATAAAAATAATATTAATAATCATGATAATAATTCGTGGTAAATAAAATTTATAATAAAAAGACAAAATTAAAAATAAAATAATAATTATAATAATAATAATAACAACATCACTGTAATAATAATAATTATAATAAAGAAATATAAAAATGAAAAAATCAATAGTGAGAAACGATATATGTATGTTCTGTTGTTAACTGTTTAAATGAGGCAGAAAGTCAGATCAGCAACCTGGGATTTGCACTTGTGGAACGCTGGCCGTACTGGTCGGACGTGCAGGTCGCTCTCCTACACCTCCCTGGCTGGACACGTACTGTCATTGCTGGTGAAAGAGCTTCAACGAGCAGGTCGTTTAATACAATGACAGAATTGGATGGTGGATACAGCAGTCACAGCAATGTAGTCCAGGGTACTGCTGGAGGACTGTTGACGGATTTGGAGCTGTCTAGCAGCAGTGAATGTGAAGAACAAGAGCCATTTAAAGTTGTTAATAGCAAAAGGAAGAAGAAAAGGCGGAATAGAGAGGGTTTAGATAGCAGTAACTCTTCAAGGAGGCCATGCCTTTACTTCCCCAAGAATAATGGCATGGATTTTCATGATAAGGTAAAGTGGTCAGTTAGACTCACTAAGCGCCATCAAGGGTATCAAGTGCTCTTTAAAGAAGGCAAACATATTCCTTATATTATTGTGAAGGATGAGGAAGCAGTTAGATATTTAACTACAGTGTGCTGCGCACATCATTGTCATTCCTAAAAATCACCTTCAATTCATATTACGCTACATAATATTCAAATCCACCGCGCTTGTAGAATCTCAGTAAACGGGAAACATTGATAAAGGATAACTCACCTACTCAATGTTACTGAATCATGTGTTGTATTGTACCCAGGTACGGTTATATAATATCAATTGTATGTATTCATAGCATTAAGGAGAGACGTGTTTTTCCCATTCGTTTTACACTCAGGGTCTCTCCCAGTAAGTCCCACCTTCGAACACATTTATCAATGCGTTTATTCCACTTCTCCTAGCCAGCTCCATCATGAATTAGTTTAGGTAAATCAACTTTAGCAATTCGCCAGACGTTTGTCAACTGAGGGTCATCCTTGAATGAGTAACAGTTCGGTTGTTTGTAATTTCTGTCATTGCGTGAGTAGCGATCGCTGGCAACTCAGGGGTATATATACCACGGATAAGGGGGAGAGCGTCCCATGACGTCCTCTCCCGTTTGTTCCCAGATCGAGGATGGGCTTAATTGAAACCCCACCCGTCGCTCGGAGCCGGTGGATATTCAGCAGTGGTCAATATAGGAGCGATGGCGCTGATTCACCATGATTAATCTGCTCCACTCTACCTCGTGGAGCCAGACCCCAGACTTGCCATGTGTCTGGCTTTAACCGACCACCACAGTGATCGTCAGTGTTACAGGCGCCAGTGTGATACCCTGGGACATGCCTTGAAGTTATATGTCCACAGTGTTGTTGTATGTGTTTGGGGTAATTCTGGAATAAGTATCCCACGTTGGGCAGTGGACCCATGTATGAGTTGGTTTCAGTAATAACATGTTGTGTGTTGAGTGCATCTCATATGCACTCCCAGCAGTCAGTGAAGTATATGTTACTAATATATTTTTCCCCACTTTGAGTCCATTTTAATAAACATTGTCTTGAGTATATCAGGGTATTCATTTCCCGAAATAACACTTTTATTTCCGGCCAAGGGACCTGATATCAGAATTGCAATACCCATGTGCCTTGACCATCGACATTCTACCAAAAAGAACTGAGGTTAGGTAGTACCAAAAATGAACTGAAGTAAGTAGAAAGAACAATTGAAAGAACGAAGACATGTTGTGGTTTCACCCTTCTTTCCCCTTATCGATCTGGTCAATGAAAAACCTAACCCAATGCCTAGTCCACTCTGCACGCTTCCTAATGAGCTACATACCGGCCAGAGGGGGTCTGGTGGCAGCGACCCTTAGAAATTAAGAATGGAGTTAAGTTTTCCCCTTATAATTAGTGACCCCAGTCGGGCAGTATAACAGAAGGTTTTGAGAATGTAGGGATGAAAAAGCCTGTGGACTCCATTGGGAAGTGTACTAAGATCATTCTTTTTGATTATCCTGTTTACCTTGACCCCGAGGATGGGTTGGCTGACGATAGATTTTTTGGGCCAAGAGACGTATAATTAGATTTGGTGGAGAACTAATACCTATGTCATGGTCACGTTGATGGCTAGTCTGTTTAACTAATGATTCTTATTAAACTCCACGACGGCAAAACATGAGAGGGTAGCTGGTTAGCTACCCCTGAGAAGACGACGTGTTTTTCTCATTCATTTTACACTTGAGTTGTTTGTAATCTCTGTCATTGCTTGAGTAGTGATCGCTGGCAACTCAGGGGTATATATACCACGGGTAAGGGAGAGGTAGCGTCCCCTGACGTCTGCTCTCCCGTTTGTCTCCAGGTATGTTCTGTGTTCCCTAGCCATTCAGTTTGATTCAGTCAATTGTAATGAATATCAGTGTTCATGCTTTAACAGTTGAATTGTCATTCACCCAGTGTAAGAGTAATATAACGTAAATGTCGTCTGTCGTTTCCAGACAAGAGATTTGTTGTGATTGTGTTGTTCATGTCTCCGTTCCCCTGACGTCTGCTCTCCCGTTTGTCTGCAGATCCAATTGTGGCCCTTGGATCACTCAACGACTGCCCTGGATTCAGTAGATACCCAGCAGGGATCAATATATGAAACGATGGCACCGATTCGGCATGATTAATCTGCTCCACCGCCTCGTGGAGCCAGACCCCAGACTCGCCATGTGTCTGGCTACCACCAATCACAGCAACGGTGGTGAGCCCCAGTGTTCTACCCTGGGATGCTCCCTGGAAGTTATATGTCCACAGAGTGTGTTGTAATATGTATGTTGGGGATAATTAGTTGGACATAATTATCCCATGTTGGGTAGTGGACCCATGTACTTGCTGGTTTTAGTATTAACGTGTATGTTGTGAGTGCATCTCATATGCACTACCAACAGTCAGTAAGTTGTGTAAAATACCTTGTAATGTCTGAGAAGTAAATTTGTCCACTTGGGACTAGGAGTAAAGTCTTGTAACTGTAATAAGATGTACCACTAGAAGATGTGGGTGAAGTAGAAGTACCCACTTGGAGTGGCAGTAAAGTAATCTACAAGGATTGCCATGTACTATGTATTGTGAGTAGGGCCAAGGAACGGGTCCTGCTAGGTAATGTAATGTAACACCAGTAAGGTTGTGTGCAGTAAGAGTGTAATATATGAGTAATTGTTGTTGAGTAGAAATAAGAAATATTGAGTCTGCAATAAGCCCAGGAGTTGAGCCTGGAAGTTATATGTTAATACTATCTCTTTTTCCCTTTGATTTCATATTAATAAACCTGTTCTTAGAGTATTTTAGGAGTATTCATTTCTCCCACAGTAGTTACCTTTATTTCCGTCCAAGTGACTTGATACCAGAATTACCATACCCATGTGCCTAGACCCTCGTCCATGCTACCAAAAAGAACTGAGGTTATGTAGTAACCAGTGAACTGAAGTAAGTAAAAAGAACAAGAGAAGTAAGTGCTGTATATATGTGGGAAAAGCGTATGGAAATAAGTAATGCAGCAGCACAGAAGGACATAGGTAACGGGGGTAATAACCTTATAGCCCCTAACATTCTAGTAGAACTCTATAAGGAGATTGATGAGCTCAAACAAGCAGTATTGGATATAAAAAAATGTTTCGTGAATTTTGTGCCATATAGTGATGCTGCTGTTGTTAATAGAAATAGTTTAAAGAAAATGAAACATTAGTAGAGATGGAATCAAATAATGTTATTGTGGATAGCAATCTAGAGCAAAATGGTAATCATTGTCTGTTAGGAAATAGAGCTGGCTTGGTTACTAAAGAGAATGTAGTAAACAAGGAAATGCTTGGTGACCTTACGAGCATTCTTGACTCTGTTTTGGAATACAGTCATCCCTTGGTTATCACGCCTAATTGGGACCACGCCGAGTGCGTGATAACGAAAAACGCGATAACGAAAGTACAGAACCTTTGGGATTTATTCTAATTGGTTCCAGGCACCCAAGACCCAAACCCAACTTTCCCATTTTACGACTAAATATATATATATAATGTTATGGTAGATATCAGAAACACACATAGGCATGGCTAGGTTTATTGCAAAGTGATGAAAAGGGTACGCTCAATACTGTAGTCCACAAAACATGTAGCTATGCTTTTTTTATCTGGTCCCCCATCATAGGAGTTCGTTTTCTCTCACTTCAGAATGCCTGAGTCCTCCGTTTTCTCTCAATCTTAGAGTGCACCCGAGACTTCGTTATTCCTTAGTAATGACAGAATTTGACATTGCAACTGGGGTTGCAATTGTTGAGGCAAGTTAGATATGTCTGATTACAGTTGGAATATTCAAGATCCATTGTGAGTGATGTTACGACCCTTGGCCTCTTAGGGTGTAACAAAAGCACAAATTCACAATTTCAACTTCTCTTTGTATTACAGGTCCAAGGAATAGATCCCACCAAATTCATCACCTCACTACTATGGGGTATATTGAAATACATGCAGTAGTTTTAATTACAGAATATATAAACAAACAAACAATAAAATAAATATATCAGTATGTACAAAAATATACAAATACAAATTAAATCTGATCAAATAAACGACTCAACCGAGTGACAAAATAATGAACATCAAAGTATAGACTAAACACTTATTTATGTCATGATCGTAATGACGGCTAGCCTGAAAACCCTAAAGATTCATATTACGCTTAAACGTCCACAAAACCTTTTGAGTCCACCAGTGGAAACGTCCTCCGTTTTCTCTGTTTCTTTGATGACGTCATTGAGATGTCATTGTCTGACCGAGTTGTAAACTCCTTCTGCTACCGAGCCCCTGTAAACCCTTTTTCACCTATGAATAATCAGAGACCACTAATATTCATAGTGAAATTATTGTAAGGAGATAAAACTATGGAATTAATTGATTCCTGATAGGAGCTTTAGACCAGCGTCTTGTGTGTTGGCAGGCTGTGTGTTGGAACTTGCTTACTGGGATTACCATCCACGTCCTTTTGTGATCAATTTAATTCTTACCTTTGATAGCTCAGTCAGAGCATTGTTTGTGAAGAGAATATTAGCGAATGAAACTGAGTTTGTAGTCGAAGGAATGGCTGCTGAGATTCAATGTCACGAAGTGTAAGAGGATGCACCTGGGGCGTACCAACGGTAAGGAGGCGTACCATATGTCCCAACGGGATGAAGAAAATGTACTAGTTGAGACTGTGTGTGAGAAGGACCTAGGTGTGTATGTTGACAATGAGCTGAAGTTCTCGGGCCATTGTGAGAAGAAGGTAAATCAGGCAAATAAATTATTGGGTCTTATGAGAAGGTCGTTCAGATATCTAGACGGTCCGTCCCTCGTGACGATCTTCAGGAGTGAAGTGCTTCCCCATCTGGAGTACTGTCACCCCATCTGGTCCCCGAGATATGCTAGGGACTGTCAGTTGGTTGAAAATGTTCAAAGGAGGGCCACCAAACTGGTGCCTGCACTTCGGCACCTCAGCTACCCTGAGAGATTGGAGCGCCTGAACTTGCCTAGCTTATACTACAGACGGGCAAGGGGGGACCTAGTTGAGGTTTATAAGCATTTCAGGGGGCACTACTCAGTTGAGTGTCCTTACTTGGAGCTGGCGGACGCTCGCCCCACAAGGGGTCACAGCTCAAGATTGAAGAAGCAGCAAGTCCAGAAAACCGTGAGGGCAAACTTTTTCGGAGTGAGGGTTGTAAACTCTTGGAACAATCTACCAGAGAGTGTTGTGAAGGCACCGAGTGTGAGCTCTTTCAAGAGAAGACTTGACCAACACTGGAGCGGGTTCAGGTACATTCAGGAGCCGGTGCATGCCCAGTATTTGCCAACAGTGCGTGACAGAGACGTGACCGATCGCCCGGGCGGCTAGCGAGCCGACCTTTTGGTGAAGAATATAAAGGAAAAGAGACGTGACCGATCGCCCAAGCGGCTAACAAGCCGATCAGTGGCGAAGAGGATAAAAGTAAAAGTAAAAGAAATAGTTAAGTAGCTAGAATCCATGACCTAGCTTGGGATGAGAGTGCCGGGGCATCCACGGTCAGTAAGTGCCTCGTTCCTCACCCACACAGGAAGGTCATTCCACTCCGTGTTGTAATTCGCCATTTTTAGTGATTTGACCAAATTAATAGTTTCATTGTGAAAGTGTTACAGTAACGTAGTTGATGTGCTTTGAGTGAAGTATTGTTTACGTCCTTAACATCCCTTTGAAACGTGATGTCGTTATTACCAGTCAGTAAGTGCCTTGTTCCTCACCCACACAGGTCCCTATCGCAGCCTAGGCCGTGTTTGTAGCGTGGATGTTGCATCCACTTGTCTGGGGAGATGTCTGAAGTCCAGTAGAATCGGTTATCTCCATGAATCCTAACCGTCCGAAGCTCTACTACCACTTATGGGCCCCATAGCTAGCCAGCCTGACCCTAACGCTCGGCCTACATGGACCCTGGATCACCAAGCCACAAACACCTACCAGCCCCCATCATTGGTGGATGAGTGCCTAGCTCAGTAGGGCTATTTGTGTGGTGGTGTTATTCCACTAGAATCTTCAAAGTTCGTTGGAAGGTGCCATGTGGTGATTAGACCCCCATGGCGGCCGCTTGAGTATCACTCCTGGGGTATTGAGTGTTATATTGGCAAGTGCCACTGGTTTTCATGGCGCTAAGGTGCTGTATGAGTTTATGTGTATTAATGTGTGTGCACACCCAGTCGCGGTGTGAGTAATTTGAGCCTGAGGGCATGGTACCAGGAGTTCGTCTTTTGGTGCAGATAACTTTTTCCTGCATCCATTTTTGTGTCTGAATAAATATTGTATTTGTATGTTGGGTCTATTATTCACCTACAGTATCCACAGTTGTTTCTTTCCTATTACTTGATACTATAATTACATGTGCCCATGGGCCTACCTCTCGTCACGCTACCAAAGGTTGAAATATTAAAGTAAAAGTGGTTATAAGAGGCGCAGGCCCTTATAAATGGTGGCAGCAGTGGGATGGTTATTAAATATCCATACAGAGAAATGGTTACAAAATACAGTTAAAAAAAACCTGCAGTATCAAACACTTATTTAGTCTAGAAACTACCATGAACAACATGGTTATCCAATACACGTAACTCATAAACAAGTAAGTTATTTACAGTTGAATTCTAAAATGTGACTACCCACAATCTCACATATAAATCATTATATAATGCTTGGTGTTCTTAAAAGTCGAGCAAGGTTAACACGTTATACCACTAGAAATATACAATAAGAGAGGAGATACTTAACTTAAGACTGCCAGCCCAATACTAAAGCCACCCGGCTCTGAGAGGTAAAACTAAGTGAGTAGAGGTGGTCCCCATTAGAGGTTCACGGCGCCATAAGCTCGTTGAACAGGCTTTGTGTGAAATATAACAAAGTCTAGGATTGCTTTTAGTATCCTGGTGGTCCAGTGGTTAGCGTTCCCGGTCACAGTCATAAGCTTGTGGGCCGTGGGTTCGAATCCTGGCGGGTTGAGGTGTTGATTGTATGTAGAAGTCCGTGTGTTTTATTGGGCTAATGAAATATATATATATCTATATATATGTGTGTGTTTTCTGTATCAATTACCCCCCCCCCCCCCCCGCCCCAAAAAGAAGAATACATGTATATAGCTTTTTATCGTCTCTTCTAATAAAAATGAGAGAAAAATACACACCAATATGTTCACAACCTTCTAGCTCAATATTGTCTGAACCAAATTTTTAAGTACTATACACCGCTAGAAGCGGAATTTTATGAGGTTTCCAACGCAGTAATCAGATTTCTGGTATGACCAATAGTTTTTGAAAAAATATAATACAATCTTTTTTCAGCTTTTTCGATTATTGTTGTGCCTATGTTTTATATCGATATAAATTATATTGCATCTTGTAGCCAACACCATAACGAAGATAATGGTACTGATAAAATTCGTGTCATAAAATTAGCCTCTTTCAGAATTTTTTTTCGATATAGTGTCTCTATAACGAGGTTGTATAGCCTGATAAGGTAACGGCTTTTGAAAACTAAACACTTTCCCTGTAAAATATTACATTACACAACCATCACTTCACTTCTCTAACACCAAAAATAAATTATTTAAGGGAGTAGGGTGAGCACTGTAATCCAGGAGTTAAGGCAGCCCACATAGAGTTATGGAAATCTTAATGGACATGGCTCACACTCACGGTCTGACTGCTGAGATAATACTGCACATTTATCATTCCGTGAATCCGTTATTCCCTTCCTATGTGATAGAACTTACTTGCTATTTATGACGCGTCAAAATTTGATGCAATTCTGTTGAAAACTTAATTTGGGAGGAATTTTTTAAAGTCTGGTAATTTGATTTGAATCACCGTGAAGTTGGTCTTATCATGAATATGACACAAATCGCGTCATCATGCGTGAGAGGGTTAAAGGGGTATTATTACTGAATGTTGTAAATGATAACTGGAGATCTATTTATGCTACTTACAGAGTACGACCTATTTAGTCAGTTCTCTTTTGTGTGTTGCAGTAAAGTAATCAGTAATTAAACTTAAGTTTTATTGTTGGGAGTGAAGGTTCAAATTGTCACAGTAGTCAGATTTGTTTTTAAGAAATAATGATTTGAGTATAATGTGTGTATCACCGCTCATTCCTTCTAACAATTGCCATCCCTGATAATACACTTGATAACTCACGTGCCTAACTTCTCATGCATATCACGCTAGCAATTTAATTGAAAGGTTTATTGTGGAGGTTATATTCTAAAGAAAAATCCTGGGTGGTGGCAGCTCTATAATGTAAGTACAGTAATTACACGAATGTGTAAAAATAGACAAGGATGTGGGTCCCAGGTTAACCCACAAAACAGAATATAACTAAGTAAATCTGAGAATAAATGAAATAATAGGAAATAAACAAATGTGTTAGAGTACTGAAAAAATACAATAAATACTTTGAGAAAATTAATTAGAAAATAAAGAAAATAAAAGTGATATAACCAAGAAGGTTGCAGAATTAAATAGTGACAAAACTGAAAACATTGAAATTTGCCCTCTTATAGCAGTAAGTGATGTTCTATATACATACCAGTAGTTGAAGCATAGATTCAGTATTTATATTTTGAAATCTTCAATTATATTTAAGTGTTTGAAAACTTTACTCAGATGATGTATGTGAATGCCCAGCCAAATCTATGATAACTGATTTAGCCTCTTGTGAAGTTATGATATATCCATTCAAAACTGAAGTTATATGCCTTTGATGTGCAGCCATCAGAGAATCTGATGACTGCATTGAAGTGATTGTCATTTTTGTATTAAAGAAACTCATTAACCATTGATCAGAACCTGCTAAAGCCTCCAGTCCTGAAGTATAATGGCTATGGGTAATTCATTCCATATGTCTTAAATGCTGACTTCACAAGAAATGGGTATGCCAATCTGAGTATTTGTGACCAATTTGATTGATGCATTTAAAGTTTAGAAACTTCATAGATTATAAGGATTAGCCTTAAGAATTACTGAAGACCCATAGTACTAATTTTCATTAGCCAATGTGTACTGTAACTGAAACCTATAAATATGTCCTTAAAAATCTCAACTATGTAACCCTGTGGTATAAAATAGAGGGCGCAGCCATGAAAGCACTTTGACCGCCTTATTCTCTGTATAACAGGTATGTTACTCTGTGTTTATCACTGTCATATTAAATGTACATGCGCATTTGTTTCCTTGCACAAGACGTATTTTGTAATAGTTGTGTTTTGACATTATATATGACTTTGTGCGCCTTACTCTCTGTATAACAGGCACTGTATGTGTTGCTGGGGCTGCCGGGGGTCGGTGGCTAGTGCAAGCAGAATGTATTGAGTGAACCGAGATTGGGTTTGAGTGGGTGCACCAGGAAGTGAGCCAAGTAGGTCGCCGTGTACGACGGTGACGGTGTACGGGTGTACAGACTGAAGCCAAAGCGAGCTCGGCCGCGGATTCACTGAGTGTGAAGTTGTGAACTCACGCCAGTGTTTGGATCCAGGGTGGAGTAAGACCTGTGGTAATTCAACTTGTATGTATCAGTCTGAAGTAAATTATTATCTCTGAAAATGTCAATACCAAAGTGTCCTGTGTTGTAAAGAGTGTTAAAAGGTATAATATTAGTAAGTGCCAAGAGGTAAGGTTGTGTCATGGAATCGTAATAAGTGTCGGTGTCAAAGTAACTTGTATCCCCAATATTGAGAGTAATAATAATTACGGTACACAAATATCAGCCATGTGACGGATTTTTGGAGGGTGCTATAAGGTATTAGTATAAGTGGTAATGAAATGAAGTGGTGAAGATTCATTATTTTCGTGTGTCACTCATGTAGAATATTACCGAGAGTAGTAGTATTTTCTAATGAACATTGCTTCTGTTATATTTAAAGACTGTTTTTGGTAACCTTGAAGTCAGGCCAAGTGGTTCTTGTAATTGGTATCAGGGTTAACATAAATTTGGTCACGTCTTGAGTGAACCCCAAGGAGTGGTTCATGTTTTGTGTTCTATTGGAGTGTTCATATACTCGACTTCATTGCAATAAATAACCTTAAGGTGTTTTTTGTTATCATTACCACTACAGTATCCACCTTTTGTTGTCCCTCATAATTTGTGCCATTGAATACAATAGAACCCACCCGCTTAGCCCTTGCCAAGTTACTACCGCCCAAGTGTCATTTTACTGCCACATTGGTTAAGAGGTTAATGTTATGTTATACAGTATGTTCTGATAGAAAAGACTGGGTTGGTGGCGGCTACCGTGAATATTGAAGATTGTAAAGTAACCAGGGGTTTCCCAGATAAACCCAAGGTCAGAATGTAACTAGATAAGAGACAAGTAACTATGAAAAAGGTAACAGAAAACAAAAATATACTTTGAGAAATTAAATTAGAAAACAAAACATAGACACAATAAGAAATAAAATAAAGAAATAACCACCATAAAGATAAGTAAAATGAATAAGAAAACACATAGAAAAAATAATTATAATAAGAAAAGAAAAGAAAAAAATATATAAAAGATATAAAATAAAAAGTAAATAAAAAATTCTTTCCTACCTCCCCTACAATCTATACTCTGCTGTATAAGCTATGCAACTAAAGGCATTCTGAACTCTCTTTCTACTTGAGCTGCTTAAGTGCAGGCACCAGTTTGGTGGTCCTCTTTAACTGACAATCTTTCGGCATATCTCGGGGACCAGGCTCCAAACGGAGAGCACCTCACTTGTACAGAACGTTACGAAGGAGGGACCATTTAGGTATGAATACGATCTTCGTCTATAAATCCTCTAGTTTATTTGCATGACTCACCTTCTCACAATGATCCAAGAAGTTCATTTGGTTTTCAACATACCCATCCAGATTTATTTTTCAAATTTTATCTCAGTTAATGAAATTTCTTTATCACTTTGGGACAAATAACATGCTTCCTTACTTTTGGTACAACTAAAGCCCATCCTTTAGTATTTATGACTAAGTGTGTGTGTGTATAACCAACATGAGTCGTGTGGTAAGCTTATAACACAAGCTGTAAGCGTGTGTGCAATCACTATGTGTCGTGTGGTAAGCTTACAACACAAGCTGTATGAGAATAAGCAACATGTGTCGTGTGGTAAGTATGGTGGGCGAGCGAGCACTTGTGGCAAAAATAGCTGGTTGTGTGTACTTCCCAGTGTCCCACCAGCGGCTCTGCTACACCTGCCTTACACCTACCAATACTTTCCCTACACTTCCCTTAACCCATTAGTGCCTTACACTTCCTTGTGCTAGCAACCCTATATACACCTGCCCCACACCTATCCTACACTTGTTCAAATCCTGTCCTACACCTATTCCTTACCTGTCCTACACTTGTTCCACATCTATCCTACACCTGCTACACACCTGCCCTACACTTGTTCCACCTCTATCCTACACCTGTTCCACTCCTGTCCTACACCTATTCCTTAACCTGTCCTACACTTGTTCCACATCTATCCTACACCTGCTACACACCTGCCCTACACTTGTTCCACCTCTATCCTACACCTGATCCAAACCTGCCCTGCACCTTTTCTACGCCTATCTTACACCTGGTGAAGTGAGATCAGCTAATGGACGAGATACTTTTTTATATGATCAGCACAGAGCCTTACGACATGACTTTTTCTCGTAACTGAGGACCTTGAAAACGCGCTCTGTTGTGAATCTTGCTGCTGTGAGGTCGACAGGAACGAGGTGACAAGGGAAAGAGGAAATCCCATAGTGAGACGATGTGAAGAGGGGAATAACTAGGGATACGATAGGGAGGAGGAAAAGAGACAGACTGAGGCAGGAAGGAGAAAAGAGGAAAACGCGAGAGTAAAGGGAAGAAAGATAAAAGTAAGCAGAAAGAAGAGAGAGAGAAGGAAATTAGGAGCAGGCACGGAAAGGCGAGAGAATGGAAACTGAAAAAAAAAAGCGGGAAGATCAAAAGGAAGGAATCGAAATTGATCTCCAAAATAATGAAGAAGAATGCAATGGTCACACAGGCTAGACACTCATGTAGATTTAATAAGTGAGTCCCATGGGTATGACTGCCAAATAGGGATAAGTCTTTGGTACACATGTCCAGAACTGCTATCGATTACCCTCACTTCCCCAAGTTGTAAACTTAGGTACCCATTTAAGAACATAAGAATGGAGGAAACTGCAGCGGGTCTATTGGCCCATACTGGGCAGTCCCAATTACAACCAACCCCTATTGCTCATATATCCCTCCAACCTATGTTTGAAGCTATCCAGCGTATTCGAGTTAATGATGATATTTGGTAACTTGTTCCACTCGTCCACTACTCTACTTTCAAACCAATGTTTACCTATTTCGTGCCTAAATCTAAATTTGTCTAATTTAAAACCATTGTTACGAGTTCGCTCCTGGTTGGATAGTTTGAGTACCTTTGTAATGTCCCCTTTGTTCAGCCCTTACTTCCATTTATACACCTCTATCGTTTCGCCCCTCACTCTACGTCTCTCGAGGGAGTGCAAATTAAGATGGTTTAACCTGTCTCTGTACTCAAGGTTCCTAATGCCCGGGATTAGTCTTGTCATTCTCCTCTGAATTTTTTCCAAGAATTCTATATCCATTCTGTAATACGGTGACCAGAATTGAACTGCATAATCCAAGTGAAGTCTCACAAGTGCAAGATATAGTTTTAGTATAACCTCCCTAGGCTTGTAACTATCACTCCTTTGTATGAACCCAAGTACTTTGTTAGCCTTGTTTCGAGCAAATATACATTGCTGACATGGTTTTAGAATCTTACTTATCATTACTCCTAAATATTTCTCACAGTTGGATTTCTCTAAAACAACCTTGTTCATCTGATATCTGGTTTCTCTGTTTACATCTCCTAGACTAAGTACTTTACATTTGTCCACATTAAATTTCATCTGCCATTTTTCAGACCATGAGAAAAGTTTGTTTAGATCTTCTTGTAGTTTTGCGGAGTCCTCGTCAGATTATTACACGCCCTCTTTTAGTGTCATCAACAAATTTACTCATGTTGCTGTTTTCTCATGTTTTAGTTTGATACATTTGATAGAATCCCTTGGGGTTTGACTTCACCTCCCTTCCTTTTCTTATCTCGGTCTTAACCCTACCGGCCAATACCTTACAATAATCTCGGAGGTAACCTTTGCCACGATTTATTCTCCTACCTATAGCCTTCCTTTGTCTAATAATGTTCTTTTAATAATTATTTATCCATTTAGGGTTATTGTTGTTTGATCTGAGTTTACTGTATGGTATGTTCTACCTCTGTGCATTGAGTAACTCATTATTTAAAATGTTGTGGAACTCGTCAACCTGAGATCTCGTTATCAGGTCATCCTCAACTGGCAGGTCTCCAGGTAAGGTGAGGTCGCCCTCTGTGGGTACATTGTGTGAAGACACCTCATGTGAGGTCATGTAACTCACCCCCACGCATGATACCCCTTCTCTCAGCTGCCTCTTCAAACTATCAAAGTTTGCCCTTCTGAAGTCTGGGACATTAGTGGAATTTTCCTTGCGGCTGCCCTGAAATTCTAACTGGAATCTAATTTCTTTGTGATCTCTGTTAGCAAGTTCGTTCCCTACCTCGACATTACTAATGAGGTGTTCTCTGTTTGACAGAACTAAATAGAGTATATTATTACCCTGGGTAGGTTCGGTTATATGTTGGCTTAGGAAACAGTCCTGGATTGTTTCAAGAAAATCCTCTGATTCTGAGTTACCCGAAGGTCAATTCAATCTATTTGGCTAAAGTTAAAGTCGCCTACTATACAGACTTTGATACTGTAACCGCCATCTGGGCGATTAAAGGATTTAATGAAACTTGTGACGTTGAACTCGAACATTATAATTAGGTCAAACCTGTTGAATACAATTGATTTTAGTATTTAAACTAAATCATACATGACAATCATAGCTATGTGATTAGACTAATCTTAATACTTACAATGAGTACTTAATTTGCCATATTTTATGTTGTCACAATGATGAATGATGCAATGGACACAGTCTACCTGTGTACACAATAAGTACCAGTTAAACTTACGTGTTGAAAGTCTCAAGAGAAACCAGGTTAGGTGTTGCCTCTGTGATCTGAATAGCTACAGTGCCAATATACCCTGCTGTCGCCTCCCCAACCCTCTCTCGATGGGTGAGGGTTGCTGAGTCAGGTGATTATACACAAACAAGCTCCCTTACTACCACCCTACACCTCACTTCCTCTAGGTCTCTCATCTTCAACCATCTCAACACTACACATACTGTATACGGGCAGGCACACCCAATAAACATGACATGACTTACAGCCTAACATAATGTTTGTTTATGTGTCATCCTACTCATTACTGCTCACGGTAACACCCACTCCATTGAGCGTTCGCGCTCAAAACCAGATCAGGCCTTTGATACTAAACCTTGTCACGTTCTAGTGACTATGCTGCCCTCAGGCTGGTGGTATTTAACTTTAATTTTGTCACGTTCATATGACTATGCTGCCCTCAGGCTGCTGGTATTTAAGTTTGTCACTTTCATATGACTATCGCTGCCCTCCGGCTAGTAATACTTGTCAGCTCCTTAACTTTGTCACGTTCATGTGACTATACTGGCCTCAAGCTGGTGGTATTTAACTTTAATTTTGTCACGTTCATATGACTATGCTGCCCTCAGGCTGGTGGTATTTAACTTTAATTTTGTCACGTTCATGTGACTATGCTGCCCTCAGGCTCTGATACTTAACTTTGTCACGTTCTTGTGACTATGCTGGCCTCAGGCTCTGATACTTAACTTTGTCACGTTCTTGTGACTATGCTGGCCTCAGGCTGCTGATACTTAACTTTAATTTTGTCACGTTCATGTGACTATGCTGCCCTCAGGCTAATGGTATTTAACTTAAATTTTGTCACGTGCATGTGACTATGCTGCCCTCAGGCTGGTGGTATTTAACTTTGTCACTTTCTTGTGACTATCGCTACCCTCAGGCTAGTAATACTTGCCAGCTACTTAACTTTTTGTCGTTTACTGGGATACGTGCATGCACCTTGTCTCACACATAAAGGGCACGTTCGTGTACCTTTTCTCACTCACCAGGGCACGTTCGTGCACCTTGTCTCACTCATCAGGGTACGCTCGTGCACCTTGTCTCACTCATCAGGGCACGTTCGTGCGCCTTGTCTTACTCACCAGGGTACGTTCGTGCGCTTTGTCTCACTCATCAGGGCACGTTCGTGCGCCTTGTCTCACTCATCAGGGCACGTTCGTGCGCTTTGTCTCACTCATCAGGGCACGTTCGTGCGCCTTGTCTTACTCATCAGGGCACGTTCGTGCGCCTTGTCTCACTCATCAGGGCACGTTCATGCGCCTTGTCTCACTCATCAGGGCACGTTTGTGCACCTTGTCTCACTCATCAGGGCACGTTCGTGCGCCTTGTGTCTCACTCGTCAGGGCACATTTGTGCTCCTTGTCTCACTCATCAGGGCACGTTCGTGCGCCTTGTCTCGCTCATCAGGGCACGTTTTTTGTCTCATTGTTTTCGCTACAGTCGACCTGGCACTCACTCTAACACTCGCACCTGATATCATTACAAACTTTACTTTGATATTTGGGTTATTTACAAAGCAATATCACTTCAGTCAACTATGATGGCTAATTGTGTTCTGCACTTCGTCAGACAACAATAATGACATGCGTTTTCATTCTCATATGCACTACACTGGGAGTGATGAAGATCACTCAGACAAAACTATTATCTGGACCAACTAGGTTTAACTATTATCGATGCGAGACGTATACGGACGTTGCACTGCACTTCTCGCCACTGGATACACACACATAACACCCACACGCACACACTCATCCCTCGAGTGACGCGTGTTGGTGAGCCAAGCTACACTGAAAGTGGCTGAGCTCACTCTGACAACATTATTTTCTTCAATAACAAAGGTTGAAAATATTATCGCCAAGATAAATCTACGGGCGTTGCACTGTACTCCGTGGCACTGGGAACACACGCTCACATACATCCCTCCAGTGGGTTGAGTTGAATTGACCTTGGTTCGCTCTGATCAGCTCCTTCTGCTACACAGTAGACCTTCACGTTTGACTTTAACCGCCATCCGGGCGATTAAATTATTCAAAGAAACTTGTGACGTTGAACTCGAACATTATAATTAGGTCAAACCTGTTGAATACAATTGATTTTAGTATTTAAACTAAATCATACATGACAATCATAGCTATGTAATTAGTCTAATCTAAACACTTACAATGAGTACTGAATTTGCCATATTTTATGTTGTCACAATGATAAACGATGCAATGGACACAGTCTACCTGTGTACACAATAAGTACCAGTTAAACTGACATGTTGAAAGTCTCAAGAGAAACCAGGTTAGGTGTTGCCTCTGTGGTCTGAATAGCTACAGTGCCGATATACCCTGCTGTCGCCTCCCCAACCCTCTCTCAATGGGTGAGGGTTGCTGAGTCAGGTGATTATACACAAACAAGCTTCCTTACTACCACCCAACACCTCACCTCCTCTAAGTCTCTCATCTTCAACCATCTCAACACTTTACATACTGTATACAGGCAGGCAATCCCAGTAAGCATGACATGACTTACAGCCTAACATAATGTTTGTTTATGTGTCATCCTACTCATTACTGCTTGCGGTAACAGATATTTATGGAAGCCCTGCGCATTCCATCCCAAATAAGTCGCTCATTAACTCTATCAAGATTAGGAGGTCTATATATTACTCCTGTGATTAATTTCTCCCTACCATCGATTAATTTTATCCAAATTGTTTCTGTATTCCGCTCAGTTTTTATTTCCTTATTTATTTCACACTTCAGATTATCCCTGACATCCGCACCCTTTTCTAATCTGCTATCTGTATGGAATAAATTGTGACCTGCAATTTGGTATTCGACAGGTAATTCACGTGAGTCTATGATTATCCATGATTCGGTGAATGCTATTATATCGATTTTTTCGGTACATACCAACGCCCTGATTTCATCCATTTTGTTTCTCATACTTCTACTGTTTGCATAGTATACATATAAGTTAGGGTGAACTGGGTGAACTGGGAGCACCCAAGAATCAAACCAACGTCCACCGAAATGGGAGGCGAGCAATGTATCCATTGGACCACCAAGCTTCATCACATTGGTATCAATCAATCAGAGTACTGTCCTCTTATCTAAAGGTTGGCGACCATAGTCCTCCACTCTAAACGTCCCCAGGCTGTTTTTACCAATCCTCTAACCTCTAAGGTTTTGTATTTCTCTGGGGACCCAGTCTTTAATTTCATTCATCCATTTCTTGACAACATATTTACAACTTTGCCAAATACACATAAACTGACTAACGGTTTCTCCAGGTCTGCTGCTGTCATGTGGAGCTGGACAACAAGACAGGAGATATAAAAAGGAAGAGTGAAAAGGAAGAAAATTATTAAAGAAAAAAAAATAAAAGAAAGAGGAGAGTTGGGAAAGGAAATGCAGCATCAACTAAGAGGGTCGTCGGGTTGTTGTTTCGTCTCACTGGTGGCCAAGTCGGCTACTTTCTCCCGCCCATTCGCTGCCACCTTAGTTATTTTGGTCACCGGGATAGTATTGTAGAGGTCCCTGGCCTCCAGTGTGGACCATGACGTGGCCATAACTCACAATAATGTTCTTGGCGAGGCAAGACCTTGGGCGAGGCCACAGCCCTCAATAGTAACCAAAGCGAGGCCACAGCCCTCAGCAGTAACCAAGGCGTGGCCACATCCCTCTACTGTACAGCGACCAAGGTGAGGCCACAGCCCATTGCAGTGACCAAGGCCAGGCCACAGTGCATTGTAGTGACCAGGGAAAGGTCATAAGTCCTCTACAGTGGCCAGGGCGAGGCTATTTTAGAGATGAAAGTAAATCGTGTTGTATTTTTACACAGCATCACGAATGTAGACAGAGCACATTACTTCCTGACCCTCACTCTTGTTGTCGTTTTTTTATTATTGTTATTGTTTGTTATATTTATATATGTTATTGTTGTTGTCGTTAGTATTATTGTTCTTGTCCTTTTTATTTGATGTTATTGTTGATGCTTTTATTGCTTGTTGTCTTTACTGCTGTTGTTTTTGTTGTTTTATTATTGATGTTGTTACTGTTGATGTTTTTGTTTTTGTGGTTTTTGTTCTCGTTAATCTTCTTCTTGTTGTATTAGATTTACGGGAGTCATTTGCTAAGGTCATAGGCCGAGATCACTATATGTCAGTTTCTTCCTAATATTACCTACTCACTTTATATCCAGTCTTAACTTTCTACGCTCCACAACAACTTTTTTTTTAAACTAACTTAGGCACACAATCAAAAATTATTTCTACAGATTTGTGTTCGACAATATAACACAACAGACGACGGATTTTGACAACCCTGCTAAGGCAACGGGAGTCTCGGTATTCATTTTAAAATTCACTGGAGCCATCCATATAGATACTTTTTGAACTGTGTGCACTCTAATTAAATTGGCTCGAAATTTCACTTTAGATATTTTTGGACTTTCTGAATATTGTTCTTCTTCGGGCTTAATGAATAAAGTTCTGAGCTGATTTTGTTTTAATCGAATAATATAATGTATAATAGGGTTCTTTGGCATGTTCCTAAGTCAGGCTTTAAAAAAGAAGATAAATTTGAGTTAAACTAAGAAAAACATCGTCTATTTCACGTCTTATGTTCCGTTTATATGTTGCTGTTCCAAGAAAATAAGATCTGTAATGAAGGAATTAAACTTAGATAGCGCTACTAAATACCAGCCTGAAAGACAAATACGTATCCTGAAAGATGAATGATATTGTTGTTGTTGATTTTAGTGTTAAAAAGTACTTCACCCTCCAGGAGTTTAGACAAATTTTACTTTTCCCGTTCTTAAACTATACATAATATTTCTATGAGTGATTTTTAATTTTTTTGCGAATTATATGCACTTCGCATAGAACACGATTAAGATTGATAATTAATGCAAGAGAAAGCACTATTTTACATAGCCATATTATTCAGTTGAGAATGGTAACTCATGAGAAGACGCGACAGTGCCATAGAACACAATTGAGAATGACAAAGTATAGAAAGCGCTATCTCATAGGATACAGGGAGGCATGGTTGTATAGGCACCCATACCTTTTGTTGTGTGAGGGAAGAATACGGTGAGTGTTGGTGGTGCGTCATCAAGGAGAGTGGGAATGTTTTTCCCCGTTGTACACTTGTCGCAGCTCCACGTAGTACAGACTCCAAAGGTCATAAAGATGTTCGAGCGCAAGTGTTTTGAGTTGTTGATGGATTAGAGTAATTACAAACCTTGTTATGCGCTGAAAGACCTTAGCAGTTGAAGTGCATTTAGCGCAAAGTGAAATACAACCTACCCTGAGTCCTTTTTTATTCAGAGGGGAGGGGAGGAGGGGTTAGGGGTTGTAACTACAGGCCTGTCTTTTGTCTTGTGTTTATATGTTCCGGTATGTTCCGAAAGGTCTCTAGTCCGCGCCCATGGCCCCTCACTACCAAGGTCTATCCTTCTAATGACCTTGCCCACTACCTTTTTCTCCTCGCCCCTTACTTTTTTTTTTTACGGGGATTAGCCCACCCGGGCACAGGTCACTGACCCACATCAGGGCCTGGGGGGCGAAAATATAATAATAATAATAATAATAATAATAATAATAATAATAATAATAATAATAATAATAACAATAATAACAATAACAACAATAACAATAATAATAATAAAAATAATAATATCTATTATTATTATTATTACTATTATCACTACCACTACCACCATTATTATTATCATTATTATTATTACAACAATTAATAGCAAATTAATACAAATACAAATACAAATAAAATAATAATAAAAAAATAATAATAACCATAAATAAATACAAAAACGAAAAAATAAATCAAGAGTGAGAAACGATATACATAATGTATGTTGTGTTGTCCAAGTAAGAAAAACAATTGAGACCCTGCAATTGTATGTAAATGAGGCAGAGAGTCAGGTCAGCAACCTGGGACTTAGTCACAATTTTCATGGTGCCATATGGCAGCAGGGTCTACCGTTAAACAATACATTATGCTTCCAATATCTTCCCAGGAGGTAGTATCTCCCTAATTGGTAGCTGCCTACTACCTACTTCCTGCCATGTATATTTTTGTTCTTTCTACTAGAATCCTGAGTTTGGCAAACCTTGTCTTAACGTTTGTGGTGCATCCATTGAGTCTTCTTGAACCCGAACAACGAGATACAACTGTGAACCCAAACAGTGATATACTGTAACTGTGAACCCAAACAGTGATATACTGTAACTGTGAACCCAAACAATGAGATATCTAAACGGTCCGTTCTTCGTAATGATTTTCAAGAGCGCTTCCCCGCCTGGAGTACTGTCACCCCGTCTGGTCCCCGAAATACGCTAGGGGCTGTCATTGATTGAAAATGTCCAAAGGAGGGCCTACACTTCAACACCTCAGCTATCCAGAGAGATTAGAGCGCCTGCAACTGCCTAGCTTATACTACAGACGGGCAAGGCGTGACCTAATTGAGGAAGCATAATGTGTTGTCTGATGGTAGACCCTGCTGCCATATGGCATCACAAAAATTGTGACCAAGTCCCAGGTTGCTGACCTGACTTTCTGCCTCATTTACACACAATTGCAGGTCTCAATTGTTTCTCCTAATCTTTATTATTATTATTATTATTATTAGTAGTAGTAGTAGTAGTAGTAGTATCGTTATTATTATTGTTATTATTATGATTATTAATGTTGTTATTATTATTATTATTTTATTTTTAGTTTTGTATTTTTTATTATAAATTTTATTTCCTATTATTATTATTATTATTATTATTATTATTATTATTATTATTATTATTATTATTATTATTACCACCCCCCCCCCCCCCCCTAGGCCCTGATGTGGGTCAGTGACCTGACCATGGTGACGGGGTTGTTGGTGGCCCAGTTTTGGCGACTGTTCAATAAATCCTGGAGGGCGGTATAGTTGGGAGCAGAATTGTTGACACTGATCCTAATGGTGGAGTCGTCGACATATTTCCAGCGAACAGGGTTTTCTCTTAGGGCATCATTGGTAAACATAAGGAAACATAGTGGTCCCGTCTTGGTGCCTTGGGGGACGCCACAGGTGAGTGACTGAAAGGTGGAGACAGCCCCTCCGAAGCGGACAGCTTGGCGTCGGTCACCGAGGAAGTCTGTAAGCCATGGTATAAGACTTCTTCGAAATCCGAGGTCGATAGCTTTGTTGATGATTAAATTGTGGTCGACTAGGTCAAATGCCTTGGTGAACTCAATCAAAGCGACAGCTACAGACGTTTTTAGTTTTTCCAAATGGCGGTATATGTAGTCGAAAAAACTGACAAGACAGTGAGTGGTGGGGGAAGTTTTCATATTACAAAATTGCTGAGGATCTACGGCGCCTGCAATATCAGCATAAGCCCAGTGTGTGTGTTCATCCGACCTCGCGTCAAATCTGTTTGTCACATTTCTCAAGAATCCTCAACTAATGCCAGAAATTTACCAAGCTACTACCCCGTCAGGCAGAGGATAGTAGTGGTTGTTGGTATTTAGTATAGTTTTGAGTGTACTGCTGGTGGGTGCTACTGTGTATTGTGCTGGTGGTATGACTGTTTGCTGGAGTAATAATACACTGGTGTTATTACTATGTCTTTTGGGGGTAATAATAACATTGGTGTTGTTACTATGTGTTTATTGGGGTGGTACTAACGCTGATACTTCCTCTTGCCAGCAGATGTTGTTAGTGCTGGCCGAGGTGTGTGGGTAGGCCCGGTAGGGGCTGGGGAACCCAGTACGAACTACACACTTCCTCTGTCGGCCATATTGGGTATGTGTTGCTCTGGAGGCTGGTATTTTCGACCCAGTTTTCCCTAATTTGGGTATCAACTCTGGCAAGATATCCCTAGCAGGTTGTTTTGGATAGTTCTCCTATCATGAGATACTTGAGGCTACTTTTTTGGTCGGGGACAACCTTCAGCAAGGCAGTAAGCTGACATTTGGCGAAGAAGATAAAGTAATTATGTCACTGTGAATGATTACTATTAAAGAATTGTACCAAGTTAAGGAGGAATATCTTCACTAGCAGCACTATCCATAGTTTAGGGTGTTTATTTTTCAATGGGATCTCAATTGAGGATAAGGTGTTTTTGTGATAAGCTGTGGCGTTAATTAAGAGGTAGATCTCTGGAGCCACACCTGAACGCATCCAGAAAAAATGGGAGTAGTCTGTATCCAGGTGGTGACTGTGGTGGCGCTGCAAGTAAAGAGAATGCATGTGGTATCAGTGGTGACAGTAGGTGGTGGTGGTGGTGGTTGGCACTGGTGGACGGGGCACGTGGCTGGGTATTCTTGGTGTCAAGAGCTGGCCGCTCCACAACCCTGGCTGGTCCGGGACCCACACACAGGCCCATCTCTCTCTCCAATCGTTGTAAACTCTACTCTGTAATCCTTTTGCGCTACTGCTCACAGGATGGGTGTGGGGTGCACAATAAAGTAGCCGCTGTAAGCGGCAAAATCACAAAATCAATCTCTCCAATCCTCACAAGTCCCCCTAGTTTCTACACCTAGGTTACTTTTCCGATTTGATATAATTACTTCACATGGCAGGTATCTATATTTTTAACTTACTGTACAGTCAGCTAACATAAGAATAGATTACTGTATCTAATGTTGGTCTTTACAGTTAGTGCTTCAGGCGTCAGCGAGATGCTGTAACGTCATGAACTATATCTGACTGTTCTTGGCACGACACAAGACACCAGATACAATGTCGCCAGGGCGGAAGGAAAGCAGTGCCGACTTAGTGCTTCTTACTGCAGCAATTTGATGAGTGGTTTCTTGAGTGGGCTGTATACTTATTGATTTCTTTTGTACTTTCAGGTGTAAGACATGTTATATTATCAGGTGTTTACATACGTATTTGCAAGGCTTAATCTTAAATAAATAATAAATATAACTGTGTTTACTTTCAGGAAAGTATCTTAATATTCGTATACGAGTATACATTTGTATTTTTTTTTTTTTCGTAAAGAAAATGTGAAACATTGAATTATTCTTATTTCGATTCTTGTGTGTGACTCGAGTTCATGTTCCGCGTAGCTGAAGATATAAGAATACACTGATACTCTACCCTAACTAGAGTTTGGGGATAATTTAACCTCTGCCGTAGATAGATCACAACAAAGATTCCCTAAGTCAATTTTTAATACGTGATGTACTATAGTACTAAAATAAAAATTAGAGTAGAATGACTAAATTTTTATGAGCAAAAATCATTGTATGACATCTTTGAACCCAAATATTTGTTTTAAATTTTACCCATTTTTTTTTTAGTTTAACAAATTTATTGGCAAAGCGTGTAGTACAGTTTGCCTATTCTGAGTAATTCAGTCAAGTCTTGACACTGAGGGTGGTATCACTTCTCACTGCCACGCAGGACAGAGGTTCATACACAAAGAAATACATCATATTCATTAACAGCTATATATGTATAGAGGTCAGATTCATGTGGGTAATGTCACTACTGTCCACTGCCATGCAGGACAGAGGTTCGTACACAAAGAAATGCATCATATTCATTGACAGTATATATATATATATATATATATATATATATATATATATATGCTGATAACCACCAGGAAAGAAGAAAACACGAAGTTCCCAAGCGCTTTCGTGTAATTCACATCTTCAGGGGTGAGTACAGACTAGATAGAGTAATGCATTACTCTATCTAGTCTGTACTCACCCCTGAAGATGTGAATTACACGAAAGCGCTTGGGAACTTCGTGTTTTCTTCTTTCCTGGTGGTTATCAGCATATACCTAGATCACGCGCACCTACAGTGATTTACTTGCAATATATATATATATATATACATATATATATATATATATATATATATATATATATATATATATATATATATATATATATATATATAGGTCAGATTCATGTGGGTAATGTCACTCATCACTGCCATACAGGACAGAGGTTCGTACACAAAGAATGCATCATTTTCATTGACACTATATATAGGTCAGATTCATGTGGGTAATGCCACTGTTCACTGCCATGCTGGACAGAGGTTGGTACACAAAGAAGGAAATACATCATATTTATTAGCAGTATATACAAGAATTTTACCCAGGGAGATCTCTTTCTTGATTTTCATTTGTTGATGACTAGTCACTAAAGTACTGTACTGTATGTACTGTAGTAGCCTAGACTACGCACTTAAAATGTTTGTTATTGAAGCGTGGTAAGACAGTAACATTAACACATTACCTACGACGGATAATAGCGAGAGAACGTTAACATTATGATGTCACTGCGATTAATTAACTAAGATCAATAATATAGAGGAGCAAAAGGCTAAAGCCAAAAGGAATTGTTCAATTTCATTTATTTTTCCACAACTGTTCTTTGGATGATAGTAAGTAATAAAAACGAATAATAACTTCTTATAGGTAATTTAATTTATTTTATTTATTTTTTTTTTTTACTTTTCTCTTTCTATGTTCATAAATCACCAGTCAAGGCATGAAGGATGAGGGAAATTGTGGGGTAAAACATGGGGAAAAACTCGTCATATGACACTAAAATGATGTCTATGTGCTTTGTACATGAATAGATTAGTTATTTTTCGTAAATATTCTGCAGAAAATATCTGCCATGTCGACATGTGTTGTCGTCCGCTCTTAGTTTGTTTCAGTAACCGATCATACTCTATGTAGCTTTAAGAAATTTGCTTTCATTGGTACCAGATATCAAAGTTAGTTCCTTCTGCTTAATATGCTGGGGGGCCGGGGTTAAGTTCTATTAGGTTCTGTGCATTTTCGTATCATTTTCATTACTTACTACCATCCAAAGAACATCTGTGGAAAAAATTACCGAAATCGAGCTGCTCCTGATGTTAGCCGTCTGCTCCACCTTTACCATACATCTCTAATCATGTAATAAGAATTGCAATTACACCAGTAAATCAACATTTAAAAATTGGTGATCGACACAGCTTGTGAGGCCGGGCGTAGTTAATCATCGAAAACTAACCTGAGACGTCGCAGCAGCTGTGCGGGATAACTGGATACTGCACAGTGCTAAAGGGACTAGTGGATATTAGCATCAAGCTATGAGGGGGAGAAGACACCCTACAGGTTTATGTAGTGGATATAGAAGACCCTTGCATCCTGGGCCTGGAATACCTCCTACCTCGCAGGTGTCAACTGGACCTTGGTTCGATGCAGCTGAATATTAAAAGAAAGTGGGTACCACTGAAGACTGTGAAGCATGCAACTGCTAAGGTTACAGCTAGGCAGTCAGTAGTTATTCCCTCAAGATCAGAAGGGCTGTTGCCATGCAAGGTGAACGGTGCCTTGCATACCCGTCTAGGAATGGTGGAGCCTGATGATCAGTATAGATTAGAAGATAGAGTGATGGTGGGAAGAACTTTAGTCGATCCATCTGCAGAGGAAGTACCTGTTATTGTGGCCAATTTTTCTCTCCGGCCAAAGAAAATACAGCAGGGAGTGGCCGTTGGACTGTGTCAAGAGGTCGATCAGGAGCAGCAGCCTATGACCTGCAAGAGGAGCGTGGTCAAGCAAAAAAATGGTCTGCCCGAACATTTGTAGGACTTGTTTGCCAGGAGCTCTCAGGGCCTGGATGAAGCTCAAGTGATACAACTGGAACAGTTGTTATTGAAGTATACGGACGTCTTCTCTGCAGGGGACCTAGACCTGGGTTGTACAGACCTGGTACAGCATCACATCGACACTGGGGATCACCGTCTTATCAAGCAGCCGCCTTGGAGGATAGCACCAGCTAGACGCCAGGAAATGGAAAAGGCGGTAGGGGACCTTATTCACCAAGGTCTGGTGGAAAAGTCCAGCAGTCAGTGGGCGTCAGGAGTCGTCCTAGTGAGGAAGAAGGATAGTTCATTGCGGTGCTGTGTGGACTACCGCGCCCTCAATAACGTGACGGTGAAGGACTCGACCCTTTTCCAAGAATCGATGACACACTGGATGCTCTGACAGGCGCCAAGTGGTTCCCAACACTCGACATGAAATCTGGGTATCATCAGGTGAGGATGACTGAGGAAGACAAGGAAAAGGCAGCATTTTTTTCATATGAACAAGGGCTATGGCTGTTCAAAGTTATGCCATTCGGCCTGTGCAATGCACCAGCTACCTTCGAACGCCTCATGGAAAGGGTTCTGGAAAGCTTACATTGGAAGACTGCCCTCATATATCTGGACGACGTGATTGTCTTTGACAAAACTTTCGAGCAAGAACTGGAGAGGCTATCGGAAGTGTTTGACCGGTTCCGGGCTGCACACCTTAAACTGAGCCCAAAGAAATGTTGCTTGTTCCAGAAGGAAGTTCAATATCTGGGACATATAGTAAGTGAAGACGGAGTATGCACAGACCCAGAGAAGGTGGCAGTGGTGAGAAACTGGCCAGTGCCAACTTGTGTAAGGGAGCTGCGTGGTTTCCTTGGCCTTTGTACCTACTACCGTCGATTTGTTAAGAACTTCGCCACGGTCGCAGCACCATTGTACAAGCTAACCAAGAAAGGGGCTGAAGTTTGTGTGGAGTACTGAGACCTAAGGCTCCTTCGACCAGCTAAAGGATGCCTTGGCCAGCTCCCTGGTGCTCCGGTATCCGGACCCAACTCAACCATTCATCTTGGACTGTGATGCTAATGATGATGGCATCGGTGGGGGCTGTCCCAGAAGAAGGATGACATCGAGTACGTAGTGGCATACTACAGCAAGCAGTTAAGCCCTCCAGAGAGAAATTATTGTGTGATCAGAAAGGAACTCTTGGCTGTAGGAGAGAGTTTAGAATTTTTCCATCCCTACCTGTATGGATCTAGCTTCACCAACCGGACTGACCACATAGTATTGAGGTGGCTTAAATAACTCTGAGGAATCCAGAAGGACAACTGGCACGGTGGATTGGGAAGTTGGGTCAACACTATTATACCATCCAGTACAGGCCTAGGCAGATACATGGGAATGCTGACAGTCCGAGACGACGACCATGTGATTCCGATTGTCAGCAGTCTTACAAGAGAGAGGCAGTTCCCAAGAAGTGTAGTCGCACTACAGTGGAGGAGGATCCAGCCGTTGCTGGAGAAGACCTTGAGAAGCTGCAGCTGGAAGACCACGACCTGAGACCAGTGGTCGAATGGATGAAACAAAGCTCAGTGCGACCAGTCTGGGAGACGATCTCTGGAGCAAGTCCGACGACTAAAAACTACTGGGCGCAGTGGGATGCTCTTCGGCTGAAGGGTGGTCTGCTGCAGCGCCAGTGGGTGACTATCGATGGCCTTAACAGGTACTGGCAGACATTACTTCCCCGGAAGATGAGATCAGAGATCCTGAGAGAGATGCACAACAATTCAGCCAGTAGATATATGGGAATGAAGCAGATCCTGACTCGCCTGCGGCAAAAGTTTTACTGGGTTGGCCTGCATAAGGATGTGGAAGAATGGTGCCGTTCATGCAATGTCTGTTGCGCCAAGAAGGGACCAAAGCTACACACGCGTGCCCCACTGCACTTGTACCATGTAGATGCACCAATGGAGAGGGTCGCAGTGGATATTGCAGGACCTCTGCCACTCATTGCACATGGGAATAGGTACATCTGTGTGGCCATGGATTACTTCATTAAGTGGCCAGAAGCATATGCCATCCCAAATCAGGAAGTCACGACTATTGCCAGGGTGCTGGTGGACCAGTTCTTCTGCCGGTTTGGTGTGCCCCACGAGTTGCATTCAGACCAGGGCAGAAATTTTGAGTCAGCTGTGTTCAGCGAGTGCTGTAAACTGTTGGGTATAAGGAAGACTAGGACCACTCCACTTCGGCCACAGTCAGACTGAATGGTCGAAAAGTTTAATTGGACCTTGGGACAAGGACTGGCCAAATACTTTGTTGAGTGGCAGACAGAATGTAACCAGAAGCTGCCTGCTCTACTGGTGGCATATCGGTCAGCTGCCCACGAGTCAACTGGATACACACCGGCAAAACTGATGCTGGGTCACGAACTGAGGCTGGCAGTGGACCTGCTGACAGGAAGACCACCCGATGAAGAACTTCCTGAAGAAATCACCAGTTACATCAAAGGCCTCCTAGAAAGGTTGACGGAGGTCCACCATCAAGTTCGAGGAGCTCTGGAGTTCTCGGGTTAAGTGATGAAGCCCAACCATGATGTCAAAGCAAGCCAGATCTGTTACAAGGACGGTGATAAGTTCTGGCTGTATAACCCTCTGCATGAGAAGGGTCAGTCACCGAAGTTGCAGAGTCCATGGGAAGGACCATACATTGAAGTGGAACGCCATTCATATGTGACCTACCGGATAAAGGGAAGAAGGAAGGCTCAGCCGAAGGTAGTCCACGTCAATCGTCTGTGGCAGTATCATGGGCCAGGGCAGTACACCTGGGAAGACTCTGAGGAGCAATTGTAGTGGATTCCTCCCCTACAAACGCTTGTCGCTGAGTAGCCGACCCCGCGAATTCCCCAGTTTCTGCCTCGTGGTCTAGGTCAACCAGTCCCGCCTTACATGACGGAGGTCAACTATTAAGCCACGCCTACCTCCGCTATATAAGACCTGACCTCGTGGTGACCTACCTCTCTTTCTACCTACACCAACCAGCCAGCAACACCACCTCCTCCGCCGCTGCCTGGCGGCCCTCGCTCCTGCCGGCGAGCATGGCGACCCACAAGCTGTCCTCCTCTGAGCACCCTCACCAACCAGCTCTCTCTAAATCACGCTTGTAACCACGCTGCCACTTCCCAGCACCAAGCTGCACTGTACATCCAATACAATATGTATACAGAGAGCACATAGTGAGTTTACTTTCTCCATACCATCCTGAGTGAGAACCAAACATCTCGTACCCCACAAATGGTGACCCCCGGAGATTCGCACTCACACAGGACGGAGGAGAAACCGATCACTCTCCCAGTCTTCAAGCAACATGGTAAGACTGGCTTATCCACACAGAGGCAGCTCTCATCGGCTCTCCAGCTACTGTCTCTTTCCCGCAGGTTAGACACCCTAGAGCAGCTCTGCGACTTTAAGCAGACAGCCGCTCCTCTTCCTGCCCCAAGCACCACGTCCTACCGACCCCAACACACCCGTCCTACCTCAGACGCCGCCCCGGCCCAGCAGTACCCCCTGCCGCTCCTCCTGACGTGACCCCTGCTCCTGACGCGGACACACACACGCCTCTTTTCTCCCTCAGGTACCCCCTGCTACTGTCCTGCACCCTACTGCTGTCGTGAACCCAGCTGCTGTCACGAGCCCTCATCCGCTCCTGCTGACGCAGCCCCTGCTCCTGACCCAGTCCCACACACCCCAGCAGGCGCATCTGAGGACTCTGTACCTGCCGCGAGGAAAACACAACATTCATCACCTCCACAACCCTCTTTCTCTCCTCTCTTTTCCCACAGATCTTGCGTGTCTAGACAGTTGCCTCCACTAGCGGCCGGCTCATCCACGCCCTCGCCATTATGTCTCACATGTGGCATGCACCGCCCGTTCTGCCTCACATGTGCCATGCAACCCTGCAGACAACAAGTCTCCTACACCACCTGGAGGGAAGGAGGGAATATTGTAGTGGATTCCTCCCCTACAAACGCTTGTCGCAGAGTAGCCGACCCCGCGAATTCCCCAGTGTATGCCTCGTGGTCTAGGTCAACCAGCGCCGCCTTACATGACGGAGGTCAACTGTTAAGTCACGCCTACCTCCGCTATATAAGACCTGACCTCGTGGTGACCTACCCCTTCTTCTAGCTACAGCCGCAGCAAGCAACACCTCCTCTGAGCACCCTCACCAACCAGCTCTCCCTACTCACGCTTGTAACCACGCTGCCTCCTCCCAGCACCAGCCACCAAGCTGCATTGTACATCCAATATAATATGTATACAGAGAGCACATTGTGAGTTTCCTTTCTCCATCCCATCCTGAGTGTGAACCCAAACATAACGTACCCCACACAGTCACCTACCACTGACGAGGACCAGACCGGAGATCCTGGAAGAACTCAGGACAGTACCAATCCAGGGAACCCGACCATGGACCAGGAAGGGGAGCACTGTTTCCTCTTAGCTAAATTGGACGTGACAGGAGAGGGAGACAGATCTGAGGATGTGACTGAGGTTGCTGCCCCCAAGGGAGGACTCTGAAGACATCCCAGTAGATTGGCAGCAGAAGCGGAAGAAGAGGAGACCTACCAAGTTTCAGGATTATTACGTCTATAATGAATGAGTGTGTCGGGACGACACAAAGATTAGTTGTCTGATTTACTTCTTCTTGCAATGGCCTGAGAACTTCAGCTCATTGTCAACTTACATGCCTAGGTCCTTTTCACATTCCTTCTCATTTAATGCAGTCTCTTCCTCCCATTGGAACATATGATACGCTTCCCTACCGTTGGTACGTCCCAGGTGCATCCTGGGACGTACAAACATTGAATCTCAACAGTCATTTCTTCGACCATTCTTGAAGCTCACAGAGATCCTTCTACAGCTCTTCACAGTCCGCTTGGTTCTTAATTTCCCTAAATAACTTGGCGTCGTCGGCAAACATTTGTATGGAGGAATGTACAGCTTCAGGCATGTCATTTATGAAGCAAGCAAACAGCAGCGGGCCCAATACACTGCCCTGTGGTACCCCACTTGTTATGGATATAGATGATGATTTCGTGCCATTAACCACCAAACACTGCTTGCGGTCATGTAGAAAGTTTTCTACCCACGCTAGGACATTTCCCCAAATCCCGTACTCTTCCATTTTAATTTTCAGCCTTTCATGGGGTCCTGTCAAAAGCCTTTACAAAATCTTGGAAATATTGTCGATATTACCACCCTGATCTAGAATTTGGGTTCAAATATCCATTACCCAGAGTAATTGTGTCAAGCAGGAGCGCCCCGGCATAAAACCGTGTGGGCAATCCTTTACAAGGTTGTTTCGTAGTAGAGGTTCCATCATGGCATCTCTTATAATGCTCTCAAGTACTTTACATATTATACTTGTTAGGCCCACTGGTCTATAGTTATTCGTGGAGTGACGATCACCCTTCTTGAAGATAGGACTCACATAAGCCATTTTTCAATCACTGGGGACCTTTTGTTCATCCAGGCATTTAATGAACAGGATCTTCACGGGCTCAGCTAGCTCGTTGTGCAACTCTCTCAGCACTCTGCAATGCACCATGTCCGGTCCGGGATTCTTATGAACCTTTAGCTTTGACAGTCTATTTCTTATAATCTCTTCTGTGAACACAATGTGGGTCAGTGCTTTGTCGTACCGCCTGTCCTCAAACACAGGAAGATTGTTCGCACCCTTTTTTGTGAACACCGAGGAAAAAAAGCTGTTCAATGTCTCGGCTTTGTCCTGGTCAGACTCTGCTTACCTACCATCATCAAGCCTCAGATCCGATACTCCTACTCGTGTTTTTAATTTCGACTTTGCATAGCGGTTAATCGCCTTTGGGTTTGTCCTGACTCCACTTGCAACCAACCTCTGGAACTCCTTTTCAGCCCTTCTACACTCTGCCTTTCCTGGTTCCTGGCTCTTGCATACATCCTCCAGTCATGCTCATCGTTCGGCCTTACCCACGTATTGAATTTCTGGGTTTTCTTCTTAACTTTGTCGACTGCCGCATGGTTCATGTGAAGCGGTCTCCTTGTATTTCTTGAGGCACAGGGTTTGGTCTTGGGTATATATTTCTCGATCAAATGATTTACTTTACTAGCTATGGTATTTAGTGTAGTGTCCGCATTCATATGCCTTAGTGAGTCAGGCCAGTTGATACCCCTCATCTCCTTCCTCATCCTGTCGTAATTTCCCTTGTAATATTTGCACCTTGGCCTGATTTTGTCATGCACCGAGTAACAATTAAATCTGAAGGACAGCATTACATGGTGGCTGGTGCCAACTGGGGCTAGATGTTTTAGTTTGGCCACCATACCCTCCTCGTTTGTTATGGTGAGGTCTAGTGGCTTGGGTGTTTGCTCCTCTCTTCCACATGCTGGAACAGAAAATTATCTCTCAGAGTTTCTACAAAAACAGTAGCGGGGTTATTTAGTTCATTAGGCAAGTGCTCATTTCTCCAGTCGATGTCGCCATAGTTAAAGTCCCCCATGATAAGGAGGTGGCTAGGGATGAGCCTCGCTGCATTGTCAATTAAGGCTCTTAAGCTCCTTTGGTTTGGTAAGCTGCAATTTGGGGATCTGTAGATGCACCCGACAATAAGTACATCTCCTCCCTTCAATTTAATTTCACACCACTTTGATTCTTTAAAAACATCTTCTCCCTGTACCCTCACCTGGCTTGCTTTAAGATCTTGCCTAGCATGGATAACCACACACCTCTTGTACAACAGTTCTACAACTCCTACTATATCGGGTTGGTGTACCTTCAGTAGTGTTTCAAACTTCTCTCTATTATCAAGGAACGTGTCAGTATTAGTTTATATGACATTCAAGCCAGAATTTGTACTCGGTAACGTCTCTGCTCTTGGTATTAACTCCAGCCCCCGTCCATTCTCAGCAGGTGCATCATTTGCTAAGTACACTATATTTTGCAGGGTGTGGTTAGAAATGTCATTGTTTACACGGCGCTCACCTCTTCCCAGGTGGGAGGTAGAGCTGGTGCCTCCCCCTGGGTGGGGGGTGAAGGTTCCAAGTGTTCCCTGAAGAAGGCACTGATGGGTAGGGAAACACCGGATAACACTGAAGTCCATTTATTAACGGATAGGAGAAATACAAGTAGTGACTAGCGTGTGCCTTGCACGACCCACGGAGTCAGACTGAGGCTGCATTGCCATATGGCAGCCTCGGGGCAATGTTGCCGCATAGCACGTGCAGTGTTGCCACGTAATTACATATATAAATGCTACTCGGCACAGTAGCTTATATACAAGGTTGCTACTCGGCACAGTAGCTTAGATACATAACCTACATCTCCCTCCCCCCCTCACGCTCATAGAATTTGTCTTGAGCGGACTTCTCAGTCCTAAGTCGCTCCGAGCGTCGAGGTGCACTGTGGGGCGGATCCTCGTGAGGTGTAGGGGACTCGTCCTCGGTCAGGGGGCCAGTAGCAGGGGGTGGGACTGGCCGGAGGAAACGGCGGTTCCTCCACCAGACGCGGCCGCTCAGCATCCTGACCTTGTAGTCCAGCGACCGGCCGACGCCCATCACTATGCCCACCTTGTCCCAACGTGTCGTCGTCGGGTCCTGGACGCGAACAAGGGCACCAGTCTCCAGTGGCTGAAGAGGGCGGGCACGGTAGTCATACCGAGCCTTGGTGTCCTGGGCACGTGTAGCGGCGCGGCGGTCGCAGCTCTCGGCTCTGGTCTGCCACTCTTTCGCAAAGGCCTTGGCATGTGCAGGAACGCAAGAGCGGAGAGGGTGACTATACATGATCTGGGCAGGGGAGCGTCCTGTATGGGTGGAAGTATTACGTAACTCCAGGAGTCCTTTGTCAAATGCCTCACAGTCTATGTTGCCTGAAGGGGCCACCTTGAGGATGAGGTGCTTGACTGTCTTGACCGCAGCCTCAGCGTGGCCGTTTGACTGTGGGTAGTGGGGTGTTGACACGATGTGGCACACTCCCCAACGCTCCAGGAATCCTGTGAAGTCCCGGCTGGTGAACTGTGGCCCACCGTCCGTCCGCAGACATACGGGGACGCCCAGGTCAAGAAAGAGGTGCAGGAAGTGGCGAATGGTGGCCGCGGACGTCGTGTTCGAGCCACAGATTACCACCACAGGCCAGCCATAAAGTCGGTCGGCGACAACTAGGAAATGTTTCCCAGCTGTGCTGAAGAAATCAGCCGACACGGACTCGAAGGGCCTGGTGGGTTCGTCGTCGCACAAGAGGGGCTCCTGCTGTTGGCTGGGCTGCATGATCTGGCACAACTCACTAGCACGGACCGTATTGACGATATCAGCGTCAATGCCGAGCCAGTACACAGCCTGCCTTGCGCGGCGCTTGGTGGCCTCTGCTCCACGATGGCTGTCGTGTAAGCGGGCCAGAACGCGACGACGGAGAGCTGCAAGAACGACCACACGGGCACCGTACAGGACGAGGTCCCCATCTGCGTAGAGGTCCTCACGTATCTTCCAAAACGGGCGTAGGGCATTGTGGAGGTCAAAACAGTCGCGAGGGAACCCAGTCCTCACACTCTCCAAGAGCTGAGTGTAGGAGGGGTCGTCACGTGCTGCGGTCCGTAGTTCCTCAAGGGTCAGATCACTGTCGGGTGGCGACACTGAGGCCTGGATGCTGGCGAGGGACTGTACGGCCTGCAAAGTGTTGATGTTGCTGACGGAGAAGCCGGCCTCGGTGCTGAGCATCTCGTCTTCAGGTGTCGGGCGGCTGACTGAGGAGCGGGAGAGGGCATCCGGGATGCACAACTCTTTACCTGCGCGCCAAACCGCGGTGAAGACGAAGGCCAAAATCTTCTCCTTCTGGCGCTGGAGGCAGGGATTCTCGATGGCGTCCAGCGAATAGTGGTTAAGAATGGGGACCAAGGGCCTGTGGTCTGTGATGAGGTCAACGTGCAATAGTCCAATCAAGTAAAACTTGCACTTCGATAAGGCCCATACCACTGCCAGCAGCTCCAGTTCGATGGTAGCATAGCGAGACTCAGCATCGGTGAGGAAGCGAGAGCCACACTGTACGAGCCGGTACTATCCTCCACCGTGATCCTGGAGAAGGGCGTAACCAACCCCGTACAGGCGCGAGGCGTGTGTCTGGAGGACAGTGGGGAGCTCTGGGTCGAAAGTAGCGAGGATAGGTGGACTTGACAGGGCCTCCTTCACCTTATGAAAGGCGAGGTCGTGGTTAGGGGTCCACATGAAAGTCCTCTTGGGGCTCATCAGAGGGCGGAGAGGCCTGGCAGCGGCGGAGACGTCAGGAGAAAATTCTGCCAGCTGGTTCACCAGGCCCATGAAAGACCTGAGATCCATAAGGTTGGCAGGTTTGGCAAAGTCCGCTATGGTACGAAATTTCTCCAGGGCCGCAGCAATGCCATCCCTTGAGAGTCGGTAGCTGCAGAAAGACACTGCAGGTGCAGCCAAGACGAACTTCTCGGCATTTAGAGTGATGCCGTGCGTCCTACACCTGGTCAGTACCTCGTCGATGCGACAAAGATGAGTCAGGTAGTCCTCATCGTAGAGGAGGACGTCATCCACTACCTTCACACAGTTGGTCACGCCTTGAAGTGCCATGTCACCACGGAGACAGAAGGCGTCCCCCGTAGCAGCAAATCCCATAGGGCCACGGCAGTAGCGGAAGCGTCCGTAAGGCGTGATGAAAGTGGTCAGTGGCTGATCCTCCTTCTTCAGTGGGATCTGCCAGTAACCACAGAGGGCGTCCATTGTCGAAAAGTGCCGTACCTTCGGGTCTACACTCCATATAGCTGCAAAAGGTGTGGGTGAAGGGTGGGCGGGACAGGACACCTGGCTGTTAAGCTTAGACAAGTCTGTAGTAATCCGCACTCCACCGTTAGTCTTAGTCACAGCGACTAGCGGGTGGCACCAGGGGGACTGGTCGTCACCAACGGGTACGATGACACCCTGGGCCACCAAGGAATCCAGTTCCTTCTTGAATAAATCCCTGAAGGCGAGAGGGATCAACCGGGGAGTGTGTATGGCAAACGGCTGCGCATCTTCCCGCAGGTGTATCCTCATAGGCGGACCCGTCATAGCCTTCAGTGGCGCGGTCCGTAGAGCCTCCTTCGTCACCAGCACTTCCGAGTACTCCTTCAGGAAGTAGGCCCTTGCGGCTGAAGGAGACATCTCGCTGTGAAGAGGAAGCAGCCGTGACTTGGGTGGAGGCGGGGCGGGAGTGGACGCGAGTTCTGGGCAGCTCTGTGCGGCAGCGCCAGGCGAGTCGCTCGTTGACTCACGCACCCTGCTGGCGGTGTACCGAGCAGCTGGGATCTGCTCAGGAAAGTCTCTGGGCACCACGCTTAACTCCTTGCAGTGCTCCCACGACAACAAGGGTGTAGCGAGAGTAGGCTGCACGTCCATCCATCCGTGACACGACCTGTCGCCTTAGGTGATCTCCGCTTGAAAGGAGCCCACAGCGTCCGGCACCTGGGAACCGTCGGCATTGAAGTACAGCACCTGCAGCGGTGGTCCCAGGTCGCGTTTAGAGAGGCCCAGTTTCTGGAGGTGCTTCAGGCCTACCACCGTAGTATCAGCACCGGTGTTCGGTATCACCTCGATGAGACCAGACACATCACCGTGTTTGACGGCGACGCGGATGGTAGGGGAAGGGGTAGCCCTGGGGCGTGTGGTCGATTCCACCCTCCTGATGTGACTCAGCTGCTGCTTGGGGCTGCGTGGGCCATCTGAAGGGGGCTGCATGCGAACCACCCCGAGGGAAGTGCGCTGCTTTCCTCCTCGTCTTAGGCTTTTGGGCTTGGGTTGGCGGCAGCACTTGTCGTAGTGTCCATAGCGACCGCAGGCCTGACACTTGTGGCCTCTTGCAGGGCACCTGTCTGTGTTAGACCAGTGGCCCTTACGGTCACATCCACGACACAGTGCGTCGGCGGACGGGCATGTCTTGGGGCCATGCTGCTTTCCACAGCTGCCACAGGAAGCACTAGGCGGAGGCGTGGAAGAACGTGTGGCAGCCTTCACGTTGTTGGCCGCCTTCTTACCCTTCTTGTACTGTGAGATCGATCTCACGGTAGGTGGGGCCCGTAAGGCAGAGGTGGCGGACTTAGTGGCCTCGTATGACCGACATTCAGTCACTACCACCTGGAGTGTGGAGGAAGTGTCCAGGGGGATGAGTCGCTGCACCAACTCTTCTTGCCTGACGCCTGTCAAGATCCAGTGCTTGATCCAGGCTTCCTCACATTCCTGGCTGTGCGCCTTGCAGACATCGATCTCCTCCGACAAACTCTTCAAACGTACAAAATAGTCGTCAAAGGATTCATTCTCCGCCTGCTTGCAGCTGGTGAAGGCGCGGCGACGCAAAGCCTCGTTATTCCGACCTTTAACGTGCTCCTGTAAAAGATCGAGCACATCCGTCACTGAAGACGTAGAATCGGGAGGCACTTGCAACGTGTGCTCCAAAACTCTCTGGGTCTCCAGCGACAAACACATCCGCAGTTGGATGAGCTGTTTGTTTGGAGGCATGCTATCAAGGTCCACCATCATGGAGTAATCTGTCCACCGCCGCCTCCACTCACGAAAAAGCTGAAACATGACGTCTGGTGAGAGGGCGGGTGGGGGTTGAACAGATGCCTTGGGAGCTGTTGGAGTAGCAAGAGTACCTGGAGGACGCTGGTGTGGTTGGGGAGGGAGGGTACTGGCGCCTTGGTGCACGATACCTGTGAGTGAGGGAGGGTGGGTTAGCGCCAGGGTCGCCAATATTGCATCAAAGCTAGCCTTTTCCTCCTCTCTTCGTATCTCCTCCCTCTGAAGTTCCATTTCTGTGCGTCTCTCGTCCCTGTCGTCCATCCACCTCAGAATTGTGGCAATGTCCGTAACTGGAGGTGGAGGGGCAGTGGGCGCAGAAGCTCCATCTGTGCCCGGTAGAGGGGGGGGTGGGAAGTCGTGTCTCCCATCTTGACGTTGCCCCTTCTTACAGCCCATCTTAGTATGCTTGAACTGCCCTGTTTTGTAAATAAAGTGGTGCCTCATCAGCTCGAACCACATATATATAACATAAACAGCGCAGAAATAACGCATAGAGTCCACTGTTCTGTCCGTGAGTGCGTGCGTGCGTGCATGCGTGTGTGTGTGTGTGTGTGTGTGTGTGTGTGTGTGTGTGTGTGTCTGAGAGAGCAGATCGTGGTGGCCTTAATGCGGGTGGCTGGAGCCGCCGCTGGGGCAAAAACGTCAGTGTCTCCCCGGATGTCACACAAGAAGGGTGTACGCCTGCGTGCTCTGTGGGTACTACAAAAAACAGACCAATGCTCAACTCTCAGCTCTAGACACACTCATACACTGACACTAACACTGCCACCGTCACTAAAACGCACTGTGCCGGAGCAACACTGCACGTCGCGGCGAAACACAACGCAACACAACACAACACAATAGAGTAAACGAGCACATCACTGGCAGACGTAACTGTCTCGGCAGTGTTCACAACACTTGTAAGTCCACAGATCCTACTCACTGCACCATGAAGGTTCGAAGTGTTCCCTGAAGAAGGCAGTGATGGGTAGGGAAACACCGGGTAACACTGAAGTCCATTTATTAACGGATAGGAGAAATACAAGTAGTGGCTAGCGTGTGCCTTGCACGACCCACGGAGTCAGACTGAGGCTGCATTGCCATATGGCAGCCTCAGCGCAATGTTGCCACATAACACGTGCAGTGTTGCCATGTAATTACATATATAAATGCTACTTGGTACAGTACCTTATATACAAGGTTGCTACTCGGCACAGTAGCTTATATACAAGGTTGCTACTCGGCACAGTAGCTTAGATTCATAACCTACAGGGGGTATAGCGGGTGAATGTTGCACCGCTGCCACGGCCCTCCAGCTCAGCGCTGATGCACTCACCACTACCCTCCCCCTGGATAAAAGCCATGTGCACCCGTCCCCCTCTCAACCTCGACTCCCGCCTCCTCTGCTTCAAGCTCTGTAAGAGCTTCCTGTGCTGCTCCCTCTGTAATATCGTGCGATCTGGGTGAATGAATACATCCTGAAATGTCTTGCTCATTGCTAAGTTTTTTGCCTGACGAATGACCTCCAATTTCTCCTCCTCACTCACTAGTGTGATCCTGAGAGGTCGAGGCTTGTCCTCCTGCTTAGGTCCCAGCCTCCTCACATCCTGAGGGTTGGTTGGCAATTTTAGAACCTCTATACAAATATTCGCAAACTTCAATGTGTCGTGTGTTTTCCTGCCCCCTGCTTCCTCCGCCTAGCTCTCAAGGACTCCATAATCAATTACGTTGTTTCTGCACTTGAAATGTTCCCGTTGTTCCTGCTCTCCCCTAATAGTATGTCTGCTATTTGCCATCCCTTCGACACACTTCTTCAGATCCCCGAGCTGTTGTAGAACTTGTTCGGATACTGCATTACTCTCCGGCACCTCCCGCAGCCCTGCTTGGACTTGAGCATAACCCCTCGTCATTACCCCCTCGATTGTGTCGGCTACACTTCCTCGGACTTAGCAATGATCTCTATCCCAACTTGCTCTAGTTTGGCAATCAACTCGGCTCCAGCTTCATCTATTTTCGCTCCTAGGACACTTGGTCCCTTATGTCTTGCAATCGCCTCGTCCACCTTGACTCTGCAGTCAGGGCAATACCAGTGACATCCTTCCTGCTTTACCGCATTCTACAACGTCCTTAACTTTGGGCCGCCCACATCATCTATATCCTTCGTTTCCCCTGCAGTAATTGCACGTCAACAGACTTCTTGGTGCCGCTTTAGTGACTGATTTCCCACCCGTCATGGTTGATTGCTGAAAGGGAGGAGGGGGGGAGGTTTGCAGACTCTATACGGATCTTCTAATAGTCGGCTTACTGCTCTCAATAATATTGATATTTATTATTCCTATGATAGTTGCTACTAATCTTTGCCTTGGTAGTATGGCTCCACCTCAATGGTAATATTGATCTTTATTGTTGCTATTGTTGCTATGATGATTGCTTCTATTCTGTGTCCTGGTAGCAGGGCATTAGCATCAAGGTCCCTTTAAAAGTCCCACAGGCTCGCTGCTCTAGTAAAAGCCGCCATGGAGAAGCTACCCACGGGCTGGCACAAATTATTTCTTCTGACTGAGAAATTTATCCCTCAGTGGGATCTCTTTTTTTTATTTTTATTTTCTATTTGTTACGGGGATTAGTCCACCCGGGCACAGGTCACTGACCCACATCGGGGCCTGGAGGGCGAAAATGTAATAATAATAATAATAATAATAATAATAATAATAATAATAATAATAATAATAATAATAATAATAATAATAATTTTAATAATAATTTTAATAATAATAATTTTAATAATAATAATAATAATAATAATAATAATAATAATAATAATAATAATAATAATAATAATAATAATAAAGAACCACAAATAAATACAAAAATTGAAAAAAGATCAACAATGAGAAACAATATATGTATGTTGTGTTGTCAATAGTAAGAGAAACAATTGAGACCCTGCAATTGTGTGTAAATGAGGCAGAAAGTCAGATCAGGAACCTGGGACTTGGTCACAATTTTCGTGATGCCATATGGCAGCAGGGTCTACCATTAGACAATACATTATGCTTCCAATATCTTCTCAGGCGGTAGTACCTCCCTGTTTGGTAGCTGCCTACTACCTAGTACCTACAAATGGCTTCCTTTATAATCACATCTACTAATTTAAGTCTAAATGATCGTGCCCTTGTGGCAATTCAATTTTATTTAAAAAGAAAGAACAAATAATAATAATAACAACATAGCTGCCACTCTGCTGGTCACAGTTTCCCCTCAGCGTGTGTGTAGGGTGGGTGTGTGGTGGACCACCTGTGATCTTTTTTAAGATTAAGGTGGTACACACTGGGACACACTGGGATTAGAGGTACAGTATTCTCACAGGGTGTTATTGAATATTAGGTGTTCTTCCTAACACTATGACTTGGAGGATTACCTTAACCGATAGGTCAACAACTGCAAATATGTTGCCTGTATAGCAAGTGAACTAACGCGTCGTGGGTTGAGTACTGTGGAGTGGGTGTATAAGACCCCACCCAGGCAGGCCTACTCCCGCGGTCATCCCCGGCCATGTGGTGAAAGTCTGTATAAACAAACCCCCCCTTATATGGTGCCACGCTGGATAGTTCTTTTGAAACTAAAATTGACTTTGATACTGTATCTAACCAGAAAAATAGAGATACTATTAAGAACAAGTATAGTGTAATAAAAGTGCTTATAAACTTAGAATACTCCTGTTACCTTAGTCCCCCCGACACCACACTCCCTCCGCTCCCAGGAGGCCCTCTTGCCTTCACACCGTTGATGTCAGGCTCCCATCTCCCCTTGTCCTATAAGAGGGTTTACGCCTCAAGGACATCGCTGGCCTACATATCGCCTCTCTGCCCCAGTGTATATGACCTAGATTCCATCTAAATCTAACCATGGCAGGAGTCATCGCTGGGCGGCGCTCTGTCGATGTCCCTGATGAAGAAGATGAGGAGGACAGTCATGGCGACACTGAAGCTGGCTTTCAGAAGTTTAAGACACGTCAGCAGAAACGCAAAATGAGGACCCAGGGAAGGAAGCAGAGGAGAGCCAATAGGGGCATCCCTCTCCCCCTCCCATTACTACCCGGGCTAAATACATGTGCTTTGCCTTCCCCGAGAACTCAACCAATTTGATGAAGATTAATTGGTTGACTGCCCTGAATAAGGATTATGGCACGGCTAAGCTGAATGTTGTCGTGCCAGGTAACACCCCTCGTTTTGTTTATGTAGGCCGAGAGGAGACGGATGCTATCCAACGCTTCATTGATGGAGAGGTCGGCTCAATACAGCTTATTAAGCGAGATGGACCTGTTCGACCCCAAAAAATGAAGGAATACCTTGTCACCCAATTCCCCAAGGGTATTCCCCCCAGGAGAGCTCTGTCACTTCAGGGCATCCACAGAGCAAGAAGACTTTATAAGGATGGTGCACAACTTAGTAGGATCATCATTGTTTGGAAAAGGAAGGAACCACCTCCTTAGGAGTACCGCTTCTTTGGCAGCACGTACGGTACCCCTAGTAACATCAGTCGGTGGACTCCTCCCCCTGTGGTGTGCTACAACTGCTTCGGGGTCAATCATGTGGCGAAATACTGTCACAAGCAGCCACCTGCGGCTTCTGTGCAGGAATGCACAGCACAAGGAGCTGCCCCATCAAGGAAGGTGCCTCTCAGGAGGGGAGAGAGCAGGACTCCCCACCTAAGTGGCAGTGTGCCAGATGCAGGAAGAAGGGTGTGACGGCCTGGCAACCAGGTTGCCGTGGGAGCCCGCCTCCACCCACAATAGCGGTCACACTCAGTGACGCCAACGCCAACACTACCGGGTCGCCTCCAATGCCTGAAATCAACAGCTACATCTCCCCACCCAGGAGGCAGTGTTTCAGGTGTAGGGAGAAGGGTGTGACGGACTGGCACTCAGGTTGTCCTGGGAGGCCGCCTCCACCGGCAAAAGCAGTCCCACTCAGTGATGCTAACAGCAACACTGCGGGGTCGCCTCCAGCGCCTGAAATCAACAGCAACACCTCCCCACCCAGGGGGCAGTGTCCCAGGTCCAGGGAGGAGGGTGTGACGGCCTTGCACCCCAGTTGTCCTGGGAGGCCGCCTCCACCCACAATAGCAGTCCCACTCAGTGATGCCAATGCGGCCGGATCGCCTCCACCACCTGAAGTCAACAGGCACAGTGACTCCCCTTCGTTAACCAATGCAGGTCAGGTTAAAGCCTGCCAAGTAAGTGTACCAGTGAACAATGACAGTGATAGTGTTAGTGGAGCTTCTGAAGGAGCTGGTGCCTCCTCTCATAATGATGCCAACTTGAGGGTGAGTAGCCAGAGCGAGACCTATAGTGATGGAAGCGTGAATGGGGAGAATGAGCCCCAGACTGCCAGCGTGGTCTCTATAATAGTCCCAGGTCTGAAGACTGTCCATGACCCTGTACGTTTTCCATTGTTTAAGGGGGAGGAACTCGGGGGACTGATGAAGGAACCCACGTATAGAAATCCTACTGGAATAAAGGCTGTGAAGAACATTATCAGGAAATCCAGAGGTACAGAACTTGGAATGGTCAGCTTATTGATCAGGTTAATCTATGAAGCCAGAGTGCGATTCTCTACGCTAAATTCAAGGTGGGAAAAGTAACACGAACGCTTAGGTTCATTTCATGAAACATCCGGAGAGTTAATCGCAGAATTAATGATCTACAATGGTTTGTTAAAGCTTTTAACATTGATGTAATTGGTTTACAAGAGCCTTACACGTCCAGCACCCAGAAGAAAGTTGCACCCAGGATAGCTGGGTTTACAGCAAATAATAGTGGAGCAGGAAGTGGCCTGCTCACTTATGTAAAGAATGGTCTGGTCTATAAATGGATTAAAACTCACAATGATGAAAGTATTCACTATCAACAATTTACAGTAAAGACAGCAAACAGTCAATTTTCGCTGTATAACATCTATGTTCAGTATAATGAGCTGCGAGCGGACGTGTTACCAAAGCCATCAGGTAACAATGCTATGCTGTGTATGGGTGACTTTAACTCTCATCACACTGTCCTCAGTGATGTCTAGTGTAACTCTAATGGGAGGGTGTTCGTGAATTACATCAATAATCATAATATCACTGTATACGACACAGACAAAGTGACACATCTGATGGGGGGCAGACTTGATTATGTGATTGGGTATAACCTAGTAGACAGTAATGTCAAGGCTAAGGTCATCTCAGACCACCTCGTCAGTGATCATTATGCAATACTTACTGAGTACACTGTTGCTGATGTCAAGTGTGAACCCCATCCTAAACTCAGAATTAACATCCCAGATAATCTTAAACTGCACTTCAAGGCCTACATCCACAGATGGTATGCTGGATATACACCTGGGTCAGTGGATGAATTTTGCTGTGATCTTGTAAATGCCATTACCACATATTATACCACCTGGGTTAAGTCAAGGAGGAAGGGGGGCAGCACTAAACCACCTCTGTGGACACATGACCCCATCCTCACCAAAGAAGGAAAGAATGCAAAACAGCTTGCCAACACTTATAAGCAAAATTAAACTTATGATAACCTCTTGGCATTCCTCAAAGCTAACAGAGAATTTCGTGAACTCAAAGGTCAGGTGAGAAACGCCTATTGGGAACAATTCTTACAGGGGATTAATAGAACAACCACTCTAGCAGAAGTGTGGAACAAAATTAGAGCCATTACCAAGTCACCCACCCCAGTCCAGCTTCATCACAGCCCTGCAGAATATGCTGACATGCTATTAGACCAATGGTCTAGTGTGTCACAAATCACTTCCCTGCCTCCTGACATACAACAATATCTTAACACCTCACACATTAATAGGGGTTTCAGTATTGAAATAGCCTGTTCCCCACCAGACCTTACCGACCAGTTTCCAAAACGCACCATGAACTAACAACAGCACTAATCAAAGGTGAATCATCCTCCCCTGGTGAGGATGGCATAACCTAAAACACCCTGAGATTGTTGAATGAGATCCCTAACCATCCACTGATTGACCTGTATCAAATGAGCCTCACACAGGGTATTCTGCCTAAGACATGGACTCATGGAAACGTAGTTCCAATCCCTAAAGCTAATTCTCCAAACTTCAGGCTAATTTCACTCACATCCTGTATGTGTAAAGTCCTTGAAAGAGTTGTTCTAAACCGTCTCATGTTTCAAGTCAAAGACAAACTCGCCCCTAATCTGTACGGGTTCATGCCCGGGGGTAGCACACAGACATGCTTTGCAGAATATCTTGTTCACTCAAAAGATAAGACACAAACAGCCTTCATAGACCTTAAATCAGCCTTTGATGTAGCTATTAGAGACATTATACTTGAGCAACTAGCTAATTTTGGCATCCAAGGTAACCTCCTGACATGGATAAAGGGTTATCTGTCCAACTGGTATGCCAGTGTTCTGTTTAGGGGAGTTAAAAGTACCAGAATGAGATCATTTGAGCTTAGCACGCCTCAGGGTGGAGTGTTAAGTCCTATGCTCTTTAATATACTGATGCACAAGCTTATTGCTGACATTCCAGTTCAGCCAAACGAAGCCGTAATATGCTATGCTGATGATATCTGCATTATGACACAAACCAAACACAGGCTCCAAGCCTTGCTGGGTGTATTTGCTCGGAGAACTGTTGAATGTGGTCTCATAATATCTGTTGACAAGACGAAGGTCTTCAATCCTCGTCCTGCTCACCCTCTGCCTCTTGACTATAACATTAACAGCATGCCCTTGGAACTATGTAGCTCCTATAAATATTTTGGAATTTGTGTGAATGATGCAAACTTTATCAGCAGCCTTCGTGACAAACTAATGCAGCGCATTAAACCCCTCAGAACCCTTGTTGGCAAGGGCTATGGAATTAACATCACCTATGCTCCTACTTTCTATCTTCACTTCATTCTTTCTGTAGTTGATTATCATGCTCTCCATCTTGTGACTATTCCGCCTAAACAACTCAACAGCCTTGAGGTAGTGCAAAATGAAGCCATGCTCATCATCCTAGGTTGCCCAAAATCAACCAGAATTGTAAACATGAGGAAAGAGCTCGGACTGCCCTCCCTATCTGAGAGGATAGCTCTACTTAATACCATGTTTTGTGTCAAAGTTTTGAAGAACAATGGTTCTCAAACTACAGCTCAAACTGAGTTGATGTTCTATCCAAGTAATCCCGACCATCTCGCCAACCTTCCACAAAAGACTCTCTTTGGGGCGTGGCTTCATAAAAGTGTTGCAGATCTCTTGAAACTGAATGTCCCAATCACCCCAGACGAACCTATTAATGCCATTCCTCCTTGGCTGGATATATCAGTTCTTATTAATTACACTCCTGTTGGTAGTAAGCAAATATTAAACACCGATGTGATGTGATGTGTCACAATAGAAACTATTAACAGTCACATAGAGAGTATTAAATCAGTGAATGTTATGCTTTTACTGATGGTTCTGTGCAGACAAACACAGGTTGAACAGGTTGTGCAATTGTAATATATAAAGAAAAAGAGATGATAGTGTCAAACAAACAAAGGCTGAACAACTGGGCCAGCACAACACAAACTGAACAACTGGAATCTACTTAGCCACAAACTACCTGTACCTCAAAGAAAATGGAGGTGGGGTGATATTCTGTGACTCTCAAAGTGCTTTGAAATCAATGAACAGCCCGTCAAGCTCTATGTCTAAAGTTGTATGTGATATTAAAAGGAATGTGATAACTGCCAATGAGAACAACTTTCATATCGAATTTGTGTGGATTCCGTCCCATGTTGGAATCAGGTATCATGACCGTGCTGATAGACTGGCCAATGAGGCATGTAAGAAAGAAAATGTTGACCGTGACCTTGGCCAGAATTAGGCTAGGATACAGACACATCTGGCAAGTTAGTAACGCTGTACCCATACCGGAACACTCACCATGTAAACTTTGTGATAAACCTTTAAAGCATACACTTGAACACTATATTATTGAATGTGACACTGTCAAAGACTTCAGGCCACCTGACTTATTGTATCTTGAACTATGTAATTACTTCATTGAATCAGGTGTGCTTGAGGACATTCTTGCTGTTTATCCCAAATTTACTAGCCCACACTGAGTAGTCTTCAATTAGAATATGACTCCAATGTATGTGATCCACTGACCTATATATACTGCTAATGAATATGATGGATTTCCTTCTTTGTGTACGAACCTCTGTCCTGCATGGCAGTGAACAGTGGCATTACCCACATGAATCTGACATATATATAGTGTCAATGAATATGATGCATTCTTTATGTACGAACCTCTGTCCTGCATGGCAGTGAACAGTGGCATTACCCACATGAATCTGACCTATATATTGTGTCAATGAATATGATGCATTCTTTGTGTACGAACCTCTGTCCTGTATGGCAGTGAAGAGTGACATTACCCACATGAATCTGACCGACGAATATGTATGTATGTGTGTATATGTGTATGTATGTGTGTATGTGTGCATATGTGTATATATATGTACATGTATATGTGTATGTATATGTGTATATGTATGTATATGTGTATGTGTGTGTGTACATATATGTATATGTGCTGTCAATGAATATGATGCATCTCTTCGTGCACGAACCTCTGTCCTGCATGGCAGTGAACAGTGACATTACCCATATGAATCTGACCTCTATACATTTATAGCTGTTAATGAATATGAAGTATTTCTTTGTGTATGATCCTCTGTCCTGCGTGGCAGTGAGAAGTAATACCACCCACAGTGTCAAGACCTGACTGAATTACTCAGAATAGGTAAACTGTACTACAAGCTCTGCCAATAAATGTGTTAAACTAAAACTGCTGGTCACCACCACCTGGCACTTCTTTCGTCCAGTGTTGCCGTTCAAGACAGTTTGAGTTGAGTTTGGTTTTCTTTTCCAGTTCTCATCAACAAATATATCTCTTTGTGCTATCACTGTGCACACTATATCTCTCTATGAATGGTAGATTGTAGACACAATTTCAGTCCTTGAGAAAGCACACACACAAAAAAAAAATATTTGTGGCACCAATAATACGACTCGAGTACTGCTGGCAGCGGTGCCGTAACATCTTGTTTGCCAATTTGTTCTTCACTTTAAGTTATTTGCAACCTCTTCCGCGGTCACTGATGTCACTATGAATTGTCTTGACTAAAGGCACTGTACTACACTCCCTGGGTGGCCAGTGGGTGGTCAATCGCCGCCGTGACCACAACTCAAGAAAAAAAATACTTGTCATATGGCAATGATTTTATGGTTGTAGGCCTCCTGACCTGGAATGTACCTCCAAATCGTTGGAAATTGAATTTTAAAATACACCTTTTCACATATCCGTTGAGACATTGTTACATAACTATCTGACAAATTTCATAACCGAATGAGAGACAGAACACATATTGAATGACAATCTAAAATAACTGTTGTTGCTATGTCATTCTCCAAGTGTTACATTCTCAAACTATATGTAGACTGTCGGTTTATTGTTCATGTCTGTTAACTTCATAACTTATGTCATTCATTTCCGTTAGCATGAACGAACAGTTATTTTAGATTGTCATTCGATATGTGTTATGTTTGTCATCCGGTTATGAAATTTGTCAAATAGTTATGTAACAATGTCTCAACGGATATGTAAAAAGGTGTATACAATCGCGACTAGCATTAAAGATCCTACATCGATTTACACTTTCACATCACTAAGTCGATCTTGATGATCTTATGTAATCACTGTCCAATTTCTGTCGCTCAACAAGGAAGGCCCGAGTGCCAAACACGCTTTGTTTCAGAGACGCAACATGACCCGACCCGCACACGAACAGACAGACAAAGGCAGATTGAAGAACAAGACCCACTTTTATACATATATGTGAACAAATAACACTTCCATTTCACAAGCATAAATTAACACAAATTACACAAATGAATGTCGAGCTTGCTTAGCAACCCCCCCTCCTTGAGCGGACGGGCACCTGCTGTGTATGGCCACCACCCCAACCAATCACCTCGACTCAGCTAGGTGGACAGCCCACTTGCTATCACTCCCTACTACTTTACTTCCCGTTTCTATTCTTTCCTTCTCTCAGTCCTCTTCTCTCCCATGGCAAAGTTATTTGCCACTTTATTTCATTATCAGCATCATCATAATCAGGAGTCAGTCGACTTTCCGTTCATAGTTTAGGAGGGAGATAAGAAGGAACCGGTTCACAAATAGGGTGCTAGACGAGTGAAACAAGCTTAGCAACTTTGTAGTAAGTGCTGGAATGCTGGAAAGTTTTAAAGGGAGGCTAGATAGATTCATGAATGATAGAGAGTGGTAGTAACTCTCGACAGGAGCTATCATGAACAGGCCAACCGGCCTATTGCGGACTCCTTATTTTCTTATGTTCTTATGTAAATAATAAGCCTAGCAGAAAACTAAAGACAATTGTTGTGTAAGTATTGTGGAATTGTTGTGATTAATATAAGTGAGAAGACTAAGGAATTGCACACCTGTAGTGTGCTGACTATATATTCGAAGTGTGGAGTTAAGCTGTGAAGACTGTAACCCCATCCAGGCGGTTGAAGGAGTAATTAGACTTGTCACATTAAACTCGAACATTATAATTCGGTCAAACCTGTTGAATACAAATCATTTTAGTATTTCAAATAAATCATACATAGGCACTCCTACATAAATGTTTAATCCAATTTATATTTACATAACAATCATAGCTATGTAATTGGTCTAATCTTAACACTTACAATGAGTACTTAATTTGCCATATTTCTATATTGTCACAATGATAAATGATGCAATGGACACAGTCTACCTGTGTACACAATAAGTACTAGTTAAACTTACGTGTTGAAAGTCCAGAGAAACGAAATTTCGGTTAACGAATTACCTTCCATAAGAATCTTCACTTCGATTAACGAAAAAATTTCAGTTTACGAAGTCCTTAAGAATTTTTCCCTACATGTTTTTGTCTGCTTTCGGCTGCTCACCAGCTGTATTGTTAGTCCGTCAATACAGTAATCGGTTTTAGGGCTTAAATTCGTTACCATTTGAGTAAATATCAAGAAGGTTGTACTATTCAATAATTTTCCAAGTCTTATATTAAATTTTTTAGTCATTTTAACAATTATTTAACATGATTGAAGTACAGGGAACTAGTTTTTAGCATGCCAAACAGCCACTTGACTCACCCAGAATGGCGTCAGTTTGTGTCCCTGCTCAGAAATCCCATTGAAATGACGGTTTCTGTTAATGAAATTTTCGGTTAACGAACGACCTTCTGGAACGAATTGTGTTCATTAACCGAGGGACCACTGTACATAATCAAGCTCCCCTCACACACTCCAACCTCCTCTGGGCCTCTCATCTCCACCATTTCAATACTCTATATACGGTATACGGGCAGGCACACCCAATAAACATGACATGACTTACAGCCTAACATAATGTTTGTTTATGTGTCATCCTACTCATTGTTGCTTAAGGTAACAAAGACTTTGCTCTGTTAACAGTGTTGTGAAGAATTATTGTTTATTAAAGAAGACCACAGTGCACAAGTGTGGTTCTATAACCTGGTGGAAATCTACCCGGCTATTGTTTGTCTGTACACTGATACTGATCGTCGGGAAATTGCGGGAGACTGGTGGGACAGCCAGTGGTAATTCGACATTTGTGAGACAGCTACTGGTTCTGTACTTACGACCCTAGCTGCTGGTAACCAGTGGTGGAAGCTGGGTAAACGGTGAAGGAGGAGGGTCGTAGCACTAAGCAATATTAGGCTTTGTTGTATTCCACACAAAGCCTGTTCATCGTGCCTGTTAAGCGTCGTGAACCTCCACTGGGGGATTGCCTGTGCCACCTATGTGGTCGGAGTAGCATTTTACTGAATCCAGCTAGGAAACACGAGGTTACATATATAGCTCATCAATCTATATAACATGTGGACTTCCATATACAAGCAATACCTCATTAGTCGGGAAAAGGCTTTGTGTGGAATATAACAAAGCCTAGGTTTGCTTTGTTGTCCTTGTGGCGTGGTGGTAGCGATCCCTGTTCACATGCTTTTACTTTTACTTTTATCCTCTTCACCACTGATCGGCTCGTTAGCCGCTTGGCAGATCGGCCACATCTCTGATTATTTTTCCTTTTCTTTTATCCTCTTCACCAAAAGATGGGCTCTTTAGCTGCTTGGGCAATAGGTCATGTCTCTGTTATGCACTGTTGGAAAGTACTGGGCATGCACCGGCTCCTGAATGTAACTGAACCCGCTCCTGTGTTGGTCAAGTCTTGTCTTGAAAGAGCTCACATTCGGTGCCGTCACAACACTTTCTGGTAGAGTGTGCCAAGAGTTCACAACTCTCACTCCAACAAAGTTTGCCCTCACAGTTTTCTGAACTTGCTGCTTATTCAATCTTGAGCTGTGACCCTTTGTGGGGCGAGCGTCCGCCAGCTCCAAGTAAGGAGACTCGACTGAGTAGTGCCCCTTGAGATGCTTATACACCACTATTAGGTCACGCCTTGTCCGTCTGTAGTATAAGCTAGGCAAGTTCAGGCGTTCCAATCACTCAGGGTAGCTGAGGTGCCAAAGGGCAGGCACCAGTCTGGTGGCCCTCCTTTGAACATTTTCAGCCAACTGACAGTCCTAGCATATCTTGGGGACCAGATGGGGTGACAGGCTAGATATCTAAACGACCTTCTTATGAGACCCAATAATTTATTTGCCTGATTTACCTTCTTCTCGCAATGGCCCGAGAACTTCAGCTCATTGTCAACATACACACCAAGGTCCTTCTCACATTCAGTCTCAAATAGTGCGTTTTCTTCATCCCGTTGGGACATATGATACTCCTCCTTACCATTGGTACGCTCCAGGTGCATCCTCTTACACTTCGTTACATTGAATCTCAGCAGGCATTTCTTCGACCATTCTTGGAGCCCACACAGGTCCTTCTGCAGTTCTTCACAGTCCACTTGGTTCTTGATTCCCGAAATAACTTGGCGTCATCGGGAAACATTTGTATGGAGGAGTGTACAACGTCAGGCATGTCATTTATGAAACAAACGAACAACAGCGGACCCAATGTAAGGGCGCGTGTTTTCCAACACCTACACCACCCTTATCTTACTTACTTCTCTTGTCTTAGTTCTTTTCAAGTGTTCCTTCATATTCTTTGGTAGCATGGACATTCTTTTGGTAGCATGGTCGAGGGTCTAGGCACATGGGTATGGTAATTCTGGTATCAAGTCACTTGGACGGAAATAAAGGTAAAATACTGTGGGAGAAATGAATACTCCTAAAATACTCTAAGAACAAGTTTAGTTATATGAAATCAAAGGGAAAAAGATATATTATTAATTTATAACTACCAGGCTCAACTCCTGGGCTTATTGCAGACTCAGTACTTTCTTCTTTACTTATTTCTTATTTACTTATTTTCTTATTTCTTTACTCAACAGTAATTACTCAGATCTTACACTCTTACTGCACACAACCTTACTGGTGTTACATTATATTACATAGCAGGACCAGTTCCTTAGCCCTACTCACAATACATAGTACATGGCACTCATTGGAGAATACTGTACTTCTCACACCTACTGGTGGTACGTGGCATTACAGTACAGATACAAGACTTTACTCAACATACACACTAATACTGAAACTAGCAGATACAGGGGTCCACTACCCAACCTGGGATAATTATTTCCAATTAATTATCTCTAACATATATATTACAACACCCTCTGTTGACATATACTTCCAGGGTGCATCCCAAGGTAGAACACTGAGATTCACGACTGTTAATATGGTCGGTGGTGGCCAGACACATGGCGAGTCTGGGGTCGGCACTACGAGGCAGTGGAGCAGATTAATCAGGCAGCATCGATGCCATCGCTTCATATGTGATCCCTGCTAGGTATCTACTACATCCGGGGCAGTTGTCGAGTGATCCAAGAGTCACAATTGGATCTGGGGAAACATGGAGCGGGCGTCAAGGGACGGACTGGGAAGCATAACAACACACAAACAAATCTCTTGTCTAGACGACAGACGTGTTACGTTATATTACTTCTTACACTGGGTGAATGACAATTAAACTGTTAAAGCATGAACACTGATGAACACTGATATTCACTACAATTGACTGGATCAAACTGAATGGCTACACATAAACATACCTGGGGAAACATGTCGCGGCGTCAGGGCACGCTCACCCTGCCTCATCCCTGGGTATATATATCCCTGAGTTGCTAGTGATCGCTACTCACGCAATGACAATAATTACAAACAACTCTAACTGTTACTCATTCAAAGATGACCCTCAGTTGACAAAGGTCTGGCGAATTACTTGAGTTGATTTACACAGACTAATTCAAGATTGAGCTTCCCAGGAGAAAGTGGAATAAACAACGTATTGATAACTGTCTTCACAAAGGCAGGACTCTGGGAGGCAAACACAAGTGTAGCGTCTATGGGGAAAAACACGTCTTCTTCTCAAGGGTTGCTAATCCACTCATGTTTTGCGGTCGTGGTGTTTAATAAGAATCATTAGTGAAATAGACTAGCGGTCAACGTGACCATGACACCAATACACTGCCCTGTGGTACCCCGCTTGTGACAGGTACGGATGACGATTTCGTGCCATTAATCACCACACACTGCTTGCGGTCATGTAGAAAGTCTTCTATCCATGCAAGGACATTTCCCTGAATGCCATACCCTTCCAGTTTGATTTTCAGCCTTTCGTGGGGTACACTGTCGAAAGCCTTGGCAAAATCTAGGTAAATATTGTCGATATTACCACCCCGCTCCAGAACATGGGTCCAAATATCCAATACCTTGAGCAATTGTGTTAAGCAGGAGCTCCCCGGCATAAAACCGTGTTGGCAATCCTTTACAAAGTTGTTTCGTAGTAGATGTTCCATCGCTTACAAGGGAAATTACAATGGGATGAGGGAAGAGATGAGGGGTATCAACTGGCCTGACTTATTAAGGTACAAGAACGCAGACACTGCGCTGAATATCATAACTAGTAAAATGACCCATTTGAACGATAAATATATACCCAAGACCAAACCCAGTGCTTCTAGGAATACGAGGGGATCCCTACACATGAACCATGCGGCGGTCGACAAAATTAAGAAGAAAACCCAGAAATTCAAGACGTGGGTTGGGTCAAACGATGAGCAAGACAGGAGGATGTATGCAAGAGCCAGAAACCAAGCAAAGATAGAGTGTAGGAGGGCTGAAAAGGAGTTCCAGAGGCTGGTTGCACGCGAGGTCAAGTCAAACCCAAAGGCGTTTTACCGCTATGCAAAGTCGAAATTGAAAACGCGAGTAGGAGTATCAGACCTGAGGCTTGAAGATGGTAGTTACGCAGATTCTGACCAGGATAAAGCTGAGGCATTGAACAGCTTCTTTTCCTCAGTGTTCACAAGAGAGGATGCAACTAACCTTCCTGCGTTTGAGGACAGACGGTTCGACACAGCACTGACCCACATTGTGTTCACAGAAGAGGGTATTAGAAATAAACTGTCCAGGCTAAAGGTCCATAAGAGTCCTGGACCTGACATGGTGCATCCTAGAGTGCTAAGGGAGCTGTGCAACGAGCTTGCAGAGCCCCTGAAGATTCTGTTTTGTAAATGCCTGGATGAACAAATGGTCCCCAGTGAATGGAAAGTGGCTTATGTGAGTCCTATCTTCAAGAAGGGCGATAGGCACTCCACGAACAACTATAGACCGGTGAGCCTGACCAGCATAATATGTAAAGTACTTGAGAGTATTATCAGAGATGCAGCGATGGAACATCTACTACGAAACAACCTTGTAAAAGATTGCCAACACGGTTTTATGCCGGGGCGCTCTTGCTTGACACAATTGCTCAAGGTATTGGATATTTGGACCCATATTCTAGAACGGGGTGGTAATATCGACAATATTTACCTAGATTTTGCCAAGGCTTTCGACAGTGTACCCCACGAAAGGCTGAAAATCAAACTGGAAGGGTACGGAATTCGGGGTAATGTCCTAGCGTGGATAGAAGACTTTCTACATGACAGCAAGCAATGTGTGGTGATTAATGGCACGAAATCGTCATCTGTACCTGTAACAAGTGGGGTACCGCAGGGTAGTGTATTGGGCCCGCTGTTGTTTATCTGTTTCATAAATGATATGCCTGACGTTGTACACTCCTCCATACAAATGTTTGCCGATGACGCCAAGTTATTTCGGGAAATTAAGAACCAAGCGGACTGTGAAGAGCTGCAGAAGGACCTCTGTGGGCTCCAGGAATGGTCGAAGGAATGGCTGCTGAGATTCAATGTCACGAAGTGTAAGAGGATGCACCTGGGGCGTACCAACGGTAAGGAGGCGTACCATATGTCCCAACGGGATGAAGAAAATGTACTAGTTGAGACTGTGTGTGAGAAGGACCTAGGTGTGTATGTTGACAATGAGCTGAAGTTCTCGGGCCATTGTGAGAAGAAGGTAAATCAGGCAAATAAATTATTGGGTCTTATAAGAAGGTCGTTCAGATATCTAGACGGTCCGTCCCTCGTGACGATCTTCAGGAGTGAAGTGCTTCCCCATCTGGAGTACTGTCACCCCATCTGGTCCCCGAGATATGCTAGGGACTGTCAGTTGGTTGAAAATGTTCAAAGGAGGGCCACCAAACTGGTGCCTGCACTTCGGCACCTCAGCTACCCTGAGAGATTGGAGCGCCTGAACTTGCCTAGCTTATACTACAGACGGGCAAGGGGGGACCTAGTTGAGGTTTATAAGCATCTCAGGGGGCACTACTCAGTTGAGTGTCCTTACTTGGAGCTGGCGGACGCTCGCCTCACAAGGGGTCACAGCTCAAGATTGAAGAAGCCGCAAGTCCAGAAAACCGTGAGGGCAAACTTTTTCGGAGTGAGGGTTGTGTTAGGTTCTGAATAATAAGTTCTATATACAGGAGAGAACACAAACACCTGTATAGTTTTGTAGGTTCGGTTTACTGGATAAGAGTATGTACACAAAGGAGAGCAGCACTCTCTCTTGACTAGGCTCCCGGTCAACTGCTATAGGCGACGTATGGCAAGTGATACATTAGCAGCTTCCATACGTCGCCAGGCACATTAATTAAGCGTGTGGGATATGGTAATAACATTGCCACACGCTGCTAGCTAGGCTGAATAAATAATACATAAATGGAGCACATACATAATATACATACATGATATATAATCCAGCATACATAATATACATACACCTCCTTCCCCCCTATACGCTCATAGCAAAGTCTTGAGCGGACCTTTCTTTTGGTCCGTTCTGAGCGTCGAGGGACTTCATCACTGGGAAGGGTATGGGACTCAACACTGGTGGCGGGGCCAGCAGAAGGCATTGTTACGGGTCGGAGAAAACGGCGGTTCCTCCACCACACACGACCACTGGGTAACCGCACCTGGTAGTCCCGTGACCTGCCGAGACCCATGACTACGCCTACTTTGTCCCAACGTAGGGAGGTCGGGTCCTGAACACGGACTTGGGTGCCGACACTCAACCTGGGGAGAGAACGGGCGTGGTCATTGTAGCGGGCGACGACGTCCTGAACACGTTCGTCGGCTCGGCGATCACAATCCTCTGTCTTGGCCTGCCACTCCTTGGAGAAGGATTGAGGGTGAGCAGGGACACAAGAACGAAGGGGGCGTCCATACAAAACCTGGGCAGGGGAGCGTCCGGTGTAGTTAGGTGTGTTGCGAAGTTCAAGAAGACCCCTGTCGAAAGCCTCGCAGTCAATGTTCCCAGAAGGGGCCACCTTAAGGATGAGGTGCTTCAGGGATTTGACAGCAGCCTCAGCGTGGCCGTTGGACTGCGGGTAATGGGGCGATGACAACACATGCCGGACTCCCCATCGGTCAAGGAACGCAGCAAAGTTCCGGCTTGTGAACTGAGGCCCTCCGTCGGTTCGCAGGCGTACAGGAACGCCCACGTCACGGAAGTAGTGGCGGAACTTGCTGATGGTGGCGGCAGACGTCGTGTCATTGCCGCACTTGATGACAACCGGCCAACCAGAGAGACGGTCGACGATAACGAGGAAGGACTTTCCTGACACACAGAAAAAGTCGGCCGACACAGACTCAAAGGGGCGGGTGGGGTTGTCGTCACTCATAAAGGATTCCTGCTGCTGGCTGGGTTGTAATACGCGGCGGGGCTTACACACCCGGACAGCATTGGAGATGTCGGGATCGATGCCAGGCCGGAACACAGTCTGTCTTGCACGCCGTTTGGTGGCCTCGGCTCCACAGTGACTGTCGTGGAGGCGAGCCAAGGCGTGGAGACTTGAAGCAGCAGGGACAACTACCGAAGGAGAGGTGTCACTGGCCAGAGGTAGGGGCAGGGCGGCAGCAGGGTAGTTGCTGCTCCCTTCGTGCACCCTGTTGGCGTGTTTTACCTCGAGAATCGGTGTTGGGAAGTCCTGGGAGATGATGGCCAACTCTTGGCAATGTCTGTAGGACAGCAAAGGAGTCGGGACGCCATTATGCGCATCAATCCAGGCTTGACACGACCTGTTGCCAAAGGTGACGTGTGCATAGAGTGAACCTAGGGCCGGGGTCATCTGTGAACCATCTGCCATAAAGCGGAGATCCTTGGGGGGCGGTCCTAGATCACTTGGAGAGAGCCCCAAGCATTGCAAATGCTGGGGACCGATGACTGTAGCATCAGCGCCGGTGTCGGGCAACATCTGAAGACGGGATGACACACCGCCGTAGGTCACGATGACGCTGATGTACTGGGGGACTTTGGTCCTGGGACGCGGGGGGGAGCACACATTCCTAATGTGGCTCGAGCGTTGTCAGGAGTCGTCGTGCCTCTGATTGGAAGGCTGTGGGCGGCCCTTTCTGGTGGAGGGGGGCTGAAGCTTCCGCCGACGCGGTCCTTTGGGTATGTTGGAAGGGCAACACTTGTCATAGTGGCCCAGACGACCACACACATTGCACTGGACGCGTTTGGCTGAGCACCGTACTGTGAGTGACCAGTGGCCCTTACGGTCACAACTGTTGCAGGTAGACTGAGCAGCTGGACACACCTGTGTTCCGTGCTGCTTACCACAGTTGTTGCAAAATATACCGGGCGTGGACGTGGTGGGCGAAGGCGTAGGAACAGACTTCTTGTCCTTCTTGTACCGGGACACAGCGCGTACAGCTGTAGGGGGAGCGCGGATGGCAGAGGTGGCACACCTGGCAGCCTCATAGGAGCGACATATCGTCGACACATCCTTAAGAGAAGAGGAAGAGTCGAGGGAGGTGAGGCGTTGGACAAGTTCCTCGTCCTTAACACCCATCAGGATCACCTGCTTCAACTGGGTCTCCTCGCACTGCTGGTGGTGGCCTGGACATATATCTACCTCTTCCGAGGCTCTCTTAAGACGCACGTAAAAGGCATCAAAAGACTCACCCTCCAACTGTCTGCAGCTAAACAATTCCCTCCTGCGCAGAGCTTCACTCTGCTGTCCTTTGATGTGCCGTTGTAGAACGTCCAGTACCTCCTCTACAGACAGCAAAGAGGTTGGGGATACCTGCAACGTATGTTCCAAGACACGCTGAATTTCCAAGGACAGGCACATACGCAGCTGGATGAGTTGTTTAGGCTGTGACAAACTCTGGAGATCCACCATTGTAGAATAATCAGTCCACCGTCGCCGCCATTCACGAAAAGTCTGGAAAGTCTCATCAGGCTTCAAGATGGGCGGCGTTTGAGCTGCTGCTTTAGGTGGGGCTGGGGGGCGTGAAGGAAGCATGGATGAGGTATCTGAACCAGTCAGTACCGAGGCAGTGTTAGAGCCAGGGGCTTGGTTAACAGTGAGGCGAGATATCAAGGCTTCAAACCGTTCACTGTCTTCCAATCTCCGTTGGTTGTCTCGTTCTGCCTCTGCTTGCCTTCTGTGCTCATCCGCCAAACGTCTGTGGGCTTCATCCTCGCGTTTCTCATCTCTCATAAACTTCAGTAAAGCAATTATCTCTGGAGACAACGCTGAATATTGAGGTGAGGGACTGCGCGATGTGGGGGCTGGAGCGTCGTGGCCGGCCTGGTCATCCATCTCTGCGGGGCTATCACCCGCCTGAGTCATCCAGACGCTGGGTCCACGGCTACGTAAGGCGTGAGACATAACTACTTCCTCTGTGTACTATGTCTTAAATCAGTGTTGACCGGTCAGCCCGTCGTATCAACAAGATTTCAGACAAAAAATTAATTAAATACACAGATAAGTAGGTTATATATATAAAATATATATAAGGAAGCCGCGCGGTCAGCGAGTGTTAGTACGTGTATGTGTGTGAGTGTGTCCCGGGCCGGCAAAGCGTCTCGCCCCAGCTGTGAGGGGGGGGTGGAGGCGGCGCTGTGAGGGGGATGGAGGGAGAGGCGCGGCGACTCCCAGTCAGTCTAGTTACCCTCAGGACGCGGTCAGAGACGGGTGCACTGAACTTTACTCCTTACAAATGCCCAGAACGTGCCGTATACCTTGGGAATCCTTTAGAACAAGGTCACACATGAATGGCACAAACACACAATGCACTAAACACTTCACAGAAAATCACTGTCACTGACACTGCTCAAAGTTGCTGAAATTCTTCGAGGAGAGGTGACGCACGGGAGTTGACCCAAGCGAGAGAGGAGTCCGTACGCCGGCTTCCCCACAAACTTTGCACTATCACTCGTAATTATCCAGTAAGATCGGATCACTGCGCCATGTTAGGTTCTGAATAATAAGTTCTATATACAGGAGAGAACACAAACACCTGTATAGTTTTGTAGGTTCGGTTTACTGGATAAGAGTATGTACACAAAGGAGAGCAGCACTCTCTCTTGACTAGGCTCCCGGTCAACTGCTATAGGCGACGTATGGCAAGTGATACATTAGCAGCTTCCATACGTCGCCAGGCACATTAATTAAGCGTGTGGGATATGGTAATAACATTGCCACACGCTGCTAGCTAGGCTGAATAAATGATACATAAATGGAGCACATACATAATATACATACATGATATATAATCCAGCATACATAATATACATACAGGTTGTAAACTCTTGGAACAATCTACCAGAGAGTGTTGTGACGGCACGGAGTGTGAGCTCTTTCAAGAGAAGACTTGACCAACACTGGAGCGGGTTCAGGTACATTCAGGAGCCGGTGCATGCCCAATATTTGCCAACAGTGCGTGACACAGACGTGACCGATCGCCCGGGCGGCTAGCGAGCCGACCTTTTGGTGAAGAATATAAAGGAAAAGAGACGTGACCGATCGCCCAAGCGGCTAACAGGCCGATCAGTGGCGAAGAGGATAAAAGTAAAAGTAAAAGTAAAGCGGCATCTCTGATAATACTCTCAAGCACTTACATATTATGTTGGTCAGGCTCACCGGTCTATAGTTGTTCTAGTTGTTCATGGAGTGACGATCGCCCTTCTTGAAGATAGGACTCACATAAGCCACTTTCCATTCACTAGGGACCTTTCATTCATCCAGGCATTTACAAAACAGGATCTTCAGAGGTCCAGGGTTTAATTTCCGACTAGTGAGGTATTGTTTGTTGTTTGTATATGGAAGTCCACATGCCCCATGGACTGATGATATATACCGAGTATATATATATATATATATATATATATATATATATATATATATATATATATATATATATATATATATATATATATATATATATATATATATATATATATATATATTTATATATATATATATATTTATTTTTAGTCCATATAACACGAGGACTTTGAACATATAATCAACGACCTCACCAGCCAGGATTCGAAACCTCGACCTACTGGGTGGGACTAGGGAACACTACCGACCAAGTGTCCTTGTGGGTTGGTGGGTAGCGTTCCCTAGTCCCACCCAGTAGATGAGGGTTCGAATCCTGGCTGGTGAGGTCGTTGGATATATATATATATATATATATGCAAGTAAATCACTGTAGGTGCGCGTGATCTAGGTATATGCTGATAACCACCAGTCTGTACTCACCCCTGAAGATGTGAATTACACGAAAGCGCTTGGGAACTTCGTGTTTTCTTCTTTCCTGGTGGTTATCAGCATATATATATACATATATATATATATATGTATATATATATATATATATATATATATATATATTATATATATATATATATATATATATATATATATATATATATATATATATATATATAACGAGTCTAATTGGTTCTAGAACCTCGTTCGTTATAGCATTCGTTCGTTATAGGATTAATTCATCCCAGACCCCCAAATACAACCACTTAACACTGAAAATTTTCTGTGGAAAATGTAAAAAATACAGTACTTTATCTTACCTTAGTGTTGTTCAGCTTGCAGGACAGGAGGCAGAGGAGGAATGGGGAGGAGGGGGGAGGAGAGAATTATAGAGAAGAGGTGGAAGGAGAGGAGTCATCCTTCCTAGCCCTCTTTGGGGACTGTCTTACAGGCACTTTGTCTGTAGGGTCTTTTGCTATTTTTTTAAAGAAGGAATCCAGGGTTGGCTGCTTCAACCTTGATTTCTGGACCTTCCAAAAGTAGTTCATCACAGAGTCATTAAAAATACTGATGCCCTTTTCCACAGCACCAACATCAGGATGATAATCCTCCACAAGCTTAGACAGTTTGCTCCAGCACCAGAACACATCCTTGAGATCTTTGGCTGGAATGATGAGGCTTTCCTCCTTGTCCTCATCCTCCCCTGACTCCTCAGAAGCTAAGCTCAGCTTCAGTGTCTCGTTCTCTTCTTTGTGAGGCTCAAGCAGCTCCTCAGAGGACAGCTCCTTACTGTGCTCATCCACCAACTCCTCAACATCATCATCATCCCCTTCCAGGCTCATGGAATTGCCCAGACACACAATTTCATGTACAACAGCCTCTTCCTCTAACTCTTCAAAGCCTTCAAAGTCTCTTTGAAGCACACGTTCAGGCCACAATGGCCTCCAAGCAGCACAAAGACACCTCATAGAAACCTCTTTCCAGGCTGACACAATTAAAAACACAGCATCTGCTATATTGAAGTGACTCTTCCAAAATTCCTTCAAACTAACATCACTGGAAGAAGTGGACGCAAAACATTTTCTAAACAGTGCCTTTGTGTACAGCTTCTTAAAGTTTGAAATTACCTGTTGATCCATGGGCTGGATGAGAGGTGTTGTATTGGGTGGCTAGAAATGCACAGTGATGAAGTTGAATTCCTCTGGCAATTCAACCATCAAATTAAGAGAGTGGTCTGGTGCATTGTCCATCACCAATAGAGTTTTCAATGGAAGATTATTCTCCCTGAGGTATTCCCGAACACTGGGTCCAAGCACCTCAGTCACCCACTCAGAGAAAAGACTCCTGGTCACCCAAGCCTTTGGGTTTGACCGCCACATAACACCAAGGCGGTTCTTCCTAATGTTTTTGAAAGCTCTGGGGTTTTTTGCATGGTACATAAAGAGTGGTTTTATCTTGCAGTCACCAGAAGCATTAGTACAAAGAAGGAGGGTAAGCCTGTCTTTCATCGGCTTATGGCCAAGGACAGAAGTTTCCTCCCTTGTAATGTATGTATGGCGAGGCATTATTTTCCAAAAAAGTCCAGTTTCGTCACAGTCAAATACCTGCTAAGAAACAAAGCCTCCCTCCTTAATCACATTTAAGAAAATGTCATGGTGTTCCCTAGCTTCTTCCTTATCTTCACTAGCAGCTTCACCATGTCTCACAACACTGTGTAACTTATTTCTTCTTCTGAAACCAGTAAACCACCCCTTGGTACCCTTAAACACTGGCACAGCACTAGCACTTCCACTGGGAGTCTTGGCTTTAAGGTCCACAAACTATTGTTTGGCCTTCTCACAAATTATAGCTTCACAAATGCTATCACCTGCCATTTCTTTCTCCTTTATCACACAAAGAGTAAATTTTCCATCTCTTCAATCACATTACACCTTGCTTTGCGAAGTCTAGAGATTCCTTTAGCCACTTGCACAGTTTGTAACTCCTCTTTATTCTTCAAAATCGTACATATTGTCGATTTAGCCATCCCATATTCATCAGTAAGTTTCGCAATGCTTGTTCCATTCTCACGTTTCTTTGTGATTTCTTTCTTAGTTTCAAGGGTTATTAGCTTTCTCACTCTCTTTGGACGATGCATTGTTACAATTGTGCACTTGTATAACAAAATAGTTATACAAATAACACGAATTTCCACATCAAAAGACGAAATTTCAACAAGTACAGTGGTGCACTGGCTACACAATGAGTCAAAGATGGCGCCTGACACTCTTGTCGTGAGCCGCGGTACAACAATATTCATGAGCCAGACGAAATAGTCCCGTATACATCCGCGTTCGTTGTAGGAGTTGCTTTCGTTATAGCATTCTTAATTTTATAGGTAAAACCGTTCATTATGGGAATATTTGTAGTAGAATCCGTTCGTTATAGCATACCCTACTATATATATACAATTATATGCAAATGAATTACTATAGGTGCTCATGATCCATGAATATGCCGATAACCACATAGGAAACAAGAAAACACGAAGTTCCCAAGCGCTTCTGTGTAATTCACATCCTCAGGGGTGACTACAGACTAAGGAGTAATTATTGACAAGGCTAATATATACAGTAAAGGAGGGTGAGATCAAGTCCCTAGGGACAGCAGGTGTCCACCATATTCAGGTCATAAGGTATTGACCCAACCTTTTCACCTGGTTACAAATCTTGTTAATCACAAAATTGCCCAATTTGTACATTCCATTGCTCAAATTCATGTTGACAGATTCGGTATGTTTAATGTGATTAGATTCTATAATGTTCCTACTGACAATTGAATTCCAAGGTAATATTGGGGAGGTATTATCCCAGTCAATGCAATGCTTATTAAATCTCATATGAATAAACAAAGCATTGGATTCCTGGCCTGTCCAAACACTATATTTATGCTGTTTAAGTCTAGTTATAAGATCTTTTCCCATCTGGCCTAAGTAGAACATATTACATTCCTTGCAAGCAACCTTATAAATGCAGCCACCTGCATTGTTGGGGGAGTTCTTAATTAAAATTTGTTTTACAGTGCTTGAATTACAAAATTTATATTTACGTTCCAGGTTTTCAGTTGTAGAAGAATTTGAGAGATATTTTGTTAAATGCTAATACTTGTACAAAGAGATTCTTATTGTCATGGGGAGGTTTAGGATCGGTTCTATAAAATAATTTCTTAACGATGTTAAGGAATTTGTCTATAAAAGAATTAGGGTATTTTAAGTTCAAACCAATATTATAGATACATTTATATTCCCCATCGATAAATTCCGGACTGCATATTCGTAGAGAACGTAAAACCATTGATGAGAATACTGACTGTTTGACTCTATTATGGTGGGCAGAATAATAATGAATATATGAACACATTTTAGTAGGTTACTTATAAATATTGTACTTAAATGTGCTACCTATTCTGTGGATCAGACAGCAAAAGGGTGGTTGCTGGTGTGTTATCCAGGTTGGCTGTGAGTAAGGTGCATGGACCGGACGGAATACCCCCTCGTATTCTGAGGGAGTGTGCTGAAATTCTAGCCCCTGTGTTTGCTCGCCTCTTTCGCCTTTGCCTCAAAACCCAAACTTTCCTTCTTCTTGGAAGCATGCCTCGGTTCAGCCCATCCCGCAGAAGGGTGACCATTCCAATCCCTCTAACTATCGCCCCATTGCCCTAACTTTATCCCTCTCTAAGATTTTAGAAACTACAGTATCTTAAACTCTCATTTTCTCCGTCACCTAAAACGCCTTTCTCTTTTGTCGAATCACCAGTATGGTTTTCACCAGGCGAGATCTACTGGTGATCTGCTCTCCTACTGCACCCATCTTTGGTCATCCTCTCTTAGGGATTATGGGGAAACTTTCATCGTGGCCCTCGGTATCTCCAAAGCATTAGACAGGGTATGACACAAGTCCTTGCTTTCTAAACTTCCCTCTTATGGTTTCTCTCCCCCACTTTGTTCTCTATTTCCAGCTTCCTTGAGAACCGATCCATGGCAGTTGTTGTCGAGGGATCGATCTCTCGCTCTTTTTCTACCAGGAGTGATGTCCCATAGGGTTCTGTTCTTTCACCTACTCTCTTCCCTTTTTTTATCAATGATTTACTTCACACTATGACTAATTCTATCCATTCTTACGCTGATGATTCTACTCCTCACTCTTCTTCACATTTTTCCCTTCCCCTTAGTTCTCACACTAAATCTGTTTCTAGAGCTGATATTTAATCTACCAATGCTGATCTGTGCAGCTTCTCCGAATGGGGAGGTAGAAACGTGGTTAAATTCAATCGTAATAAAACACAGTATTTACCAATTACACTTTCCAAATTAGATGATCGTCCATCATTTACATTTCAGAATGCAATCAGTCTGCCAAATTCTAAAATAGATATGCTATGCATCACCATTTCCTCTAATAAGTCATGGAAGCCACACATCCACAACATTGCACAAGCTGCCTTTCGAAAGCTAGGAATGCTGTACAGATGCTGTAGCTACTTCACCCCTGAGCAGTTGCTTCAAGTTTAAAAGGGATTCATTTGTCCTAACTTAGAGTATTGCTCTCATATTTGGGGTGGCTCATCTTCTGTCCAACTGTTAGATAGGGTGGAATCAAAGGCATTTCGTCTAATTAACTCTCCTCCTTAAGTTGATAATCTCTCTTCCCTTTCTCTTCGCTCTCTTTCTTTTACAGGTACTTTAACGGGCAATGTTCTGTGGATTTGGCATCCTGTGAACCGCCGGCAAGGCCGTGGGCTCGTAACACTCGTCTTGCTCGCAGTGCTCACCGTTTCTCTGTGGATATCGGTCACACTAGAATAACCCATTACAGTATAGTACATCCTTCTTCCCTCACACAGCCAAACTGTAGAATGCTCTGCCTTCTTCTGTGTTTCCATATTCATACAACGTCTCACTTCAAAAAGCTGGTTTTCCAGCTGCTTCAGGGTGTAGATTAATATAATCTTTTTCTTTTTTATTTTTAATTTAATTTTACTCTTATTTTTTTTGGCCCCCTAGCCCCCGTTGTGGGTCAATGACCTGTGTCCAGGTGGGCTATTCCCTGTAAAAAAAAAAATTAAAGGAGTGGATGGGTGCTGTCGCGATTACTCGGTTGTTTGGTGTGAACGAACCCACAGTGCGGTACATAAGAAAGAATGAACAAGCAATTCGTTATTCTGTTCAAGCGAGTGCTCTTGTACAGGTAAGTGCTAAAGTGGCACAGGCTGTTTGTGACAAGAACATAGTGAAAACTGAGAAAGCACTGAACATTTGGAATAGGGATCAGCACTGCAATAATAGGGTGTGTCATAGGAGGGAAGATCAGCTAAAACTAATGGCCCATCACTTTTTTGGTAGATTTTAGTGTATATAAACAGAAAATAATTTCAGTTTCAATATTTTGCAACCTTTTGCTAGGTAAATTTTAGCGTGAAATTTATCGAAAATCTAACGTACAGCTGCATTAGTGCATTACAATTAAATAGTGAACATTGCTTTCTGACTTCATTCTTTAACAACCCAACTAACAATATTTTTTTCTGTTTCAGATTCTGATGCATTTATAAGTTGATAATATTTGCGATGGCTGCTTGTGTCAGGACGAGGAACCAAAAATCCAGCCATCTCAGTCACTATCTTGGGTCTGGGAGAGAGCTCCTGAAGTCGGAGTTGCCTACACTGAGAGATGCTTTGAGATGCAGTGTTTTAATCAGGCAAATGAGTGAAAAGAACCAAAGAACTTACACAAACAAAGACATTGCCAGTGATATGACCTAAGCTGTCTTGGCACAGTACACTCTGGCTAACGCTCAGTTCAAGCCTCCAGTCATAACAAGTCAGAAGAAGATTAGTGAGAGACTGCTAGCCAGTTGGGAAAAGGCAAGAGATATCTCTCTTGGGAGAGGAAAACTTGCAGTTAAGGACAGCTTTGCCAAGCAACTGGACCAGTTATTTGACATAATTACTTGCAAGTGCCCAATTGTTCTCTGTCCTGAGTTTGGATGAGATCGTGACTGTAAATCCAAGGCCCACATCTCCTGTATTTGCAAGCGTGAACTGAAGATTCCTGTAATCGAACTGGCATTTGGCAAAGCACAGAGAGAGAAGACTGGCAGTATAGGGGCTCTCATGATTTCTAGCCAAGATATTCCGGAGTCCAAGAGACAGGAGGCTGCCACAGAGAGACAGAAGAGGAGAAGAGTTGCCGAGGAAAAGAGACTTGAGAAGGCCCAGGGTGAGGTAAAAAAGGCCGATGACTGGAGTCAAGCTGATTCAGAGTTTAATGACTTCCCCATGGCTGATCCGAGTGCTGACCAGGAGAATGGTGACTTTGTCCCTAACCCAGAAAATAATGATCCCAAACCTTCCAGGCATAAGATTCGAAATAGGAAAGATATCCCGAGCATAGCTCTGGCCAGCATGCGACACCACACTGGTCTCAGAGAAACTGCAGAGATAGCAACAGCTGCCTGAGTTGACGGTGGTTTGATAACACCTGATGATGTTCACCTGGTGATAGATCATAACAAAGTAAGGAGAGTTCAGGAGAAACTTGTCAGTAACCTAGAAGAGGAGTTTGATAAGGGGATAAGAGAAAATGGAATCAATTGTTTGTTCTTTGATGGGAGAAGGGATGACACTAAAGTGTTCATGAAAGTTGGAGATTCTGACAAGTTGTTCCCTGCCATGGTGAAGGAGGAACACTACTCCTGCTGCAGTGAACCAGGAGGGAAGTATTTGTGGCATTTCACTCCAGAGAAAGATGACACCAGGAAACCAGCTGAGATAGTGGCAGATAACATTGTGAACTGGCTCAGAGAGAGGAACGTAGACCAGACCCTGCAGGCCATTGGAGGGGACAGCACCAACACGAACACAGGGTGGCAAGGGGGGGTCATACAGTGGATAGAGCGGAAGATTGGGAGGAAGCTGGTCCGGATTGTTTGTGACCTCCACACCAACGAGTTGCCATTCAGACATCTGATCCAGGAGCTGGATGGCAAGACTCTTTCAAACAACAGATGGTCTGGTCCTCTTGGCAAGGTGCTGGACTCTGCCACTGAGTTATAAATAAATCCGAGCTTTGAAAAAATCACAGTTGGCCCTCCACTCGTTGAGCTTGCACATACTGTCATTGACGACCTGAGTACTGACCAGTACTATGGTTACATGATTTGTAGTGCCATCAAAACTGGGGTCATGCCTGATAGACTTGCTTACCTGCAGATAGGTCCAGTCTTACATTCTAGGTGGCTCACAACGGCTCTCAGGTTCTGCAGAATTTGGGTCGCTCATCATAAACTGAAAGGGAACCAGCTTCACAACCTGAGACTTATTGTCCAATTCATCGTGAGTGTCTACTTGCCAAATTGGTTCAACACCAAGGTCAAGTCATCGTTCTCCGTAGGTCCGAGGCATGTTCTCTTCCAGCTTGAGCTCCTGAGGAGTCAGCCAAGGAAGGTTGTTCAGATTGTGGAGCAGACTGTGAGGAGATCTTCCTGGTATGCTCATCCCGAGGCAGTTCTGCAGACAATGCTCTGCAGTAAGGATGAGGAGTAGAGAAGAGTGGCAGTCAAAAAGATCTTGGATATGAGACTTATGAAAGGATCTGGGCATGACGAATCAGTTGGTGACGATTCCTTCAGGGTCAGGAAGATTCCTGAAGTCAAACTAGGTGCCAAGACCCTTACTGATCTCATAGATCTGGATAACATCCAGGCTGGCAGTGAGCCCCCTCTTACCTGCAGCCTCACCAATGTTCAAGTCAGAGCTTTCCTGGACAACCCCATGCATGTCCCTGCCTGGCCCTCGCACACCCAGAGTATAGAGAGTTGTGTACAGCAAGTGAGCGAGGCCAGCAGTCACGTGTACAGCCAGGAGAGGAGGGAAGGCTACATCCGAGCTCAGGTGGTCAGCAGGGAGGTGATGAGTAGAAACAGAAGCAAGAAAGACATGTTCTCTATGGTGTGCAGCAACACCGGGTCGTAGTAGTAAAACCGGTTTTTGTATTTGATGATTTTGTTTTCTAAAGGAATATTAAATTTAATAAATGTGTCAAGATCATTCGTTTCACTATTCTGGATCATTTTCATCCTAATAAATTAACCTGATACATTTACTTTACTTTAAATAAGCTATTTAGTGGTGTTGGTAAAAGGGTGGGAATACTGAATTTTCATAAGATTTCAAGTTAAAATTTACCTAGCAAAAAATGAAAACTTTTCAAATCTGAAGATATCACATGATTCTGCACATAGAACTACATTATTAATACCATGGGCCGATTTTTCAAACTCAAAAAAAAAAATTCGCCTCCGTATTGCAGTGCAATAATGTACCGATTGACAGCAAAGTAATTCGTGCAAATGCTAAAAGTCTTTATGCTCAATTTTACATGTCAACAGGCGGTGAAGGGGCTATTGCAGTGACTGAACCAACTTTCAGTGCCAGTAAAGGTTGGTTCGAGAATTTTAAGAAAAGCTCCATAATGTGATGGTGACTAGGGAGGCTGCATCACCTGACCACATAGCTGCAGGTGCATTTCCCTCCAAGCTAAGGAAAATAAGAGAAGAGAAAGGCTATAGACCAGAGCAAGTGTTTAATGCCGATGAATCTGGTTTAGATAAGAAGAAAATTCCTGGTAGAACATACATAAACAAGTAGGAGAGGCATGCCTCTGGGTTCAAGGCAGCCAAGGACAGTGACGCTCATCTTCTGTGGCAATGCGGCTGACCACATGATCAAGCCTGGCTTGCTTTACTGCTCAGCAAACCTGGGGCTTTAAAAGGAAAAACAAGAACCTTTTACCAGTGTTTTGGCAGTCCAACAAAATACACCTGTGCAAGCATTCCTGGACTGGTTCCATAAATGCTTTGTCCCGGAAGTGGAAAAATACCTTGCCTTCAAGAAGATGGAATTCAAGGTGTTATTATTGATAAACAATGCATCAGGCCACCCAGAAAGTTTACACTTTAGCCATTCAGGTGTAAAGGTGGTGTTCCTATCCCTCAACACCACTGCTCTTATCCAACCTTTCGATCAGGGCATATTATACAAGGCGCTCTTTTGGTCCTATCCGTAGTGCCATGGATGAAGACCCTGACTTTGATGTTAGCAAGTGTTGGAAGGAGTACAGCATTACGGACTGCATTACCAACATCAATGAAGAATTCAATGAACTCAAACCAAAGACAGTGAATCCTTGTTGGCACACCTTATGGCCTGAGTGTGTGAATAACTTTCAGGGATTTCCGTCCATAGTAAGGGATGTGAATGACATTGTGAGTGCTGCATGTCAGTTGGGTGGTGAGGGCTTTGAGGACAAGGCTGCTGAAGATGTGGAAGAGCTGATTGATGGGCATGGAGAGGAACTGACAGAAGGTTGGAGCTTGGAAAATTTTGGTGAGCTATTTCGACAGATAAAGATGGTGAATGATCCAAGGAATCAACCAGGTATTGTTTCCCTTCCAGGAAATGTCTAAAGACCTCAAAGCAAAGAAAAAACAACTAACAATCACCATGTTTTTCAAGAAAGAACCAGCTAATACTACCACCACTCCACCCTCCTCCTCCCAGCCACCCGCCGCCTCCTGGCCATGCACCACCTCCCTGCCACGCGCCACCTCCCAGTCATGTGCCACCTCCCAGCCATGTGCCACCTCCTGGTTGCACGCCACTCCACCACCCGCCTCTCCACCAACCATCACTGTTTCACCCTCTTCCACTAGTGATTCTGATGATCCACCTACACTTCAGTAACCAGATGTCTTCCGATATACAGTGCACCACTTCTTCAAGTTCCAAACTTCCACATGCTAATGTTAGTACAGTATTGGTGCCTTAAGTTTTTCATACACAGTACAGGTATACCTGAATATTAGTGCACTAAGGTATTATATAAATGGCTATTCGCAGTTTTGCCATTTACTGTACAGTAAATGAAAGCAAAAAATAAGTCATCGGGTAAATAAAATACTGTAAATTTCAAGTTTAACCCTGTTTGTATCAGCGGGCGTTCGTAAGGCAGGGACCTCCTGTATCAGTGGCATATTCTTAATTAATGCAAGGCATGCATTGCATTATTTCTAAATAGTATCTTCAATAATACAGATTTAATTTTAGAGTCTTCAGAGTTTTCACTCAGGAAAGTCGAGGAGACTCAGCATCCCTCAATGCATGCAGAAGATAAGTCACATGCCCTCAATGGACCATCATGTTAATAATATGCTAAAATGAACTTTATTGTGTTGGAGCATAAGGAATTTGAGCCATTTTAGTCAAATAGGTTTTTTTGTTTCCAAGCAAATTATTGGTCATTTTGAAATTTATTTTACATATTGACAATATATAGCGCAGTGCAAGTGTTATTTTAAAGAAAATATTCTTTATTTACAACAAGTTTAACTTTAAAAAGCACGTGTTGACATTGTTTGAATCCAGCATGGGGCCTAAAAGATCAAGAAAAGCGATTTCAATCCAAACCAAGTAGGAAATTATAAAAAAAACATGAACAAGGCATTAGAACAAATGCGCTATGCAAAGAATATGACATGTCGACATCAACTGTGTCGACAATTCTTGCACAGAAAGACAAATTTAAAGAAGTGAAAGTGAGAGACAAATCTACAAGAGTGTTTAAAAGTAGATCCCTAATTGCAGAAACTGAGAGGTTACTTATCATCTGTGTTAGGTTCTGAATAATAAGTTCTATATACAGGAGAGAACACAAACACCTGTATAGTTTTGTAGGTTCGGTTTACTGGATAAGAGTATGTACACAGAGGGAAGCAGTACTCTCCCTTGGCTAGGCTCCTTGTCAACTGCTATAGGCGACGTATGGCAAGTGATACATTAGCAGCTTCCATACGTCGCCAGGCACATTAATTAGGCATGTGGGATATGGTAATAACATTGCCACACGCTGCTAGCTACATAAATGGAGCACATACAGAATATACATACATAATATATAATCCAGCATACATAATATACATACACCTCCCTCCCCCCTATACGCTCATAGCAAAGTCTTGAGCGGACCTTTTCTTTTGGATCCGTTCTGAGCGTCGAGGGACTTCATCACTGGGAAGGGTATGGGACTCAACACTGGTGGCGGGGCCAGCAGAAGGCATTGTTACGGGTCGGAGAAAACGGCGGTTCCTCCACCACACACGACCACTGGGTAACCGCACCTGGTAGTCCCGTGACCTGCCAAGACCCATGACTACGCCTACTTTGTCCCAACGTAGGGAGGTCGGGTCCTGAACACGGACTTGGGTGCCGACACTCAACCTGGGGAGAGAACGGGCGTGGTCATTGTAGCGGGCGACGACGTCCTGAACACGTTCGGCGGCTCGGCGATCACAATCCTCTGTCTTGGCCTGCCACTCCTTGGAGAAGGATTGAGGGTGAGCAGGGACACAAGAACGAAGGGGGCGTCCATACAAAACCTGGGCAGGGGAGCGTCCGGTGTAGTTAGGTGTGTTGCGGAGTTCAAGAAGACCCCTGTCGAAGGCCTCGCAGTCAATGTTCCCAGAAGGGGCCACCTTAAGGATGAGGTGCTTCAGGGATTTGACAGCAGCCTCAGCGTGGCCGTTGGACTGCGGGTAATGGGGCGATGACAACACATGCCGGACTCCCCATCGGTCAAGGAACGCAGCAAAGTCCCGGCTTGTGAACTGAGGCCCTCCGTCGGTTCGCAGGCGTACAGGAACGCCCACGTCACGGAAGTAGTGGCGGAACTTGCTGATGGTGGCGGCAGACGTCGTGTCATTACCGCACTTGATGACAACCGGCCAACCAGAGAGACGGTCGACGATAACGAGGAAGGACTTTCCTGACACACAGAAAAAGTCGGCCGACACAGACTCAAAGGGGCGGGTGGGGTTGTCGTCACTCATAAAGGATTCCTGCTGCTGGCTGGGTTGTAATACGCGGCGGGGCTTACACACCTGGACAGCATTGGAGATGTCGGGGTCGATGCCAGGCCGGAACACAGTCTGTCTTGCACGCCGTTTGGTGGCCTCGGCTCCACAGTGACTGTCGTGGAGGCGAGCCAAGGCGTGGAGACTTGAAGCAGCAGGGACAACTACCGAAGGAGAGGTGTCACTGGCCAGAGGTAGGGGCAGGGCGGCAGCAGGGTAGTTGCTGCTCCCTTCGTGCACCCTGTTGGCGTGTTTTACCTCGAGAATCGGTGTTGGGAAGTCCTGGGAGATGATGGCCAACTCTTGGCAGTGTCTGTAGGACAGCAAAGGAGTCGGGACGCCATTATGCACATCAATCCAGGCTTGACACGACCTGTTGCCAAAGGTGACGTGTGCATAGAGTGAACCTAGGGCCGGGGTCATCTGTGAACCATCTGCCATAAAGCGGAGATCCTTGGGGGGGCGGTCCTAGATCACTTGGAGAGAGCCCCAAGCATTGCAAATGCTGGGGACCGATGACTGTAGCATCAGCGCCGGTGTCGGGCAACATCTTAAGACGGGATGACACACCGCCGTAGGTCACGATGACGCTGATGTACTGGGGGACTTTGGTCCTGGGACGCGGGGGGGAGCACACATTCCTAATGTGGCTCGAGCGTTGTTAGGAGTCGTCGTGCCTCTGATTGGAAGACTGTGGGCGGCCCTCTCTGGTGGAAGGGGGCTGAAGCTTCCGCCGACGCGGTCTCTTGGGTATGTTGGAAGGGCAACACTTGTCATAGTGGCCCAGACGACCACACACATTGCACTGGACGCGTTTGGCTGGGCACCGTACTGTGAGTGACCAGTGGCCCTTACGGTCACAACTGTTGCAGGTAGACTGAGCAGCTGGACACACCTGTGTTCCGTGCTGCTTACCACAGTTGTTGCAAAATAAACCGGGCGTGGGCGTGGTGGGCGAAGGCGTAGGAACAGACTTCTTGTCCTTCTTGTACCGGGACACAGCGCGTACAGCTGTAGGGGGAGCGCGGATGGCAGAGGTGGCACACCTGGCAGCCTCATAGGAGCGACATATCGTCGACACATCCTTAAGAGAAGAGGAAGAGTCGAGGGAGGTGAGGCGTTGGACAAGTTCCTCGTCCTTAACACCCATCAGGATCACCTGCTTCAACTGGGTCTCCTCGCACTGCTGGTGGTGGCCTGGACATATATCTACCTCTTCCGAGGCTCTCTTAAGACGCACGTAAAAGGCATCAAAAGACTCACCCTCCAACTGTCTGCAGCTAAACAATTCCCTCCTGCGCAGAGCTTCATTCTGCTGTCCTTTGATGTGCCGTTGTAGAACGTCCAGTACCTCCTCTACAGACAGCGAAGAGGTTGGGGGTACCTGCAACGTATGTTCCAAGACACGCTGAATTTCCAAGGACAGGCACATGCGCAGCTGGATGAGTTGTTTAGGCTGTGACAAACTCTGGAGATCCACCATTGTAGAATAATCAGTCCACCGTCGCCGCCATTCACGAAAAGTCTGGAAATTCACATCAGGCTTCAAGATGGGCGGTGTTTGAGCTGCTGCTTTAGGTGGGGCTGGGGGGTGTGAAGGAAGCATGGATGAGGTATCTGAACCAGTCAGTACCGAGGCAGTGTTAGAGCCAGGGGCTTGGTTAACAGTGAGGCGAGATATCAAGGCTTCAAACCGTTCACTGTCTTCCAATCTCCGTTGGTTGTCTCGTTCTGCCTCTGCTTGTCTTCTGTGCTCATCCGCCAAACGTCTGTGAGCTTCATCCTCGCGTTTCTCATCTCTCATACACTTCAGCTAAGCAATTATCTCTGGAGACAACGCTGAATATTGAGGTGAGGGACTGCGCGATGTGGGGGCTGGAGCGTCGCGGCCGGCCTGGTCATCCATCTCTGCGGGGCTATCACCCGCCTGGCTCATCCAGACGCTGGGTCCACGGCTACGTAAGGCGTGAGACATAACTACTTCCTCTGTGTACTATGTCTTAAATCAGTGTTGACCGGTCAGCCCGTCGTATCAACAAGATTTCAGACAAAAATTAATTAAATACACAGATAAGTAGGTTATATATATAATATATATATAAGAAGCCGCGCGGTCAGCGAGTGTTAGTACGTGTGTGTGTGTGGTGTCCCGGGCGGGTAGAGAGTCTCGCCCCAGCTGTGAGGGGGGGGTGGAGGCGGCGCTGTGAGGGGGTGGAGGGAGAGGCGCGGCGACTCCCAGTCAGCCCAGTACCCTCAGGACGCGGTCAGAGACGGGTGCACTGAACTCAACTCCTTACAAATGCCCAGAACGTGCCGTATTACTTGGGAATCCTTTAGAACAAGGTCACACATGAATGGCACGAAACACACAATGCACTAAACACTTCACAGAAAATCACTGTCACTGACACTGCTCAAAGTTGCGAAATTCTTCGAGCAGGGGTGACGCGCGGGAGTTGACCCAAGCGAGAGTCCATAACCGGCTTTCCACAAACTTTGCACTATCACTCGTAATTATCCACTAAGATCGGATCACTGCGCCATGTTAGGTTCTGAATAATAAGTTCTATATACAGGAGAGAACACAAACACCTGTATAGTTTTGTAGGTTCGGTTTACTGGATAAGAGTATGTACACAGAGGGAAGCAGTACTCTCCCTTGGCTAGGCTCCTTGTCAACTGCTATAGGCGACGTATGGCAAGTGATACATTAGCAGCTTCCATACGTCGCCAGGCACATTAATTAGGCATGTGGGATATGGTAATAACATTGCCACACGCTACTAGCTGCATAAATGGAGCACATACAGAATATACATACATAATATATAATCCAGCATACATAATATACATACAATCTGGATTAGGGAAAAACAGATGAAAGGTGATTCAGTTTCTACTGAATTCATTTGTGAAAGAGCCAGGGAGATTTACGAACATTTAAAGACAGATCAACCTGGTTCTTCAGGCACAGAATTTGAAGAGTTTAAGGCCAGCAAGGGCTGGTTCGAAAAATTTAAGAAAAGAAGTGACATTTTCAGTGTTGTTAGGCATGGTGAAGCTGCTAGTGCTGATAAGGAAGGGGCAGCAAAGTTTTTAGATGAATTTAAAAAACTGATGGAAGAAGAAAATTATCTTCCACAGCAAGTGTTCAGTGTGGACGAAACTGGGCTGTTCTGGAAAAAGATGCCCAAAACAACATTTATCACCAGAGATGAAGCCTCTTTACCTGGGCATAAACCCACGAAAGACCGTCTCACTCTACAGTGGTCCCTCGGTTAATGAGCACAATCCGTTCCAGCAGGTTGCTCGTTAACCGAAAAACTCATTAACCGAAACCATTGTTTCAATGGGTTTTTGGGTAATTGGTTCCAGCTCACCGAAAATTGCCTAAATTCAACAAAAAAGGTAGAAAAGTACATTTACTTTGAGGTGTGTATGTAGAAGGCTCCTGGATGATGATGATGATGATGATGATGATGATGATGATGATGATGATAGGAATTAGAATGGGGGTGGAGGAGAAGGAAGAAGAGAAGGCATTGGGGTGGAAGAGAAGTCACCCCATAGCACCATTTCACCCATAAAATTTTAGTTCTCTTGGTGTATTTCAAGATTATTTTCTTTAAATCAACACTGCACTGCATTATATATTGTCAATATGTAAAATATATTTCAAAATGACCAATAATTTGCTTGGAACACAGAAAAAAAGCGTTTAGTTGAAGAGAGTCTCAAGCAAGATGTTACCTCCACTGAAAACAGAGAGACTAACGCCTGTCTGGTGTGTTAACAGGCTGGATGGCACGCCAGAAACTAGTTTCTTTACCTTCAATTATGTTCAATAATTGTTAAAATGTCTAAAAAAGTTAATATTAAACTTTTAAAATTATTGAATAGTATAAACTTCTTGATAATTACAAAATAGTAATGAATTTAAGCCCTAAAACCGATTACTGTATTGGCGGACTAATACTACAGCTGGTGGACCGCCAAATGCAAGCGAAAACATGTTGAAGTCGGCTCGTAAAAAACTCGTTAATCGAGGGATTGCTTGTTAACCGAAGTTAAGAATCTTATGGAAGGTAAATCGTTAACCGAAATCTCGTTAACCGAGGCGCTCGTTAACCGAGGGACCACTGTATTGCTTGGTGCCAATGCTTCAGGGGATTTCCAACTGAAGCCTATGCTTGTCTACCACTCTGAAAACCCCAGGGTGTTCAAGCAACAGAAAGTGGTAAGAACAAAGCTTGGAGTTTATTGGAAGTCCAAACGTAAGGCATGGGTGACAAGCTCTTTAATGAATGGGCTGTTGATGTGTTTTGCCCTTCTGTCAAGAGCTACCTAACCACCAATAAACTCCCTTCTAAGGCTCTTCTCCTCATGGATAATGCTCCTGGTCATGACCCTGACCTTGCCAGAAATTTGGAGTATCAATTTGACTTTGTGAAAGTGTTGTTTTGCCTCCAAACACTACATCAATCATACAGCCAATGGACCAGAATGTGATAAGCAACTTCAAGAAGTTGTACATGAAGAAAATGTTTAGGTGTCATCAGGCAACTTCCAATGATCCTGAACTAACACTGAAACATTTCTGGAAGATACAATTCAACATCCTGGAGGCTGTAAAATTGATTGTGTCATCATGGCAAGAAGTCTCCACTAGATCCCTCAATTCTTCATGGAAAGCACTGTGGCCATCAGTAGTCCATGATTTTGAGGGATTTGAGGAAGAAACAGAGTTGGACCAGGAGATTGTGTCCATTGGTCAGTCATTGGACCTTGAAGTGGAGGAGGAGGATGTGGAAGAGCTTGTGATGTCTCATGAGGAGGAACTTACTCCTGATGACTTGAAGCAACTGGATGAGATGTTACGGGTAGAGGCTGACAGTGGTGAGGAGGAAATTGAAAGTGATGACCATATGTCAGCTAAACAGTTGAAAGATGTGATTTACCACTGGGAGAATTTTAGGGAACTGGCTTCAAAGCACCCAGATGTGGGAAAAACTGAACTAACTTTGTGTCATGTTGAGGACTCAGTGGTCTCCTTCTTTAAACATAAGTTAATGGTGAGGAGGAGAGATGCCCCACAGACCACAATTGACACTTTCTTCAGTAAAAGGCAGAGGGAACAAGATGCTATCCCTCAGCCTTCCACTTCAAGAAGGAGAGAGGATGTTCATGGTGGAGAATCTGTCAGTCCAGAGGTTCCTGATATTTTCATGGAAGGTGAATCACCTTCCAAGAAGCAGTAAAATGCTTCTCCTCCTCCTCCACTTCCTTCTCTTCTCCCTTCTCCTCCTCCACCCCCCACTTCAAATTCACATCATCATCATCATCATCCAGGAGCCTTCTACATACACACCTCAAAGTAAGTGAACTTTTCTACCTTTTTTGTTGAATTTAGGCAATTTTCGGTGACCTGGAACCAATTACCCAAAAACCCATTGAAACAATGGTTTCGGTTAACGAGATTTTTGGTTAACGAGCAACCTGCTGGAACGGATTGTGCTCGTTAACCGAGGGACCACTGTAGTCTTATATAACTCCATCACCCACTTAACTGTCCAAGAGCAGTGAGATGTTATGCAGTGATCATGTGGTCCATTCCTTGAACACGTGATCGGTATCTTTCCACCTTAGGTCATCTCTGTCTTCACTCCAACCTCATGAGAAACAGACGTTGATTCCCAAGCTTCACGGATGTTCTTGATGTCTATGCTTCTAAGATCCATAGCTCATTGAGATAGTTACAGTGATATTCCTTTTTGCAAGTGTACATATAAACATTTTATAATAAACGAAGAAGAGGAACATTTGGGTTTTGCTACAGAAAATCCAATAAACTTTTATCTATATTTTAGTTCACTTACCTTTTCAGCCTCTAAGGTCATTGGCTAGAGTATAAGGAGTAAGTGCCTAGAATATAAGGTAACAACTTCACAAGTGGCTGTTACAAGTGATCATAACCCAGGAAGGTTATTACATATATGACAACTTCACAAGTAGTTGTTATACAATGGTAACAGTCCCCTAGCAGCTGCACAGTTGGTATAGGTAGAGATAAAATATTCTCCCCATTACTGAGTTACACTGTTACAAAGCTAAATAAAAATATTTACTAATTATTTAAATGTTCAGCAATAAGATTATTGGCAACTTTACAGAGGGCCAGTGTTGTGTATAATGCCTCGTCATTTTTTTAAACTACTTTATTTCTGAATTACTGTAGATCACACTGAAAGCTTAATATTCTTTTGGTGTAAGTATTTTCCACCCATTATTTAATAATTTATAATAGATACTTTGCCAAATGCCACTGATATAATTTAAGAAATTAAGTGAAGCCATAATTTAGATTCTTAATTAAATGGCAACTAGCTAAACATAAACAGTAGGAAATAGGACAACAAAGACTCTCACATCTCTCTTTAATTTAAATTGAACAATCGATTTTGAAAAGGTTGATGGTGAAAAGAGAAGTTTTATAATAATAGTGTTACAAAAGAATTCTGCAAAAAATCTTGGAGTTGAATTTCAATGTAAGTAAATATTTCTTGACTGCAAAATGATTTGAGGTAAGATATTTTAATTTTAGTATAGTTTCTTAGGTGTTTCTAAAAGCTTGACGATCCTTATTTATAGACAGGCCATATCCTACTTGATAATTGATTTGATAACTGATATATGTGGGTGTTCTGCATGCCTCATCAGTGCAACCATTTCTCCCAGTGACTCCCATTATATAAGTTGAGATGCATTCCTATGGAAATTTCCATAGGAATGCATCTCAACTTATATAATGGGAGTCATTTGGAGAAATGGTTTTGCATTACAGAACTTCACGATACGGAAAGATTTTCAGGAATTGAAACATTCCATAATCCGGGGGATGCCTGTAACATAATGGTTGAAGATATCATTCAAATTTGCAGAAACTGTAATTATTATCAGTGTCATGTTAAATTAAGTAAATAAATTCTATTTTTTTTAATGGGTTTGTTCTCTTTTGTGTAAGATATTACACATTTATTACGAAAAGTATTTATTGTAATAAAGGATTTACTGCCCTGTACATGTTGGTTATCTACTCCTGGCAGTGTCAGATGGTCATTAACACTAGTGAGCTTCATGACAAAATAAGAGGACTCAATCACTTGTTTAAAACATGAATAAAGAATCTTTGCTTCAATTCCTCTAATTGAACTTCCTTTAATACAAATTATAAAAGTTCATATTATTTATCTCACCAAGCCTCACTGGTACTAATTTTTTTATTTAAAATATATTAATTTTCATAATACAGAACTTCTTTTTATTTTTGGTGTATTAAAAGATGGACATTAAGTACTGTTTATACCTTAATTCCAATATTTTTCCAGATGTTAAATTACTGTGCAATATAAATACTGTACTGTGAAAACAAATAAAAATAATAATGTATTTATCGTATGATAATGACAGTCAATGGAAAATGAAACAACTGTACATGAATACTTTGTTTATTGATGCCTAACAACACAGAAATTATGTTTCTACACATTCTAGTCTTTATTTCATCCGTCCTATGGGGCGGATTTTGTTTTTACAAATGTTTTCTTCATGTACAGCATGACAGTACTCTTTACAGTTATCACAAAATTAAAAAAAGAAAGACCATTCTACCAACACGTTGGTAAGAAATATTTTGCATTATTCTATACATACTGCTTAAAACATTGACTGTTTTATCAACCCTTTGTGAATTTTTGATGAAACAAAAATATCAAAAGGTGGGGGGTGGGGGGGATGAGGTGTCTATGATCAGCACATTCATTTTTATACAAAAACACATTCACTTGGCATTCTCTGGTTGGTGAGCGTCGTACAAGGGACTCCAACTCTCCTAAAAAATTATGTACAGTATTCTCCACAAAACTGATAACTATATCAGACATCTATATTACAGTGTCTTACAGCATGTGTACAATATGTAAATATGAAGGGCGGAGTGGCTGACCATCAGTGTGACTAAGCCCTCCTCACCCTGTCTAAGATGAGGAAAATTTTGAAACACCCTGTACAGCCGATGAAGACAGTTTTTACATGTTTGCTAAATGATGGAGTTGTGTCCTTGATTCATCAAGCCTAAAGGTCTACTGTCTTCATCCAGATGACCAGGGATGGAGCGATGAGTGCTGGAGAAAATGATATACAAGAAGCAGTCACATTCGTCCAAGGCAACTCTGACTTAGGCTCCGACAGTATCACATGACGGAAAGCTAAAACTATAATGTTGACTGATGCTGTGAATTCATGAGGCCAGGATCTATGAGACATGAAAAGAGCTGAGTACAAAGACTTATGGGAGCTGATTGGATGATGAGTCATGGGAAGCAGCGAGTCAGAGTGCGCACGGACGAATGAGCGAACAAATGCCTGAAACACAACACAGACGAAGAGGGCAGCACTTGGCCTCTATGTACATTTGTGACAATTTATGTACACTGCCAAAAGCCCTATAAATGTGTACACATGTTCAGTTGGGACTCATGGGGGATGTTGATCTGTTCACACTCATTACCATAACATACCTCTCTCATTTGTCCTGACCGTAAGGTTTAGTCATTTTTAAAAATATAACATTTGTTGTCATATATCTGTATACTTGTTGTAACAATCCTGTCAAAATTTAACCAACTATGAAGTGAAATTTTTAAAAATATAACATTTGTTGTCATATGTGAGTTAAGTAAGTTATTATTCACCAGTAAGTTTATTACATGTCAATAGATAATAGCAAGCGTAAGTCCATTTTCCAATGCATACAGGTACATCATTCAGAGGAGCAAGTCTGAGTCATTAGATGTGTGAGTTTGCTTAGTCACTAATGAGTTACTGGAGGTAACCAATTGAACTTGTCTCCAATAGTAGTCAAGTTTAAGAGTGTTCGGAATAAAGGAATTGTACCAAATACAGGGTGTTTATAATTCATTCACCTGATTATGGAGCTCAAAAAAAGTTTTACTGCAAATATATCATAAAACAGTTTGCAGCAATTAATAAAGCAATTCAGGTAATCTTTTGACATGTATTTGGCACACATAACTGCACTTCAGTAAACCTCCACATGGGCGCCTTTGGTAGCGCGTAGAATATCAAGACGGCAGCTGATTTCATTCCAGGTGTGATGGAAGCCAGTGCCTCTTCAATCCGGTGTCTTAACTCTGTGATATTATTAAACTTAATTCACATATACCTTGTCCTTAAAGTAGCCCCATAAAAAGAAATCCATAGGCGTGATGTCCGGGGAACGAGGAGGCTACAGAATGGGACCATCATGCCCGATCCAATGAGTACGGAAATCGCGCACTTGTCAAAAGATTACTCAAGTTACTTTATTAATTGCTGCAAACTGTTTTATGATATCTTTGCAGTAAAACTTATATTGAGCTTCATAATCAGGTGAATAAATTATAGACACCCTGTGTAATAAAACGGGAAATTAAAAAGTAAAAATGCCAAAAGTGCAAAGGAATTACTCCATTAAGTTAATACTTGTGCTGTACAGTACTGTACAGTATAAGGTAAAAGATTAAATTATAAAATTTTAAAATCTGTGTTTATATAGTGTAAACTATAAAACGACAAACCATGATACAACACTTGTTATTCACTATGCACATAAATGTTACCTAATATAATATGTTAACTAAACATCATTTCTCTGACTTTTTCTTATATATTTGTTGAGCTTTTTCATTTGATTTTTTCTTGTAACCTAAGGTTTCAGTGTGTTGGATTTTTGCACATATTCATGGTGTATACGAGCACAATCCTCCTGTATGAGTGGAGTGGCGAATACTTCCTCTATGAGAGAACCTGTCCTTACACTTACATGATTGCACAAATAAGTCTGAAAATGAGTACCTAACAGCATACAGTATCACTTCACAATTAATGTCATATTTTATCATGGAAAAATATTTAGCAATAATATTTTTCATTGTTTCTCGTAAGTGTGCAATGTCTTTCAAGATCAATTAAATTATGCATACACATAAAACTGTGCAGTATAGTACATGTAAATAATTCCACAGTGGTCAATCATTATAGTGTACAGTAGTAATAATCACTAGTATTTCAAAGGAAAAAATCCTACCAAATATATTCTTAAAATATTTTGCATACCGTAATAGATGCTTTTGTTCCTCAGCATAGATGATAAGATACAAGGGTTAATGGACTTACAGCCAAAATGTATGTCAGTCATTCTTCTTGTGAGAGTAAAGTCTTCATTTTGAGTAACTCCTGATGTGTTATGAACTTGTCCTTTGTCTGTATTACAACACTTTGATCTGTCAGTCTTACATAATTTATATTGGTAATTGTCAGGTCAATTGGACACTTAACAATCGCCCCTACCTAGCACTGATGATTGGCCAGTGGTCCATACTGTGTACATATAGGATGGCTGCTCAGGCCTCTCACTACACTACAACAACACCCTGCATGTCTTGTCACTCTCTCACAAGACTCACATCATCATCAGCATATATATAATCTTCAAATTTAACATGTTCCCATCCTCAAGGGACAGGAACTTAGCCTAAAGCAATCTCAAGTTTTGGTTTCATTTGATGCTGACTTGTGGAATCATTGCACTACTGTATATGTGATCCAGACATGCAATCCAAACGCTTTGCCAACAAAGTATGCTGTCCCTTGTTTTTCTACAAAATATTGCACTTCTTACAAAAAATGAACTACATCATCTTCACACAAAAGGAACACTATCACTTCATCTGAAAAAAATATTCTCACAGTGTCGACTTTCAAAACCAATTTTTTGTATTTTTTTTTTCAAGTTATTATCAAGTCGACATCTGAACCAAATTTTAGTTCCTGGTGGTGAAGCGCACATAAGGACTCTGAGGCTGATCCAAGCAACATCTCAGCACGTCCGCTGTGGCAGTCTGCATTATGATACAAGTCACACCTCGCACACAACACTAATACTTCTGACATAATGACTGATTAACCCGTAAGATGCAGTTAAACTTTGGCAGGCGCGAAGACAGCCACGATTGTCAGAGTAAAAGAAAAATTGTAATAAATACTATTTAAAGAAAAAATTAAGATCTTAGTTGTGATAATCTTTCAGAGGGAACCATCGTGATAGTCACACAGTAAGAATTATCAAATAAATGATAGGTAAAAAAACATAGGCCTACCATATGAGCAAATAAGGTAGTGCAACACCTCAATAAATCACCCTTATCTACTTAAATGCCAAACGAAAGTTGCTTCAACACCTTTGTAGAAAAAGTTTCATCCAACATGGAGAAACACTACAAAGAGAGAACTGAATACTAACACAGATAATTGTAATGTCAACTCAAAGATCCCAATCGTGTCTTAATCTCAGCCCAGATAGGCCCATGGTGCAGGTGGGCTGACCAAAGCTCTACTGTAACCAGCATCTGGCAATCTCTCCCATCGTGCAGCATAACCGGGTGCAGCAGCAACAGCACTAACAAACTTGTCACTTCCTTGTGCCACCTCCATGACTCTGAGATTCGTAGGCATATAAAGGCTTAATCAATAACCATATTGCACTACTGATATATGTGAGTTTTAACCAACATAGTGAAGGTTGTAGGAGTTTACAGTTTAATGAATATATTGCTTTCTTTTGGCTGAGTTTGTGGTGGTGGTGAGGGTGGTGGTGGTGAAGGTGGTGCCGGCCAGGCCAACCATAGTCCCTGAGTGGGCAGAGAGCCAGTGGGCCTCAGTGTGGTGGTGGGCAGAGGGCCAGGCAGCCTCACTGCCCATGTGATTACTGGCAGACGGCAGGGCTGTGAGTGTCAGAGCCAGTCAGCTTCAGTTCAGCTAAGGGGGAACAGGTCAGGTCAGGTTAAGTATGGAGTCACTGCTCTACAGTGGGTCAGGAACCATTGGCATGACTTGTGTCTTGAGCACTGGTCTGTGACACCACGGTGGAGTATAAGGTCTTTAACAATGACTATGCAGGGAATGAGCCAAACATAACCAACTTGTACAGATAGAACATGATGATCTATCCCCTATGATAACCCTTGACCCCAAAGGTATGAATGAAAGTGTGCCTGAACTCTGACCCCAGGTAAAAGGTCAAGTGGTACTGGGGTCTGACCCAGGTGGACTGAGAAAAGTTACTAACCCCAGATAGACAAAAAAGTTTCCTGACCCCCCACAGAAGGCCACTGACCTTTGACCCTAACTTGAGAGCGAGATATAAATGAGGTGAGGAAGGTGAGCGCCCATGACCTGCATGTCAGCGCCACTACTGACACTCTGCACCACAGCTCCTGCTGCTCTGACTCAACAGAGAGAAGCTCAAGAGACCCACAATAATATGTTACTGCACTTCTTATAATGTTTTCTTCTCTAAATAAAATGCAATTTGTGTAAATTCTAAAAAACAACAAAATCTGTGAATTGTCACACACCATCATCTTCGATGAAATTTTCCATTGTGCTAAGTATAAAATGAGTATAAAGTCTTCATCCCCAGTCGTTAATACCATAAGGTTTTGATTGCATTACCAAACCAGGAGGTTGACTGTGGGTGTGGGCGGGGGCGGGCGGGTGTGTGTGAGAGTCTGGGTTGGGCGTGGGCATAGCAGCGTCCAGCACCGTGCCACCCGCACCACCGCCCGCACACCGCCCTTTGTGAACAAGGCGAGATCATAGAGAAGTTGTAATATCAACCAAATAATGTGTGGGCGCTGCCCCCCCACCCCCTGGGTGGTGGAGGAGCAGCCTTGGCGCCCAGCCACCCTCCTCATTGTCTTCATCAGGAATAAATATGGGTGGTGGAGGGTGGCGCAGCAGCAGCACTAAGCCTAGGATGTTGCCCGTGCTCAACGACTAGTGGGTGTGGCGGCGGGCGTGGTTCTGGCAGCGGGTGTGTGTGCCAGGGGGTGGCGGCGTGGGCGAGTGTCCCGCCTCACACGCCGCGCCCACCCGCCGCAGTTCACTCTGCACGTGCCCAATACTGCCACAATTGCACTTTGGTCTGGAGATATGTGAGCGGCGTGGCCCCCTGTGTGTGTAGAGCATCACCAGAGGGTGTGGGCCGCACCACTGGGCGTGAGGGTTGGTGGTGCTTATTGATGAGGAGGGGCGGCGGGGCTCAGGTCACCGGGTTGGTGATCTGTGGTAGCTTGGTGTGGTGCCGCGGGTGCATGGTGGAGGCGCCCCCATCGTCCGTAATGGTGGCCCGCAATTTGGTGGCTGACGTGGCGATGGTGTTGAGCTTGGTGGCAGAGGAGGGTGTGCGGGAGGACGAGGAGGATGAAGGCGTGCGGAGGGTAGAGGCAGGAGAATCACTCTTTTCAGATGGAGGTTTGGGCAGTCGTCGACGTAACCAGCCATGACGGAGGGCCTGGCTGGGTGTCATGCGTGTCGCCGGGTCCCAGTCAAGACACCGCTGGATGAAGTCCAAGAAGAGGGGGTCATTGCAACCCTTGAGCGCCGTCTGCAGGGACTTTGAGCCAGGTGGTCCGCGGGGCTTGCCTCTGCGGGACTGTCCACCATGTAGGATGGTAGAGCCATCAGGGAGGGTACGAGTGACACAGTACCGAGGGTAACCCTTACTGGTGATGAAGTTCTTGGCACGTTTACTCTGCTCCAGCAACTTGGTAGGCGGCATCCCAAGCAGCTCAATGATGCACGCCAACTGGTCTGCCTCGTCCTGCCGGGATAAACTGTGTTAATTTTTCACAATTTTATATATATATATATATATATATATATATATATATATATATATATATATATATATATATATATATATATATATATATATATATATATATATATATATATATATATCTTGATAAAATCACACGGGAGAATGGAAACAACGGAGTACATTAGCTTTCGTCTTTATTCAAGATATATATATATATATATATATATATATATATATATTATATATATATATATATATATATATATATATATATATATATATATATATATATATATATATATATATATGCAAGTAAATCACTGTAGGTGTGCGTGATCCAGGTATATGCTGATAACCACAAGGAAGGAAGAAAACACGAAGTTCCCAAGCGCTTTCAAGTAATTCACATCTTCAGGGGTGAATACAGACTAAGGAGAAGTACATAACAAGGTATATATATACAGAGGAGGGTGAGATCACGAAAGCGCTTGGGAACTTCGTGTTTTCGTCTTTCCTTAAAAGTGAGAGTTTTGTGGTGCTGAGACGAAAAAGAGACACCCATTTTAGATTTTCTATGTTTTATTTAAGCATCTTCGACTTACGACCTGGATCTGGGTCCCTAACTCCATCGTAAGTCGGGGAGGAGCTGTATATACGTACATATGCAAATAAATCACTGGTGCTGATAATCACATAGGAAACAAGAAAACATGAAGTTCCAAAGCTCTTTTGTGTAATCACATCTTCAGGGGTGAGTACAGGTACGTGCAAATATACAGTACCTGTATATACAAGTAATATCTCCGTTAGCCGGAATCCCTCAAACCCGGAACTCCCCGATAACTGGAAATTATATTTTCTTGGAAATCGGTCCCAGAGCCGGAATTTTCTAAAATATTCCGGCTTTGGGAACGATATTCCGGGGGGCACATTTTCCGGAAAATTCCAAGAAAATTTTCCCGATACCTGGAAAATTCCGGGATGGGGAAGCCTTTTTCCGGGTTTGAGAGATGAAAATCAGGCGCATTTTCCGAAAACATATCACTCCAAGGAATATACACCATCACATTATCAGATGTAAGTTAATATGCTGTACACGTAAATTATTTTCTAATTATCAACTGCTATGTTATAATACTGGAAAATGATTAAGAATATACTTATACCTGTACTATGACCCATAAACTGTGAATCCACCTACAGGTAGTTCTGCTATAACGCGATAATTGTGTTCTTGTAAAATATCGTGTTATAGAAAATCGCGTAATTGAAATAACAGGGCTTATGGAGAAAATAGGGTTAGGTGCAGATTACTTGAAATCGAAAAAATTTAGTAGTTAGCCTAACACAAAGGATAGCACAGTCTAAATAAATGTTACATTCATATCTAATAATGAAATCATACAGTAAATGTAACACTTTACCTTGAAAAAATATGAATGTAACTTGATGGGGGAGAAGGGTGATTTTGAGGTTGATAAAATCGAGCTTCTCTTCAAGTGTTATATCCTTTCTTTTACGATCATCACCGGGAATTCTATCACCAGAACGCTTCTTGGAGATATTCTTCTTTACCATATTCACAGTTAATACCACAAAATTGGAGAAATAGTAAGCAAAAATCGCGTTATAGCAAACAAGCGTTCGCGTTATACAAATATCGTTCCTAATTCATAAATCGCGTTAGAGCAAATTCGCGTTATCAAAACACGCGTTATAGCAGAACTCACTGTATTGATATTTTGAAGGATACTTTTTTTTTTACTACTTTATTATGTACAGAATAACATAAAAGTACCAAGAAATTATGTAAATAATACAGGTGGTGAGGAATTATTGTAGTTGCAATTTTTTTTTAATTGTTCCAAGTCATTGCAAAGGTTGCCCCTCGTGTACGATGATGGCCATGTGAATTTGTTGAAGGTGTAGAACCTGTCGTCAACATGCTAACATAAAAACCACACCCTAAGTCAGTGGTTCCCAACCTATGTTCCAGGAAGAGGTACCATGGGTTCCATGGGACAGCACACATCTGATACACATCCAACTTGAAAAGTTTAGAATTTTGACAAGCTAAAATGCACTGGAGTGGTAGACTGGAAATTATTGAACTGGTGAATGTGAAAGGCAAATGTATTTGTTTTGTGTAGTTGTTTAATGTCATATTTTTTATAAAACATTTTTACATATAAGTGTATAGGATACCAAATAAAACCTTCGCTAAAATTTAATTCCGCTAAGTTGCCATCACTAGTGGACTTTCACATTGCCACGACATAGCGACGACTATTGGTGTTGCCTTATCATCTGTCCTAATCACTCACGTCCATCCACCGTTCGTGTTGCACTGTGTTTGAGATGTAACATTGGTTAAAACACTGCACCTAAAACCAAAGCCCCAAGTTGGTGATGATCATGCTGGTATGTCTGGTCACTCTGACGAACAAGGAGGTTCACGTACTGATGAGGTGGACAAACCACACATGTCTGCACCAGTGATTAAAAAATTAGGAACTTATAAATCAGTGAGTGGGAAAGCCATGAAATGCAAGTTTGATGACAGCTTCAAGTCTGTTGGAGATGAAAATGCTCCTAATAGACAATGTGTTGTGTGTAATCAAGTATTAGCAAACAGCAGCTTAAATCCTGCAAAGCTGAGGATGCACTTGGAAACGCAGTGATTATTTTAAAAGAAAGCAAGATCAGTTGCAAAAAACTAGTGTTTCTTTACAAAAAAATTTACTTAACGAGACAACAAAAATGAAATTGAAGTTTCATATCGCTAAGGCTCATGCAATTGCGGAATTTTTCATGAAACCGTGTGCGAAAGACATAGTGTCCTGCATGTTGTGATATAAATCTAGTAAGATTCTTGAACTGTTCCTTTGTCAAACCACACAATCTCTCATCGCATTAAAATTATGGCAAATAACTGTGAATCAGTGTTAGTAAGTCATGAGAAGCAGTGAAGTTGTTTTACCATGCAACTTGGTGAGTCAACTGATGTGGCAGGATTAGCTATCCTTCTTGTATTTGTATGCTACATTTTTTAAGAGTCCGTGCATGAGGATGTGTTATTGTGCCAAGCTATTGAAACCACAACAAAAGGTCAGGATATATTCAACATCTTGGACACTTTCACACAAAGAAATAAACTCAGTTGGGATCTCTGCATAAATGTTTGCACTGACTGTGCAAAAGCAATGACAGGCCCAGAAAAAGGTGTATTGGCTCTCATCAGAAATGTTGCACCTGCAGTAGAAGCTAGACACCGTTGCCTTCATAGAGAAGCTTTAACTGTGAAAAAGATGTCAAGTGAACTAAAAGTTATACTTGATGAAGTAGTCAAGGTAGCAAGTTTCATCAAAGCTAGACCACTTAATTCGAAGGGCGGATCCAGGAAAATCAAGGGGGGGTGGGGGGGGGGGGGAGAGAAGTTGTGGGTGAGGGAACATGGCAAGCAAATCAAGCCCCCTCCCAGAATTCTTTTTAGAAAATCTGACCAATATCATGGGCATTTTGAAGCCATGTGTACTTGATATTGGGAGATATTCTGATGTCAATAGTACAGTAAAGTAATTACTTGTTACTATACAAAAATGCCTGAGTATAGTACTGCATTAAAGAAAAAGAATTGCTCTGTGCCAGGAGATGGCTCTCCACTCATACTGCTCTGTTACTACACACAGAAGTGCGTTGGCTATTCCGCAGCAAAATTCTTTCACGTGTGTATGAACTGTGAGATGAGATTCAAATCTTTCTGCTGGAAAAAAAAAATTATGTCACGTAAAGTCACTGATGAAGTCTAGCAAAGGAAACTGGCCTATTCAGCACCTAAAATAATTAAAGAATACTTTGAGAGAGTATTTTCCCAAGGAACCAGAACCTCTAACATGGCTGAGCAATCCATTCATGGATTCTGGTACTGTAATGGAAAAAAATCTGTCAATAAACGAAACAGAGCATTTAACTGACATATCAACTGGCCTCACACTCAAAACTATAATTGATAAGGACTCACAGCTTCCTTTTAGGATAAAGCTTTTACATGAACATCCTGGTATTACAAGAGAAGCTTTGAAACATTTAATGCTCTCTGCAACAACATATATGTGTGTGAAGCCGGCTTCTCACTCTACATCGCTACCAAAAACAAATAGAGAAACAAGTTGGATGAAACACCTGATACGCGCCTGCAACTGACAAGCATCCTTCCAGATTTTGATGGACTCTGTCACCAAAAACAAGACCACTAAAAATGGTAAGAATCATGATGTTGTGTAATACAGGGTGTAAACTCGTGTTAACTTCTTCATACAGTAGAGATCAAGGGTTTAGGTACAGTTCCAAAAAGCAACAACAGATATGAAAGGGTTCCAGTGGTTGTGAAACGTTGGGAACCACTGCCCTAAGTTAACGAGCTGCATGACCCAGTATCAAGGAATAATCCAAGAAGACTGGATAACTCCCCGACTGCACTGGCTAACCATTACCCCAGAACATGATCCACAAATCGATTAACATCCAGGTTTCCAATTACTGTACGGTTGGGTAGACAGAGGCAAATGGCATAAAGAAACTTGCCTATAGTTTCACCCTATCCAGGAATCAAACCCGGGATCACTCGTTTGTAAGGTGAGCATGCTGACCATTACACTAAACGTAATCATTACAACAAGTACAGAACCAGAAATTACTGAAATTACAACTTAATGATCCCTCATTTGTTGAACTAAATTCACCATCAAGTTTTCTTTTTCAAAAAACAATTTTTCTGGCAGATGAACTGAAAGATTTACCTTCATTCATTTTCTATAATGGATCACCGGAAGATTAGCCCACCTAAGCTTATTTCACTTCAAGATTAACCACCCTAACATTAACACTAACCCAATAAAACAACTTAATCGAACATATGCTAGTCTAATCTAACCTAATTATACAGAACCTATCCTAACCCCCAAGTAACATTAGGTTGTTTATTATTCAAGTGAAATAAGCTAGGGACCTAATTTTTAAGTGATCCCTAATAATTGCAGTCTAGGTTTCTAGGATGTGAAACTACTCCCCATATGAGCTTAGTTGTTGACAAAATAGAAATACATACCGGTACAGGGAACAACAGTACTGATCTTACCTACATAAATGCACAAAGTGAATAAACAATATCTCTCAAGGTCTTTACATTTTCTGCTTACAAGAGAAACCAAGCAACTAAATACTACAGTATAACAACAAACTGTTTTGTGTTAATCAGCTACAGCCTACACAGATCACCAGAAAATTAGTCCCTCAGCTTGTTTTACCTGATGATTAAGCACCCTAGCACTACCTGCGGGGTTAGGGTAGGCCAAGTTAGGTTAGCATTAGAGTGGTTAATCTTCAGGTGAAATAATCTAGCAAGGCTAGTTTTCATTTCATCCACCCACACAAAAATCCTTAACATATTATAAAATCAAACGAATAGAATACTTTATCTATTTAAAGGAAACATGATAGAAAAATTACAATGTGTCATAAATCACTTATAAATACCATTAACATTTCCATATTCATGTTCATAATAATGTGTATAATGTATAACTCATCTTCTTATTGATAAAACAATAAACAATGATAAAAATGATTAATTTATCTCAAAAGGCTTTACACAGTATTTTTAACAACATGTACAGGACAAAATGGTCAATTTATAGTAGAGGACATAATTCGATATATTGGATTTTTTTTTATTGGCTAATGATAAGTTCAGACAAAAAAAAAAATCATCTATGACACTTATCGCTGTCTTAACTCATTTTACTCATAACCAAGATATTGGGAGTTGAAAATCCAAAAACTACCTGTACTAGAAAAGCTATAATTTTGCCACCAACCAAATCTCGTGATTTTTTCTTTGCAAACAACAGTTTTGGCAATTCTAAGAAACTAATTCTGTAATTTTTCCCTCGCAAATGACCTAGAACTGAGATATTTAATATGCTGGAGGGTCTGTCTCCCCCCACCACCAGCTTAAGAAGTTCGGTAAGGTTAGGTAGGTTTGGTTTATGCTAGCAACCTTGTATTATTAATTAAGTTATCCTAACCAACCCAAATTATCTAACCATTACGTAACTTCTAACCCCAGGAAACCCTTGCGAGGGAAATGTCACAGTGAAAAGTGTCTTAGAATTCTCTAAACTATCATTTGCAGAAAAAAAATCATGAGGTTCGGTTGGTGGCAAGAAATACAATAATAGCTTAGAATTTTTCTAGTAGTTTTCTAATTTTCAATTCACGATATCTCGGTTATGGGTAAAATGTGAGAAAGTGTCATAAAAGAAAATCGTCTTTTTTTCTGAATTTATTATTAAATAAAACAATAACCCACCATTTCTTGCCATCTAAGTTATGAATAGAGACCACCAAAAGTGTCTCGGATGAAAATCGTCTTGATTTTGTCTGAACTTATCATAAGCAATAAAATAATAAAATCCACTATCGCATTATATTGTCTCCTATAAATTGAGGTTAATATTTAGTAGTTGCCAACACCTACTTATATACAGTAATATCTCCGTTAGTGGAATCTTTCAAACCCGGAACTCTCCGATAGCTGGAATTGAAATTTTCTCGGAAAAACGTTCCCAAGGCTGGAGTTTTCTGGAAAATTCCGGTTTTGGGAAAAATTTTCCGAGGCGTATATTTTCCAGAAAATTCAGAGAAAATTTTCCCGATGCCCAGAAAATTCCCGGGATAAGGGATATTTTTCGGGGTTCAAGAGATGATGTAATGGGCAATTTGCGGAACTTCCAAGAACATTTTTCCGTTACCCGGAAAATTCCGGGGATGAGGGATATTTTTCCTGGTTTCAGAGAGTCGTCTCGTTACCCGGAAATCTTTCATTACCGGAAGTGCTCTGCACCAATTGTTCTGGCTAACTGAGATATCACTGTATTAAGTCAATTGTGTTTTCTTCAGAAATTTAATTTTTTTAGTATTTTAACCAATAAAATTACCCACAACATTACTTCATTAGTTGTTCATAGTGGGCAGGCCTTTTAAGTAGAGGGAAAGTGTAGGGTAAAATACTAAAAAGAACACCAAACAAACCTTTGAAAACCTGACCTAACCTTTCCTAACTTGTAAAAATGTTTAGAATCGCTTTTGAGTTTAAGGATCCTTCCTCATCTGAACACTTTTAAACATACCATCACCTACTAAACACTGAAACTAACACCATCACCGACTAAACACTGAAACCAACACCATCACCGACTAAACACTGAAACCAACACCATCACCAACTAAACACTGAAACCAACAACATCACCGACTAAACACTGAAACCAACACCATCACCGACTAAACACTGAAACCAACACCATCACCGACTAAACACTGAAACCAACAACATCACCGACTAAACACCAAAAACCTGATTACAGTAATATTTTTTATAGTTTAGGGATTTTTAAAGATTAGGAAAAGTTAGGTAAGGTTTTCAAAAGTTTGTCTGGTGTTTTTAAGTATTATACCCTACAATTTCCTTGTACTATAAAGCCCTGCCCACTTTGAACAAGTAATATTGTTGGCAATTTTATCGGTTAAAGTAAAAAAATATATATATTTCCGATGGAAACATTATACTGTACTGTAGATTAAATTATTCTTATTTTTTTTTTATCCCTCTATAAGATGTTGGCAACTTCTAAATATTAACCTAAATTGACCAAGAAAACTATACATATATATATATATATACAAATATATATATATATATATATATATATATATATATATATATATATATATATATATATATATATATGCAAGTAAATCACTGTAGGTGCGCGTGATCTAGGTATATGCTGATAACCACCAGGAAAGAAGAAAACACGAAGTTCCCAAGCGCTTTCGTGTAATTCACATCTTCAGGGGTGAGTACAGACTAGTCTGTACTCACCCCTGAAGATGTGAATTACACGAAAGCGCTTGGGAACTTCGTGTTTTCTTCTTTCCTGGTGGTTATCAGCATATATATATATATATATATATATATATATATATATATATATATATATATATATATATATATGTAAAGGGCCAAATTTGAAAGATTTTACAGTATTTGGAATTAAAATATTTGTTTAGTGCATTAGGACGCTGAAACGAACTTACTTATATTTAAATAATGTCATTAGAAAGCTGAAACTAATATATTTATAAATTAATACTTATTATCAACCAGATGGTTAAACTACTTTAATTACTGTACACAGTAACTAAATACCCTGTGCTATATTACTGTACAGTCAACCCTTGCTTTATGCGGTCCCACATTCTGCGTTTACGCGGTATCCTGCCGAAACTGGAATGCTCACATTCCACGGTGCGTGTACCCCTTTACGCGGAGAGCGGCGCGAGCAGGGTGCGCACAAGGTCGCCCAGTCATCAAAATATTACCGAGTTCTTCACCCGCCACCCACCACAGCCGGCCCAAGTCAGTGATAGTGATAATTATAGTGAGGATATGGACTTATATGGACTTTGAGGGGTTTGACAAAGAGGCCCTGCAAGCCTCTGTGGTGGATAGTGATACAATTGATACAAGTGATACAGGTGAGGGCCAATAATCTGTCCTCTGCCTCGGAACCAACCCCCCATCCCCATGTGCCCAGCCATCTTTTCTACTAATGTAAGTGTTAAAAAACCTAATATTATTGATATTTCTCTTAATTATTAATTGTGTGTGCATACCATCATAAAATTAAGAAGTTATTTTTACTACAACGTAGGTATTGTGTCTGAAAAAGTGGAGTTTGGGGGTCGGCCCGGTCTCTATTTCAATTAATCCCATATGTTATGTTGTTCACTTTACGCGGGCCGCCGTGGGTTGAATTAACCGCGTAAAGTGAGGGTTCACTGTACTGGCAATCAGACAATAAAATTACTGCCATTTTTTTTTTTTGGGGGGGGTGGTGTTCACAAGTGAACTTGAGTTTGTTTACAGGGCTGTGTGAGGGGTTGCATACGCACATGACAAAAGGTTGGCACAGCTACCTATACCTCAAAGGAAGACAATCTTTCTGTAAATATTAATACGGTGTGTGTGGGTAAGGGGGAAGAGACTCGAATTAGTCTTTCTGTATAACCAAAAGTGTACTCTACCATTAACTCATCTCCATACCTTACCCTCCAAGCACTCACCTCGCCAGGCAATAGAGGATAGCCAGTGAGCAGCTCGGCCAAGATACACCCGAGAGACCAGATATCAATGGCCATCCCATACTTAGCGCCCAAGATGACCTCAGGGGCACGGTAGAAGCGGCTTTGGATGTAGGTATATACTCGCTGATTCTCCAAACAGGACGAACCGAAGTCGATAACCTGTGGAGGAAGGTTAAGTGTTAAGACTGGTAATAGTAATTATTCATTACCATTAAAATAATAACAATAATATCTGTACTAATTGTATATATATATATATATATATATACACAGTGGGGTATGCTATAATGAATCTCATTGGTTCTAGAACCTCGTTCGTTATGGCATTCGTTCATTATAGGGGTAATCCGTTCTAGGCCCCCAAATACAACCACTTAACAATGAAAAATATAATATAAAATTGTAAAAATTGTAAAAAAGTGCATAAATGTGCATTTAAACTCCTGAAATAAGAAATATCATTAATACTTGTAATAAAAAAGAATAAATTAGTACAAATAATAATAAAAATTACTGTTCGTTGTAGGAGTTTCGTTCGTTATAGCATTTTCAATTTTATAGGGAAAACCGTTCGTTATAGGAATATTCGTTATATAAACCGTTCGTTATAGCATACCCCATTGTATATATATATATATATATATATATATATATATATATATATATATATATATATATATATATATATATATATATGCAAGTAAATCACTGTAGGTGCGCGTGATCTAGGTATATGCTGATAACCACCAGGAATGAAGAAAACACGAAGTTCCCAAGCGCTTTCGTGTAATTTACATCTTCAGGGGTGAGTACAGACTAGAGAGAGCAATGCAAAACAAGATGAATATATACAGAGGAGGGTGAGACCAGGTCCACAATGGTCAGGTAGGGTCATTACCTAATTACCTGACCATTGTGGACCTGGTCTCACCCTCCTCTGTATATATTCATCTTGTTTTGCATTACTCTCTCTAGTCTGTACTCACCCCTGAAGATGTGAATTACACGAAAGCGCTTGGGAACTTCGTGTTTTCTTCTTTCCTGGTGGTTATCAGCATATATATATATATATATATATATATATATATATATATATATATATATATATATATATATATATATATATATATTGTAGACAATATATATATATATATATATATATATACAGGTTGACAATCCCTTATCCAAAATCCTTGGGGACCAGATGCATTTCGGTTTTTGGAATTTTTCGGATTTCAGAATGGTTAGTTTTTTTTTTTTTTTTTTTTTTACAGGGATCAGCCCACCCGGGCACAGGTCACTGACTCACATTGGGGCCTGGGGGCTAAAATATTATTATTATTATTATTATTATTATTATTATTATTATTATTATTATTATAATAATAATAATAATAATAATAATAATTCATAGGTCTAGGTCATGTTTCTCACTGATGATCTTTTTTTTCATTCTTGTATTTCTTTATTATTATTATTATTTCATTATTACAGTACTGTATTATTGTTATTATTATTATTATTATTATTGTTATCATTCTTATTTTATTTTTGTGTATTTTTTATTAAAAATTTTATTTACTATGAATAATTATTATTATTACTGTATTATAATTATTATTATTACTATTACATTTTCACCCCCCAGGCCCCGATGTGGGTCAGTGACATGTGCCCGGGTGGGCTAATACCCATAATAATAATAATAATAATAATAATAATAATAATAATAATAATAATAATAATAATAAAAAAAAAGAAAAAAAATTGCTCTACAAATTTTTTTTCGGTTTTCGGAATTTCGGATAAAGGGTTGTCAACCTGTATACAGTATATATATATATGTATATGTATATATATATATATATATATATATATATATATATATATATATCAATATATATATATATATATATATATATATGCTGATAACCACCAGGAAAGAAGAAAACACGAAGTTCCCAAGCGCTTTCGTGTAATTCACATCTTCAGGGGTGAGTACAGACTAGATAGAGTAATGCAGAACAAGATGAATATATACAGAGGAGGGTGAGACCAGGTCCACAATGGTCAGGTAATGACCCTACTAATCTTTAAATGGCACACAACGGTTGGTGGTTGGGTCAGATGGGACAGTGACCCGCCCTCTCACCTGATCACAAATCTTCTTAATTACAAAGTTGTCCAGCTTGTACATGCCGTTACTCAATTCATGTTGAATGCTTCGGTATGTTTAATAAGACTAGATTCTATGATGTTCCTACTATCAATTGAATTACATGGTAATATTGAGGAGGCATTATCCCAGTCAATGCAATGCTTGTTATCCCTCAAATGAACAAACAGAGCATTGGATTCCTGGCCTGTCCTGACACTGTATTTGTGTTGTTTAATTCTAGTTACAAGATCTTTACCTGTCTGGCCTAAGTAAAACATATTACATTCCTTGCAAGGAACTTTATAAATGCAACCAATTGTGTTGTTGGGGGAGTTCTTGATTAACATTTGTTTAACAGTGCATGAGTTTTTAAATGCCACATTGACGTTCCAAGATTTTAGCTGTGCCGGAATGTGTGAGAAGTTTTTGTGAAATGGTAATATTAAGATATTCTTATGGTCATGGGTGGGCTTGGGATCAGTTCTATAAAAAGTTTTCTTAGTAATGTTTAAGCATTTGTCAATGAAAGATCTAGGGTATTTAAGGTTTGAGCCAATATTATATATATATTTGTATTCCTCATCGATGAATTCCGGACTGCAAATTCTCAAGGCACGTAAAAACATTGTTGTAAATACTGACTGTTTGACTTTATTATGGTGGGCAGAATAATAATGAATATATATATATATATATATATATATATATATATATATATATATATATATATATATATATATATATATATATATATATATATATATATATATATATATATATACAGAGGGGCATGCTATAATGAACGCTTTATATAACGAATACTGTATTCCTATATTCCTATAACGAACGGTTTTTCCTATAACACTGAAAATGCTATAACGAACGAAACTCCTACAATGAACAGTATTTTTTATCATTTTCTCTCAGCTAAATAAAACTGTCTGGCATTGGCCTGAATAAAATCCCTAAATGGACCGCTGCCCTCTAAACTCTAAAGGATTGACTCACCTGACAATGATCCATAACCTAACCATTCCTATTTACGTATCACCTGAAAATTAGACACACCAGCTTAATTTACCCAAAGATTAATCACTCTAACGCAAACCTAAACTAAATTACCCAAACCTAACGTAAATCAACCTAACCTAACCCGAATTAACATAACCTAACTTTACCTATCTTAACTTAACCGAACTTAATATAACAACCCACCCTAATAAACTTAACCCAATCTAACCATACATAACCTAAAGTAAACTATCTTAACCTAACCTAGACAGGTAGCGTTAAGATGGTTAATCATCAAATGAAATTAGCGAGGGAGGGGCAAATCTTCAGGTGACCCATATTTACTTGAATGACCAATTCATATTCTAATTTATGTCAACTAGTTCTCAGTATGGAACACAAGTCACTCCTAGATGAGACAGTCACGTTGGGAAAACAAACGGAAACAAACAAGAAATAATCAACAAACAGAAAGTATTATTGATGTTAAAAGTTACTTTTAAAAAAGTAGTTTTAATTAAGATTGAATGTTTGTGTGTGTGTGTGTAGCACACAGGGTGGTGAAATGCATCTAGTGTGGCAGCATTATGTTAGTGTTAAGCTGCAAGCACTGCTTGCTGCCCCTCGCTTTCGGCTGCCGCTGCTGGCTAGCACTCATGACGAACAGGGAAGCAACTTGCATAAGTCTTCCTCTACCAGTACACAGCCTTCTCACCATCAAGACTCTTGCTGTGCCTCCTCGTAGCAACACACGGTAACTAGGTGCCTCGTGGGCCCAGGAGAGACCAGCAAGGGATCTTGGAGTAGCAGTGGGCCCCAGAGAGACGGAGCATAGGCCCACTGGCATGTGGACACATTCTGGCGCCTACCAGCCATTGCCCCGCTGCCTTGCGTATTAACCTTGGTAGGTGTAAGGCTACGGGAGAAACCCCGAACGAAAAATCTGCGGTGGAGCCCCGCATCAGGCAGACATGCTTACAGCGCTCCAACAAGACCCCAACGGCAGTACAGGCGGAAGAAGTAACCACCATGGAAACCCAACAACTACACCGGCGGACGAAGGCAATGCCTGGTGGACAGGCTACTAAGGGGAAACCCAACAAACTGGGCTATTGGCAGTCCATTGCAACTCTCCCTCTCCCCAGTCGTTGCAACACTTGCACCACTGGATTAGGAAAAGGGAGAGTCAATATGTGTGTTGCAGCTTGCGTTCCTGCCTCACCACATATATATAAAACTCACGTGCAGCCCTTATGAGGAGCCACTCTGCTCACCCCACATGAGGAGGAGGCTAGAAAAGGTGCCCTAAACATAGCCTGCCTAAAAACCCAACCTGACTGGGCAACCGCACCCAGTAAGGTCATCCTAATGCAGTCAAACACACAATCACAGACCCAAACAAAAAGAAAACAATACAACCTCTTATGGTCACTGCATGGAATGTCAGGACCCTTCTGGATACTGGCACAAATGGGCATCCTGAAAGAACTGCCCTTGTGGCAAAAGAGGTGGCGAGGTATAACATCGACATAGCAGCCATTAGTGAGACCCAGCTCCCAGATGAGGGCCACTCACAGAACTGGGGTCTGGTTGTACCTTCTTCTGGAAGAGTAAGCCTGCTGCGGAGAGAAACAGCACTTATGGAGTTGGCTTTGCCATCCGCCAACGCATCCTACATAGGCTAACTGAAATGCCTATTGGGATCAATGAGCACCTCATGACGCTTCGAGTCCCAGTGAATCACTCATGTCATGCCTTTTTCATCAGTGCAAGCGCCCCAAAACTGGATGCAGAGGATGACATCAAGGAGGCCTTTTACGCTGACCTCGACAGAGTGCTAACCTCTATCCCCAGAGAAGACAAGGTTGTGCTCCTTGGCGACTTCAATGCCAGAGTTGGCGGAGATGCTAACATTTGGCAGGGAATCCTAGGGAGAAATGGACTAGGGAAGTGTAATCCCAACGACCTACTGCTCCTCAGCAAGTGTGCTGCACACACATAACTATCACCAATACCTTGTTTAGGCAGGCCGACAAGTTCAAGGGTTCGTGACAACACCCACGATCCAAACACTGGCATCTCATTGACTACACCACTGTCAGAGAAAGAGATCGCCGAGATGTCCTCATCACCGGTGCCAGGCGTGGCTCAGACCACTGTAACACTGATCATCGACTTGTCAGAGCCAAGCTCTCACTTCACGTCACCCCAAAACAGCGAAGGTTTTTTTTTTTTTTTTTTTTTTACGGGAATTATCCCACCCAGGCACAGGTCACTGACCCACATCGGGACCTGGGGGGGGATAATAATAATAATAATAATAATAATAATAATAATAATAATAATAATAATAATAATAATAATAATAATAATAATAATAATAATAATAATAATAAAGAACCACAAAGAAATACAAAATGAAAAAAAAATCAAAAGTGAGGAACAATATATGTATGTTGTGTTGCCAATAGTAAAAGAAACAATTGAGATTCTGCAATTGTGTGTAAATGAGGCAGAAAGTCAGATCAGCAACCTGGGACTTGGTCACAATTTTCGTGATGCCATGTGGCAGCAAGATCTACCATAGACAACACATTATGCTTCCAATATCTTCCCAGGCGGTAGTACCTCCCTGTTTGGCAGCTGCCTCCAGAAGAGGTTTTAATACTAAGTGTCTGGAGGATCCAGTGGTAGCACATGCTTTAAGAGAGCAGCTTGAACAGGGGCTTATGAACAACCCAACAGCAAACAACGTGAATCCCAGTGCCGAATGGGATACTTTCAGCACCGTTATGACAAAGACCTGCCGAGAGACCCTCATCCAGATCAAAAGAATACACCAGGACTGGATTGATGAAAATGACCTGGCAATTAAAGTACTCATAGATGATAAATTTGCTGCCTTTACTGACTGGCAAAACAACCCTCAGTCTCAGCCCAAAGCTGATACCTTCTGCAAGAAGAAAGCGAATGACCAGTGGGAACTTTGCAATCTAAAGAATGACTGTTTAAAAATAAAGCATGCAAAATACAACAAAAATCCAGATAGGCACAAGATGCGTCAATTTTTCAATTTCATTCAAACATTTTATGGGCCAATCACTCGTGGCTCAGCCCCCCTCCGCTCATCTGATGGTAACTTCATAATTAAAGGCGATGAAAGCCTTCTTCAGCGCTGGAAAGAGCACTACCAAACATTGCTCAACCGAAACACCTATGTGGATGTCCTGACTACCCAGTAGGTCTCTCAGCATCCAGAGCTGATCCACCTCAGCTATCCTCCATCCCTGGATGAGGTAGCTACTGCTATCAAACAGATGAAAAATAACAAAGCCTCAGACCTTGATGGAATCCCAGCCGAGGTGTATAAAGCTAGAGGACCTCTGCTTACCAGCCGTTTCAACTCTCTCTTTGAGAATATATGGGAAAAGGAGGAAATCCTCAAAGCTCTTAAAGATGCCTCCATTGTTAATATTTATGAGAAGAAGGGAGACCGGTCAGAGCATGGCAACTACCGTGAGATCTCACTGCTATACGTAGCTGGGAAGATTATCGCCCGAGTCCTCCTTAACAGACTTCTTCCTGAGGCGGAAAACTTCCTCCCAGAATCTCAATGTGGTTTTCGATCAGTGGTTCCCAACCTTTTTTGGCTGTGACCCTAAATTTTCCAACAATACGGTGTCGTGACCCTCAGGCATATAATATATTATATAGCTTGAATGTTAAGCAAAAATTTTTTTAGGACTTTATGATAAGTATTATATTTTCAAAATTGTCTGAGAGCCCCTCGCGAACCTGATTTGGGTCGCGACCTGAGGTTAGGAGCCGCTGTTTTAGACCATCACGTGGCACCACTGACATGATCTTTGCTGCCTGCCAGATACAGGAAAAGTGCAGAAAACAGGGTCGTGACATGTACATGGCTTTCATCGACCTAACCAAGGCCTTCTACTCGGTCAACAGGGAAGCCCTCTGGTAGACCTTCAGCCGTTTTGGCTGCCCACCAAATTTCATCCCCATTGTGATGCAACTCCACGATGGTATGAATGGCAGTGTCCTGCACAATGGGACCCAGTCTGAGTTCTTCCCCATCCAACCAGGGGTTAAACAAAGGTGACTGGCACCAACTCTCTTTTCCATTTTCTTGGCTGCCTGCCTTAATCATGCCAGTGCCAATTTAGTCGGCGGGGTGGACATTGAGTGCCGGGTGAAGGGGGTCTTTTCAACATAAGACGACTCCAAGCAAGAACTAAGGTGTCAGCAGATTCCATTACTGAACTTCAGTATGCAGACGACCTCACCCTTGTTGCTCATTTTCAACACGACCTACAGGAGATCCTGAACACCTATGCAGATGCGTATGCACACTTCGGCCTTGAGGTAAATGTATATAAGACTGGAACTCTCTTTCAACCTGCCCCTGGTTCAGACACACCTCCACCATCCATCCAGCTTAACAGTACTACCCTCTCTAATGTTACCCACTTTCGGTATCTCGGCTCCCACCTGTCCACCACCGCAAACATAGATGAAGAGATTCGGCATCGGATCAGATGTGCGTCTGAAGCCTTTGGCGGGCTCCAAAACCGTGTCTTCAACTGTAAGGAGCTGAAATTATCGACAGAGCTGCACGTATATCGAGCAGTGGCCCTCCCCACCCTGCTAACTGGCAGTGAGACATGGGTCACATACAGGAGGCACCTCAAGGCACTTGAAAACTTTCACCAACGTAGTCTACGTTCCATTCTCCGAGTTTGCTGGGAAGACAAGAGAACAAATGCCAGTATTCTTGCTGACACCAACTGTAGGAGCATCGAGGCTACCATTACCCATGAACAACTATAATGGACTGGCCATGTTACCCGCATGGACGACAGTAGACTATCAAAGCAACTACTATACAGACACTGAACGAATAGTAAATGTAATGCCGGTGGGCAATTGAAAAGGTGTATGGATAGTCTTACGACAAACCTGAAAAAAGTGCCAAAACGGCCCCCTCACCTGGGAGTCTATTACGCCACATCGTAACGCTTGGAGGAGCACCACACGAGAAGGTGTCAATACTTTCGAGTTAGTCTGACTGCAAACCGAGGCAGATAAGCGCCAATGCCGGAAAGGCGCTGCCATCGCCCCTCCCGCACTAAATGCAGGCCTCCACATGTGCAACGAATGTGGATGACCCTGAGGGTCCCGAATCGGCCTCTTTAGTCATCTCAAAACTCACCAGCCAATGTGACAAACTCAGGGCCGGAGTCAGGAGTGGGCAAAGTGGGCAGCTGCCCAGGGGCCTACACAATCTGGGGGCCTTCACATATTACAATATTTTATTTATTTGTTTATTCATTTGGATTATTTTTATTTCATTCTTTAAAATTCATGTTTATCTATTCCATCACGTAAAACTATGTTCAGCAAGAAGCGCGATAGAAATTAGGCTAGCTACTTGGACAGAACCATTATTTGAGTAGAGGTTTATCTGATTAATAATGCAAAGAATCATCTCTCTGTAATAACTAATAATACATTCTTTTTTTTGTGAAGTCTCTTGAAAATTTTTGACATGTGCGGTAGTAGCTATATCAGGGCTGGTCGACTTGAAACCACATGAATGACTCCAGTCATGTCTCACTTTTGTGTGTGATGGGAATTTGTACACTGTCAATAAATATAGTTAATTAAAAATTTCTCAATGTTCTAATTTCCTCAATATAACTGCATATGGCTTCAAAATTCTCCAAAGAAGTGTTCAAATTTCGAAATTTTCCCGGGGGCTTACAGCGCCCCCCCGGAATTCCAAGATGTTTAGGCTCGCTTCACTCGTCACCCCAACCTCTTGTGTAGTTATAATGAGGGGGGCTTCCACAAAGAGGCTGCCCATGGGCCTCCACAGGTCTAAATCCGGCACTGGACAAACTTAATAACTCATATCATTGTATCATAGCTGGATGATCATCATACTCGATTCCGAGTGACAGCAAAGTAGTGTGTGTGTGTCCTTAGGCAGTAGTCCATCAGGAGTATCGTGTTTTTGCCATGACCTTGTGCTATTTCTCTATCGTCACTTCCGGATGTTGACATCCTCTTTATCAAGAAATAGAGTGTGAGTGTATGTATGTGTGTGTGTGTGTGTGTGATAACCCCAGAACTACAAATTTCTAAAACTTGAAAGTGAAATTTTATCTAGAATTAAAATACAGTAATTCATGAACCCCCAAATCACCAAGAATCGTAAGAAAAAAATCCCTTAAGTAAAGATATGAAAAGGGCAAAATCCCAATACTAAGTCCGTACGTTAAATCACCAGACCCCCACCCCCTACAGCAGGGGTTCTCAACCAGGGGGGAATTTCCCCCCTCAGGTTTTCAGGGGGGTTGGGAAACTGATACTAATATGGAAAAAATAAAGGATTTTCAGTATTATATGCATATTATTTGGAATGCACTTTTTGAGGCAGACAATCTTGGAAAGGAGGGGGGAATGACATTCTGACATATGGTGAAAGGGGTGCATGGGGCAAACAAGGTTGAGAACCACTGCCCTACAGCGTCAGCCTCAGCATGGGTAATTAAAAAAGCCTTGGTTTTCGCTCCGCTCCATCCATCCCCATATTTTTAAGATATTAATATAAAAATCGTTCGCACCATGCGAGAGAAATAGAGAGGTGTTTTAATAGTGTCAATTACCACCACCTATATGGGAGAGAGAGAGAGAATCGTCGTCCCCTTGATACGAGAGAGACGATGGTGGGGGTGGGGGGGGGCGATCTTATAAGCCATGTGCTGAAGACTTGGATGTGTTGTCATAATGAGCAACTAAAAAGGTTCTTCTGTTTCCTTAAATTTATGTGGCTCAAGGTGACACTGAAGACTGGTGATTCATGGTAAGACTGGTGAGGAATGGTGATTAATGGTAAGACTGGTGAGGAATGGTAAGACTGGCGAGGAATGGTGATTAATGGTAAGACTGGTGAGGAATGGTGAATAATGATAAGACTGGTGAGGAATGGTGATTAATGGTAAGACTGGTGAGGAATGGTAAGACTGGTGAGGAATGGTGATTAATGGTAAGACTGGTGAGGAATGGTGATTAATGCTAAGACTGGTGAAGATAGGCGATTCATGGTAAGACTGGTGAGGAATGGTGATTAATGGTAAGACTGGTGAGGAATGGTAAGACTGGCGAGGAATGGTGATTAATGGTAAGACTGGTGAGGAATGGTGAATAATGATAAGACTGGTGAGGAATGGTGATTAATGGTAAGACTGGTGAGGAATGGTAAGACTGGTGAGGAATGGTGATTAATGGTAAGACTGGTGAGGAATGGTGATTAATGGTAAGACTGGTGACGATAGGCGATTCATGGTAAGACTGGTGCTTCATGGTAAGACTGGTGCTTCATCGTAAGACTGGTGAAGATTGGCGATTCATGGTAAGACTGGTAAAGATTGGTGATTCATGGTAAAACTGGTGAGAATGGTAAGACTGGTGAGGATGGGTTATTCATGGAAAGACTGGTGAGGATTGGTGATTCACCACTGATGATTCAAGGAAAGGCTTATGATGTTACGAGGAAAATATATGAATTTTCAAGATTGATGTTTTGTGATTTTTTTATAGTTCAAACAATGTTTCAATAATCAATATCACTAGTAATAAAGGTGAAGTGATAACCTCGGTAAAAACAGACCGGTAATGAATCAAGGCATAAATTAAATCAGAGTAAATTTTCCGAAGGATTTCATGTTAAAAAAAGGTCTCAGGAAAGACTGTACTTCTGTCAGAGGCACTTCATGGAAATGATTGAAAGTTACTGTAGAATTAAGCGAAGGTATCTTTTAGGAAATGTTATGAACCTCGGCATTGACGATGGAGATACAGTACTGTATTAGAATTCTAAAAAATATTTAACAAATAAATGCTATGCAGATGATACTGGTCATATCACACAGAGTGAAGCAGTTACAAACATTGGTTAACAGATTAGTGGGAAAGGGTGAAGAATATGGGTTAAAGAGTTAGTGCCGTAAAGACGAAAGTAATGGTTGTTTCCAAATTGGAAATAAATCCTAAAATAAAATTATGGTAGGCAACAGGAAGCAAAAACACGTGATTTTTTTTTTTTTTTTGGGGGGGGGGGGGAAGGAACATTAACTGTGATGGTAAATAAACGAAAGAAATGAAAGCAAGAATATATAAAGCAAAAACAGTACGTAATATTCTTAAAGACCTAATGAAAAGGGACATTAACTTCAATTTGAGAAAAAGGCTGCTGAAAGGCTGTAAGATTATACAGGGTGTCCGTAAAGTCCTGGTGCAGTTTAAAATATGAATAACTTAAGTTCTATAGGAGAAAAAAAAACAATCTGTAAAACGCATTGGAGAGGTAATTTATTCAAGTTTTTTCTGAGCAAAGAAATTTATTTATTCTAATTTCTCTCTTTCTGATCCTCCACATAATCTGCCCTAACACTATACTGAATGGCTTCAATAGAAGAGAAGGTGAATTGTGTCCTCTGGTTAGCCGAATTAAAGTCTGTAACAGCGGTCAGAAGAAAATTTTCGACTCATTTTCGTGGACTACTTAGAAAAGCTTGCTCTACAGACGCCACAGTATCTTCGTTTACTTCCGGTCTTCTAGTTCGTGGCTTGTCATTAACGGAACCAGTCTCTTTAAACTTCTTCCTCAGTCTTGTAATTGAATTTCTATGCGGTGCTGCCTTCTGGTAATGATTCTAAGTTATTGATATTTTAAACTGCACCAGGACTTTACAGACACCCTGTATACAGCAAGAACTGTTGTGTGGGTAAGAAGTGTGGACACTTGCAGCAGACACTAGAAAAAGGTTAGAGGCCTTTGCAATGTGGTGTTATAGGCGAATGCTAAGAATAAGCTTCACTGACAGGAAAACAAACTAAGAACTAAGATTAGCAAAAACTTAAAGAAAAATACTTAAAATTTACAGAAAAATAAAATGAGATCCTCCGGGCATATAATTAGGGCTAAGGGATAATAACAGAAATATAAATGGGCAAAATTGAGGGTAGGAGGGCCAGGGGAAGGCAGAGACTGGGGTAGATAAACGAAATGAAAAGCTGGGTCCCCAGAGATATGCAAAATCTTGGAGGATTAGTAAAAACAGCCCGAGAATATCTAGAGTGGAAGACAGTGATATATTGTAAACACGGAAGAAGCTTTTACTGGTTATATTATAAACATGAAAAACATTTACTGGTTATATTGTAAACACGAGAGAAGCTTTTACTTGCTATACTGTAAACAAGAAGCGTGTTCTGACTAGTGTTACACTTGTGAAACGTTTACTGGCAAAGGAGCAAACATATGTTGAAAGTTTAATAATTACTATATAAACGTTCACTAGCCATCGGGTCAAAAGTAAGAAACGCTTTTTTGGCCATGGTGTTATCATGTGACAAGCGTTTTGTGGTCATAATGTACAGTACTCAACTTCGAATGTTTTCAGCTACAAGTTATTATCGTCAAGGACCTTGCCTCACTACTCTATACCTGAGGGTTCTTTTCCACAAGGGCAGGACGTGGCCACAAACACACTCAAAACTCTCACTCTGTGTACAAGGTCACCCAATAACACACAATGTATCTATCTACCTAACACACGGTCTCTCTCTAAACACACTGAGCCTCCCTAACGCACACTGTCCCTCCCTAACACACGCTGTGCCTCCCTAACACACTCTGTGCCTCCCTAACACACTCTGTGCCTCCCTAACACACGCTGTGCCTCCCTAACACACGCTGTGCCTCCCTAACACACTCTGTGCCTCCCTAACACACTCTGTGCCTCCCCAACACACGCTGTGCCTCCCTAACACACTCTGTGCCTCCCTAACACACGCTGTGCCTCCCTAACACACTCTGTGCCTCCCTAACACACTCTGTGCCTCCCTAACACACGCTGTGCCTCCCTAGCACGCGCTGTCTACCTGTACACACACCTACACTGTCTACCTGTACACACACACACACCACACTGTCTACCAGTACACACATCTACACTGTCTACCTGTACACACACCTACACTGTCTACCTGTACACACACCTACACTGTCTACCTGTACACACACCTACACTGTCTACCTGTACACACACCTACACTGTCTACCTGTACACACACCTACACTGTCTACCTGTACACACACCTACACTGTCTACCTGTACACACACCTACACTGTCTACCTGTACACACACCTACACTGTCTACCTGTACACACACCTACACTGTCTACCTGTGCACACACCTACACTGTCTACCAGTACACACACCTACACTGTCTACCTGTACACACACCTACACTGTCTACCTGTACACACACCTACACTGTCTACCTGTGCACACACCTACACTGTCTACCAGTACACACACCTACACTGTCTACCTGTACACATACCTAAAATGTCTACCTGTACACACACCTACACTGTCTATATATACACATACCTACACTGTCTATATATACACATACCTACACTGTCTACCAGTATACACACCCACACTGTCTACCTGTACACACCTACAGTCTACATATACACACACCTACACTGTCTACCAATACACACACCTACACTGTCTAACTGTACACACCTACACATACACACACCTACACTGTCTACCAGTAAACACACCTACACTGTCTACCTGTACACATACCTAAAATGTCTACCTGTACACACACCTACACTGTCTACCAGTACACACACCTACACTGTGTACCAGTACACACACCTACAGTGTCTACCTGTACACACACCTAAGAACATAAGAATGGAGGAAACTGCAGCGGGCCTATTGACCCATACTGGGCAATCCCGTTTATACCCAACCCCTATTGCTCATACAAGCATCCAACCTATGTTTAAAGCTATCCAGCGTATTCGAGTTAATGATATTTGGTAACTTGTTCCATTCATCCACTACTCTGTTTTCAAACCAGTGTTTACGTATTTCACGCCGAAATCTAAATTTGTCTAATTTAAAACCATTGTTACGAGTTCGCTCCTGGTTGGGTAGTATGAGTACCTTTGTAATGTCCCCTTTGTTTAACCCTGACTTCCATTTATACACCTCTATCATGTCGCCCCTCACTCTACGTCTCTCGAAGGAGTGTAAATTAAGATGCTTTAACCTGTCTCTGTACTCAAGGTTCCTGATGCCCGGGATTAGTCTTGTCATTCTCCTTTGGATTCTTTCCAAGGATTCTATATCCATTCTGTAATACGGTGATCAGAACTGAACTGCGTAATCCAGGTGAGGTCTCACAAGCGCTAGATATAATTTTAAGATGACCTCGCTAGTCTTGTAACTAACACTCCTTTTTATGAACCCAAGTACTTTATTAGCCTTGTTATGAGCAAAAACACATTGTTTACTTGCCTTAAGATTCCTACTAATCACTACTCCTAAATCTCTCTCGCAGTCGGAATCCACAATGGCATTGTTGTTCATCTGGTAACTGATTTCCCTGTTTACATCTCCTATACTGAGTAATTTACATTTGTCCACATTGCATTTCATCTGCCATTTTTCCGACCATTCGAAAAATTTGTTTAGATGTTCCTGTAGTTTTGCAGAGTCCTCGTCAGATTTAACTACACGTCCTATTTTAGTGTCATCAGCAAATTTACTTATGTTGCTGTCTATGCCGATATCTATGTCGTTTATGTATATAATAAATAATAATGGTCCAAGTATTGAGCCTTGGGGAACTCCACTAGTGACGTTGCTCCAATGCGATTTCGTGCCGTTTATGCTCATTCGCTGTTTCCTGTCCCGTAACCACGCCCTAATCCATTTAAGGATATTAGCTTTGATGCCATGCGCTTCTACCTTTCTAATTCGTCTTTTGTGGGGGACTCTGTAGAAGACTTTGCTAAAGTCGAGATAAACCACATCATAATTGTGCCCCTCGTCCACCGATTCGAAAACTGATGAAAAGAATGTAAATAGATTAGTTAGACATGAACGCCCGCTTGTGAAGCCTTGTTGGGAATCATTGATCAACTTGTGCTTCTCCAGGTGGTTTCGAATAGAGTTTGAAATGATTGATTCTAGTAATTTGCCTACTAATGATGTTAGAGTGATTGGGCAGTAGTCAGAGGATAGTGATCTATCCCCCTTCTTGAAAATCTGTATTACATTCACTATCCTCCAGGATTCTGGTACTAGTGCTGTTTTTAATGACATGTAAAACAACTTTGCTAAGGGCATACTAATCTCTTCCTTACATTCCTTTAATACTCTGGCAAATATCTCATCGGGACCAGGTGACTTATTAGGCTTTAGTTTGTCTATTTGCTAAATAACATCGTTACTAGTCACTACTATCTCGCTTGATTTGTTTTCTTCACTATCTCTGAATAGAGTCAGTGCCTCGGGTATTATGTTTAAATTTTCGGTGGTGAAAGCTGTTGAAAAATATTTATTCAGATTATATTGCTCATTTCTACGTCGTTATCAGTTAGCTCGCCGGTATCTGAACTTATTGGTCCAATCTTATCTCGTGTTTTAGTTTGATACATTTGGTAGAATCCTTTGGGGTTTGTCTTCGCCTCCCTTGCTATCTTCAGTTCATTATTTCTCTTTGCTTTTCTTAACTCGGTCTTAACCTTACCAGCCAATACCTTATAATACTCCCGGAGGTAAATTTCGCCACGAATTCATCCTTCTACCTATAGCCTTCCTTTGGCCAATAATGGTCTTTAAATAATTATTTATCCATTTAGGGTCAACGTTGTCTGATCTGAGTTTTTTGTATGGTATGTTTTGCCTTTGTGCATTATGTAACTCATTATTTAAATTGTCGTGGAACTCGGCGATCTCAGATCTCGTTATCAGGTCGGTGTCATCTGTCAGATTCACGCCCAAGCGTGACACCCCCTCTCTGGGCTGCCTCTTTAAACTATCAAAGTTTGCCCTTCTGAAATCTGGGACTTTAATGGAATTATCGTTACGTCTGACCTGAAAATCTAACTGGAATCTAATTTCTTTGTGATAGCTGTTTGCAAGTTCGTTCCCTACCTCGACATTGCTAATGAGGTTTTCTCTGTTCGACAGAACTAAATCGAGTATATTATTACCCCGGGTGGGCTCGGTTATATGTTGACTTAGGAAACAGTTCTGTATCGTTTCGAGGAAGTCCTCTGATACTGAGTTACCCATAAGGCCAGTCCAATCTATTTGGCCAAGGTTAAAATCGCCTACTATACAGACTTGTTGTGTATAGAAGCCCTGCCATTTCATCCCAGATAAGTCGCTCATTAACTCTATCAAGATTGGGAGGTCTATATAATACTCCTACGATTAATTTTTCCCTAACGTCGATTAATTCTATCCAAATGTTTCTGTATTCCGCTCAGTTTTTATTTCCGTATTTATTTCACATTCTCTCTCTCTCTCCAAACCTACCAATAACGGTACCCATCACGCAATTCCATGACAATTACACCACCTCATTCTCCCGAGTGCCACACACACTCACACACACACCAGTGCCGGATTAACCATGAGGCACTTGAGGCACTAAGGGGCCCCCAAATCCAAACATTCTCGAAGTTGAAGCATATAAAACATGAACTTCGTTCAACAATGTCCTAGCAAAGTCTCAATTTTCTGTCTCTTATGAACATTAAATGTGTTATTTTGCAGAAGCTTAATATAGATGAAATCATTGATAAATTTGGGTCTATTTTGTTCTTGTTATTTATATATACCTTGAGGGTAGGGGGCCCCAAGTCGATCTGTGCCTCAGGCCCCTATTAAGCTTAATCCGGCCCTGACACACACACACACACACACACACACACACACACACACACACACACACACACACACACCAAGGTGTTAATGTACCTGAAGATGTAGAAGCCTTGTGGGTTCAGGTCACTCCCACCTCCCACCCCCGCCAGCTTGCCTCCCTCATTGTTTGTGTTTGCTATCATCCCCCCCTTGCGCACCAACCCAACCGCCAATGTACTGATTACTCATATAATAGACACTGCTGACTCCCTGAGATCCAGATTTCCATGTGCTAAACTAGTGATATGCGGTGACTTTAATGAGTTAGACATCAGTGACATCACCCAACACCTCCAACTTGCACAAATAGTTGACTTTCCCACACATGGGAATGCCATCCTGGACCTCATCATGACTGTTCTCGGCAACCACTACCTCCCATGGGGCGCAGCCCCCACCTGTCTCTACTGTGGTCACCTACACCTACCATCTCACCACTGCCAGTTGTTACCAGGACTTACCGACCCACCCCTGACTCGGCCATGCGGCGTTTCGGACAATGGGTAACCCGGTATCCCTGGACTGAAGTGATCACTTTAGACGATGTGCAGAACAAGTGGAATAATTACTTGGACACTATCACCAAAGCCTACCACCACTTCTTTCCAGCCAAGACACTGAGGATCCACCCAGATGATGTCCCATGGATTATACCCCATATCAAAAGACTAACTGAGCAGCGCAACAAGGCATACTACACAACAACCGCCTGTACAAAAGTCTACGTAACCAGTTCATCAGGGAAATCAAGTTGGCCAAGAAGTCTTATCATCCCAGGAAAGTGCACGGCCTCAAGGAGGTCGGCATCGGTCAGTGGTACTCCAAGGTAAAAGATCTCTGTGGTCTTAACCGCCAGTCTCCCACATTTCCTTTCATCTCACATTTACCTAGTGAGGAGGCAGCTGATATAATTAATAAGCACTTAGCTACCATATGTCATACCCTACCCAGTCTTGACCTCACTCTCCTCCCGGCTTACTTACCTTCCCCCTCACCCCCTCCCAGTGTTCAACCATTTGAAATCGCCAACAAACTCCTGAAATTTAAATCCAAATACTCCACGACCCCAATTGACCTCCCAATCAAAATATACAAGGAGTTTGCAGTCGAACTTGCCACCCTCCTCTGTTCTATTATTAATGCATCCCTCAGACAAAGCAAATGCCCTAATGAATGGAAAACTGCATTTGTCACCCTTATCCCCAAGGTTACCACACCACAGTCCCCTAATGACCTCAGGCCAGTTGCCATTACCCCCATACCCAGTCTACTCTGTGAAGACTTTGTGTTTGAGTGGGCATTTGCTAGAATCTATCAGTCAATTGATCCACAACAATTTAGCAATATGAGGACCTCCTCTACATCACACTGTTTAGTTAGTTTTCTGGATTTCCTGCACATAAACCTGCAGAAACGTAAGATATCACTGGCCGTTGCCCTTGTTGACTTCAGTTAGGATTTTGACCTTGTGACCACTGCACTGTATCAACAAGGCCATTGCACTAGGGCTGCCTACCAACCTGGTCTTATGGCTCACTGATTTCTTGAGTGGACACCGTCAGGCAGTGAGGTATCAGGGTTCTGTCTCCACATTCCAACACCTCACCTGCGGTGTTCCCCAGGGGACCAAGATGGAACCACTGTGCTTCCTCATCCTGATCAACGATGCTCTATCGGACACTCCTCACAGGTGGAAGTACGTGGATGACTGCACTGTGGGGGTTTCAGTGGACAACACTGCACCAGACTACTCATCGCTACAAGGCACCCTGGACAGGCTACAGGCATGGACTACGGAGAACAAGGGCAGCATCAACCACACCAAAACTGTAGTCATGCACATCAATACCGCCACCACTCCAGTGCAAGCTTCAGCAGTCACAGTGGGTGCCCATCCTCTGCAGTTAGTACAGTCTGCCAAACTCCTGGGTGTTACCATAGACCACAAACTGGACTGGAAGGCCCATGTAAACAACACAATCAAGGCAGCCTTGTACCAACTCTACATGCTACGATAACTTAGCTAACTTGGGACACCCACGCCAGAGCTGAGGACTATCTACAACGCCTTTATTCTCCCCAAACTAACGTATGTGTCACCAGCCTGGTCGTCTTCTCTCAACTCCACCCAACAAAGTCGGCCAGAGAAGGTACAGAAAAGGGCCTGCAGAATCATGCTCGGCGCAGACTACTCCGGCTACATCAACGCTCTCTCCACCCTGGAAATGCCATCCCTCAGTGACCTCCACCACCAAGCACTAGCAAGGTTTGGCAGTGGACTACTGCACCATCCTCGTCATCGCCACCTCCTGCCACAGGCAGTCCCCCACCCACCTCGCGCAGTCTGCCACTACAACAAAATTCAGCCCACAAGAGCCCGCACTGATAGATATAAGAACAGCACCATCCCATCTATTGTTAAAATAATAAACAACTCCTGATTTATGTACTGTACAGCCCTGTAAATGTATTGAACGCATATCATTATGTCTAAATCAAATGTAAGTTTGTATATTTTCAGCCACCGGCTGCAACTCTATTAATAAACCGTTTATTATTATTATTATTATCATTATTATTATTATTATTATTATTATTATTATTATTATTACACACACACACGTCTCAGATATATACAACAGTCAATAATTGAACACACAAAAATACAAAATATTATCGTATACACAAACAAACATAAAATATAATATAAAAATAACTTACAGATGAAAAGTGGGGGGAAAAAATCCGTTTTACCGTCATCACTATTAGCCCAAAATGTTTCCTTCACATTGCTTACATTTAATCACAGTTGGTACAGAGCTGACAGCTGACAACACAGACAGTTGACACATTGACAGGTGACACACTGACTGTGTATCTGTCTGCCTGACTGTTGTGAGCCAGATTATTTGTAGCATATATATATATATATATGCTGATAACCACAAGGAAAGAAGAAAACATATACCTAGATCACGCGCACATACAGTGATTTACTTGCATATATATATATATATATATATATATATATATATATATATATATATATATATATATATATATATATATATATATATATATATATATATATATATACGTGTCTGTGTGTGTATGTGCGTGTGGGTAATTGCCCAAGAGTGATAACTTCTCCGTATCTTCTTTTTTATTTGTAAACTTCTGAATGCCCATAGACACTCATGTAGAACATAATAATAGCTTAATAGAAACACTACCCTAACCTGCAGTACTTAATTATATTTGGTTATCTTATGATAGTAAACGACTTCTTAAAAGAAATTGAACAAATCTATCATATACAAATTAATTTCCATTGAGTTGTAACAATAAAAACAAAAAGTTATGCTTATTAGGCAAAAACGTCAGTTGTTGCCTTTTAAAGTTTAATCTGTGATTATTATCGGGGGGGGGGGGGATTTCAACATTACCATTCTTTACGAGCCAACGCACGCCACCAACCCAACCCGAGAGTTCTACAAAAATACAAAAATACATACATGTACAATTGTACATACATACATAAATAATAAGAATGGTTGCCCCTCCTGTAACGAGCATGGCCGGCCCTAGGACCACCTAGGCGTGAATTTGTTTAAGGTGTAGTTTTTATTTTTTTAGTGTCACAAATTTATTGACAAAGCTTGGAGTACAGTTTGCCTATTGTGAGTAATTCAGTCAGGTCTTGGCACTGAGGGGGGGGGGGGATCACTTCTCACTGCCACGCAGGACAGAGGTTCATACACAAAGGAATAGATCTCATTCATTAACAGTATATATATAGGTCAGATTCATTTGGGTAGAAGCTGTCGCCAACACAACAACCACACCCTAGGTTAACGAGTTGCATGACCTAGTGTCAAGGAATAGTCCGAGAAGACCGGACAATTCGCGAACTGCACTAGCTAACCATTACCCCAGAACACGATCCGCAAATCGATTAACATCCAGGTTCCCAATTACTGCTGGGTAGACACACACATATGGCGCAAAGAAACTTGCCCATGGTTTCACCCTGTCCGGGGATCGAATCCGGGTCCGCTCGCTTGTGATGCGAGGTTGCTGACCATTGCATCACATGTTGCCTGCTGACCATTACATACCTACATACATACGTAGATAGATACATACATACATACATCATATGCGAGTCCATCTGAGAGAGAGAGAGAGACTCACTAACCCGAAGTTAACTGATAGGTCTGTGAACTAGGTTAGAGGCGTCATATTACAAGTATTTTAAGAATATATTATTTTTCCCAATAATGTCTTATATATACTGTATATTTTACAGTAACATTTTTTACAGCACAATATTATATTTTACATATTTTTTTTAATATATTTTATATAAAAAAAATCCAGTATATTATTCTTAAACTGCATCGTTTGTTTCCGTTGACACAGAAGATAGTTAACGAAATCAACTGACCTTTAGTGAAGATTAACGAAGATTGGGAGAATTAACCTTTAAAAATGAATTACTACAATTACCATCACCACTACCACCACACTACTAATATCAATACCACGAACACCCACCCCTACCAGCACAAATACTGCCACAACCACTACCACCACTACTAGCATCACCTCAATCACTGGTCTTTATCCTCGCGTGCCTAGCTCAGTCATGGTCCCCAACACACACACACACACAGTCACTCGTAATCAAGTATGACAATCATCCGGCTATGATACAATGATATGAGTTATTAAGGAAGTCACCTTCGTTGGTGAGCTCTGAAGTGACTCGAGAGGCCGATACGGTACCGGCAGGGTCGTCCATAGATGTTGCACGTGTGGAGGGCTACATCTAGTGCGGGAGGGGCGGCGTAAAAACACACACACACACACACACACACACACACACACACACACACACACACACAGGTTACCTGGCGTGTTTGTGTTTTTTTGCCAGGTTCAGCAGGGAGCGTCACAGAGCTTAAGGAACTTTTGTTAAGCTGGCCTGTGGTGGGTTTATGCGGGGGGGGGGGGGGGCGGAGATAATGGGAGGTGTGGGGGGTGGTAAGGGAAGGAGGTCTAGGTATGGGGGGGGGGGGATAAGTCTGAATATGTGTGTTGGGTAAGGTAGGCTGGATGTGTATGTGTGTGTGTGTGTGTGTGTGCAGCCACACACAGGGTGGTGAAAAGCGTCAATGTGCAAGCACTGCTTGTTCCCTCTCGCTTTCAGCTGCCGCTGCTGACTAGCCCTCGTGGCAAACAGGGAAGCAACTTGCATAAGTCTTCCCTGTCAGTACACAGCCTCCTCACCATTAACACTCCTGCTGTGCCTCCTCGTGGCAACACACGGTAACTGGGTGCCTCGTGGGCCCAGGTTAGATGAGCAGGGGATCTGGGAGTAGTAGTGGGCCCCAGGGGGAAGGTGCATAGGCCCACTGGCATGTGGACACGTCCTGGGCCCAACCAACCACCGCCCCATTGTCTTGCGGATTAACCTTGGCAAGTATAAGGCTACAGGATTAACCCTGGACGAAAAATCTGCGGTGAAGCATCAGGCAAACATGCTTACAGAGCTCCAACAAGACCCCAACGGCAGTGTATGTGGAAGAGGTGACCACCTTGGAAACCCAATGACTACAACAGCGGACAAAGGCAATGCCTGATGGACAGGCTACTAAGGCGAAACCAAACAAACTGGGCCATCGGCACTCCAATGCAACTCTCCCTCTCCCCAGTCATTGCAACACTTGCACCACTGGATCAGGAAAAGGGAAAGCAAAGATGTGTGGTTGCAGCCTGAGCTCCTACCTCACTACATAAATCACTTCAAACGCAGCCATCATCCAGTTCATCATACCTCTCATCATCATTAAAACCCCCATATCCCCAAAAGCCCTATGGCGACGGACGAGTGGGGACGAGGACAGGCAGAGATGGCTGCTGGGAGTCTCTAGTCACAACTCTGCACATGGGCGGAACAGATAAGATGGTCGTTTATGCACTGGGATTTAGGCAGCAGTGCAATCCGGTCCTGTCTGTGCGACTGAGCAGCCCTTTCGGGGAGCCATTCTGCTCACCCCACATGGGGAGGGGCTAGAAAAGGTGCCCAAAACATAGCCTGCCTAAAAACCCAACCTGACTGGGCAACCCCACCCAGTAAGGTCATCCTTATGCGGTCGAAAACACAACCAAAATCCCAGATCCAAACAAAAACAAACCATACAACCACTTATGGTCGTTGTATGGAATGTCTGGACCCTTCTGGATACTGGCACAAATGCGTGTCCGGAAAGATGAACTGCCCTTGTGGCCAAAGAGCTGGAGAGGTATAACATCGACATAGCAGCCATCAGTGAATCCCGGCTCCAAGATGAGGGCAAACTCACAGAATGTGGGTCTGGCTACACCTTCTTCCAGAAGGGTAAACCTGCTGCAGAGAGAAATCGCATTTATGGAGTTGGCTTTGCCATCCGCCAACGCATCCTAAACAGGCTAACTGAAATGCCTATTGGGATCAATGAGCACGTGAGGACGCTCTGAGTCTCACTGAATCACTCACGACATGCATTCTTCATCAGTGCATACGGCCCAACACTGGATGCAGAGGATGATATTAAGGAGGCCTTTTACACTGACCTCGAAAGAGTGCTAACCTCTATCCCCAGAGAAGACAAGGTTGTGCTTCTTGGCGACTTCAGTGCTAGAGTTGGCAGAGATGCTAACATTTGGCAGGGTACCATAGGAAGAAATGGACTAGGTAAGTGTAATCCCAACGGCCTGCTCCTACTCAGCAAGTGTGCTGCACGCAACCTCACTATCACCAATACCTTGTTTAGGCAGGCCGACAAGTTGAAGTGTTCGTGGCAACACCCACGAGCCAAACACTGGCATCTCATTGACTACATCATTGTCAGAGAAAGAGATCATCGAGATGTCCTCATCACCCGTGTCATACGTGGCTCAGACCACTGTGACACTGATCATCAACTTGTCAGATCCAAGCTCTCACTTCACGTCACCCCCAAACGGCGAAGCCAAGAAGCCTCCAGAAGAGGTTTTAATACTAAGCATCTGGAGGATCCAGCGGTAACACATGCTTTCAGAAAGCAGCTCGAACATGGGCTTATAAATAACCCAACAGCATAAAACGTGAATCCCAGTGCAGAATGGGATACTCTTAATAATGTTATGACAAAATCCTGCAGAGAGACCCTCGGCCAGATCAAAAGAATACACCAGGACTGGTTTGATGAAAAATGAAAAAATTACCCGGCAATCAAAGTACTCATCGATGATAAACGTGCTGCTTTTACTGACTGGTAGAACAATCCTCAGTCTCTGACCAAAGCTGATCCTTCCACAATAAGAAAGTGGCAGCCCAGCGGGAACTTCGTAATCTAAAGAACAAATGGATTAAATATGAAGCATGTGAAGCACAAAAATTTGCAGATCATCACAAGATGAGCGAATTTTTCATTTCCACTAAAACATTTTATGGGCTAGTCACTAGTGGCGCAGTCCCCTCTGCTCATCTGATGGTAATCTTATAATTAAAGACGATGAAGGCTTCCTTTAACATTGGAAAGAGCACTACCATTCATTGCTCAACCGAAACACTGATGTGGATACCCTGACTACCCAGCAGGCCCCTCAGCATCCACAGCTTACCCACCTCAGCTATCCTCCATCCCTGGATGAGGTAGCTACTGCCATCAAACAGATGAAAAAAAAAAGCCTCAGGGCCTGATGGAATCCCAGCCCAGGTGTATAAAGCAGGAGGACCTCTGCTTACCAGGCGTCTCAACTTTCTCCTGGAGAATATATGGGAAAAGCAAGAAATCCCCCAAGCTCTTAAAAACGTCTCCATAGTCAATATTTATAAGAACAAGGGAGACTGGTCAGACTGTGGCAACTACCATGGGATCTCGCTGCTCTCCGTAGCTGGCAAGATTATCGCCAGAGTCCTCCTAAACAGACTTCTTCCTGAGGCGGAAAACTTCTCCCAGAATCTCAATGTGGTTTTACACCATCACGTGGCACCACTGACATAATCTTTGCTGCCCGCCAGATACAGGAAAAGTGCAGAGAACAGCATCGTGACTTGTACATGGCTTTCATCGACATAACCAAGGCCTTCGACTGAGTCAACAAGGAAGCCCTCTGGTGGACCCTCAGCCGTTACGGCTGCCCACCAAAATTCTTCACCATTGTGAGGCAACTCCACGATGGCATGAACGGCAGTGTCCTGCACAACGGCACCCAGTCAGAGTTCTTCCCCATCCAAACAGGGGTTAAACAAGGGTGTGTTATGGCACCAACTCTCTTTTCCATCTTCTTGGCTGCCTTCCTTATTCGTGCCAGTGCCAATTTAGCCAGTGGGGTGAACATCGAGCACCGGGTGAAGGGGGGGTCTTTTCAACATAAGACAACTCCAGGCAGCCTCCATTACTGAACTTCAGTATGCAGACGACCTCACCCTTGCTGCTCACACTGAACACAACCTACAGGAGATCCTGAACACCTACTCAGAAGTGTATGCACACTTCGGCCTTGAGGTGAGTGTAGGTAAGACTCAGATTCTCTTTCAACCTACCCCTGGTTCAGGCACACCTCTACCATCCATCCAGCTTAATGATAGTACCCTCTCTAATTTTGCCCACTTTCGGTATCTCGGCTCCAACAAGGTAATAAATGGCGGCGAAGGTGTGGCTATTGGAGGATGCTGGAGGCCACGTAAAAAAAAAAAAAAAAACCTGCAAGTTTGTGCTGGCCAACAAGCTGGAGAGGAAGCTGCCATTCACGCCATGAGAACGATATTTGAGCAACGCGATTGTGAGGCCGTTCTCCTGGTCGACGCTTCAAACACATTCAACATACTTAACCGCAAGGCAACACTGCACAACATCAAGATCAAGTGTCCAAGCTTTGCAATGTACATTGAAAACTCCTATAGGAATCCATCAGACCTTTATATAGTAAACAACAAGGCCCTAAGAGGTGATACAATCTTACAGTCAACCGAGGGAACAACACAGGGGGACCCTGTTGCAATGGCAATGTATGCAATAGGCCAATCAGTGCTCCAACAAGAAATAAAATTTGAAACAACTGGGGTCAAACAAGTTGCGTATGCTGACGACCTTACAGGAGCAGGAAAAGTAGAGGGCATCAAAAAGTGGTGGGACTTGGTAACATCGCGAGGTACACAAATAGGGTACCACTCAAACGCCAGCAAGTCCTTCCTCATCGTGAAGCCAGAACATAATGAACGGGCAAAGGAGGTTTTTGGCGGAAGTGAGGTAAAAATAACTAAGGCGCAGTAATTGGCACTACGGACTTCAAGACCGAGTACGTAGCGGGAAAGGTGAATGAGTGGGTTAGTGAAATCCAAGCTCTGTCTGAGATTGCTAACACAGAGCCACATGCGGCTTTTGCTGCATTCACCCATGGAGTCAAGCATCGTTGGAACTACCTGATGCATACTATCCCTGATATCAGACCCCTCCTCCACCCTCTGGAAGAAGCTATCAGTGTCAAGTTCATTCCCAAATTAGTGAAACACACTCACTTAACCCCAGCAGAAAGAGCACTTCTTGCACTTCCACCAAGACTGGAAGGGATGGGACTAACCAATCCAGAGCAGATTGCAGCCACTGAACATCAAAATTCACTTAAGCTCACGGCAGCCCTCACGGACCACATAATAGCCCAGAACGCAACAGGGGAAGTCGATACCAGTGAAGTAAACGAGATTCGTAGGTCCATTACGACAGATCGACAGCACTGCCAAAATGATAAGTTGCAGCAACTGTTGCTGCAGGTCCCAAAAAATTTGAAAAAAAAAGTAGCTATAGCGCAGGAGGTGGGCGCCTCGAACTGGTTAACTACGTTACCGATAAGGGCAAATGGTTTCAGTCTTAACAAACAAGAATTTACAGGTGCCATTGCTCTAAGGTACGCTCGGTCAGTAGAAGGTTTGCCCTCCCAATGCATGTATGGTTCTTCCTATGACAGCGTTCACGCCATGGTGTGCAAGAAAGGGGGCTTCATATGCATGAGGCATGACGAAGTAAGGGACCTTACAGCAAATATGTTAAAGGAAATCTGCCGGGATGTCATGGTAGAACCGACCCTCCTTCCATTGGATGATGAGATCTTCCAACATAGGACTTCAAACACATCTAGCGAACCCCATGTTGACGTCAGTGCTCGTGGATTCTGGACGCGGGGTCAGCGAGCTTTCTTCGACATCAGGATTTTTTATTCCATGGCCGCATGTCACCGTAACCTAGCTCTTGATGCTGCACACAGGAGGAACGAAAACGACAAGAGAAGGGCATATGGGGAGAGAATTCAAAACGTTGATTAAGGTAGCTTCACTCCTCTAGTGTTCACAACCTCTGGTGGGATGGGACCAAGTGCAAGATGTTTCTACACCAGACTCGCGGAGGTGATCTCTGAACAGAAGCAGCAGCCCAGAAGTTATGTTGCAGCCTGGATGAGATGTCGACTGTCTTTCTCTCTCCTTCGGTCGGCTTTGCTCTGCCTCAGGGGAACGAGAGCTTCCGCCTCAATTCCAACAACTGCTGCAGATATTGACTATGAGGCTACAGTCACTGAATGCCGCATAGATCTGCGGCTCAACTAAGTTAACACAGATAGGATAGCTACTTATGTACTGTATTAGGATATTTAATATTAAGGTAATTAAATGGTGGCCAAGGTGTGGCTATTGGGGGAGGCTGGAGGCCACGAAAAAAAAAAAAAAGTAGTAGTAGTAACAATAGTAGTAGTAGTGTGCATGTGTGTGTGTGTGTGTTTATACTGAGTCGTTCTCTCCTCAAGATTGTTGTCTAAGACAGTAGGTCAAAATGTCTCCTTGACCCCTCTAAGGCAGGTGTATTATTTTTCTCTCTGATAACACTTGGGTAAAACGAACATAATGGATAGAGAAAGTAAATAAAGATTAAAGTAGAGAAAAGAGAGAAAGAAAGACAGTATTCAACGCTAAGCAACAGACTGCCCCATCTGTTACATCATCACCAACACCACCACCTGTACCTTGGTAATACAGTCCTCAAACGCGAACAAAATACTAAATTCCTCGGAGTTATTGTTGATGAGAAATTTAACTGGAGAAACCACATACAAGCCATTCACAGTAAAGTCAATAAACAGTGTGATATCACGTATCACACTCGACAATCGCTCACTCTTACAGCATTGAAAGAAATCTATCATGATCCTGTTTTCCAACTCCTGATACACTGTCACACACTATGGGGGGCCTCTGGCTCTTCAAAAACACAATCCCTGGTTACTGCACAAAAGATAGTTGTATGGGCAATGACATACTTGAAAAAAACAGACCACACAAACGAAAAATTTGCTAAATTGAAAATGTTAAAATCCGAAGATATTAACACCTACTGTTGTGCCCTCTTTGTTTACAAATCTATCAATCACTTGCTTGACAATAATTATTTACAGTTCTGGAATAATCAGAGATACAACTTAAGGCAACCAGAGCTACTAAGACCACCCCCCCATGCGCTCCTCTCAGTCCCAGACCTCCATAAAATATCACGGTGTGAAGATGTGGTACAACTTGCCCCCACCCATCCGAGCAAAGACTATGGCCCCTTCCTTTAAATCATCTCTTAAAAAATATCAATTGTCTAAATATTAATATTTCTTGTAATACTTTCTATATTTACAGTACCTGATTTTATTGTACCATCAAAACCGTTTTATCGGAAATTATCATGTAAATGATAAGAAATTACCATTGCAATAAACACATTTATCAACTAGACATAATCCTGACAGCTCTGTCCTCTTGTTCAACCTTAATACTGTACAACCCATGTTGTACTGCTCCCCCATTATACTTATGTATTTCAATTCCACTGTAATTTGTGTATATACTGTACTTATAATATAAATGAAAAAATAAACTAAAAAAAATATATAATAAATGAATAAAATAAATAAATATTGAAGTGATAACCGTGGTAACATTATGAGATGTTCTTATTACCACCATGCTATTGTACTATTCCAGATGATACTAAATGTTACATAATACTTCCTTGAGATAAATGTACAGTATATATCAGGTGCCTACAGGAGAGCTCAGGTTCTCAACTGGCTCAGCCATGTTAATATTCTTATTATTATCCACTCTGTATCTGTGTTTTTCTGGCTAAATAAACTGTTTCAATTTATTTCACCACTCCTCCTCACCTCTACCACCACCCTCCTCACCTCTACCACCACCCTCCTCACCTCTACCACCACCCTCCTCACCTCTACCACCACTCCTCCTCACCTCTACCACCACCCTCCTCACCTCTACCACCACCCCTCCTCATCTCTACCACCACTCCTCCTCACCTCTACTACCACTCCTCCTCACCTCTACCACCACCCCTCCTCACCTCTACCACCACCCCTCCTCACCTCTACCACCACTCCTCCTCACCTCTACCACCACCCCTCCTCACCTCTACCACCACTCCTCCTCACCTCTACCACCACCCCTCCTCACCTCTACCACCACCCCTCCTCACCTCTACCACCACCCCTCCTCACCTCTACCACCACCCTCCTCACCTCTACCACCACCCTCCTCACCTCTACCACCACTCCTCCTCACCTCTACCACCACTCCTCCTCACCTCTACCACCACTCCTCCTCACCTCTACCACCACTCCTCCTCACCTCTACCACCACCCCTCCTTACCTCTACCACCACTCCTCCTCACCTCTACCACCACTCCTCTTCACCTCTACCACCACCACTCCTCACCTCTACCACCACTCCTCCTCACCTCTACCACCACCCCTCCTCACCTCTACCACCACCCCTCCTCACCTCTACCACCACTCCTCTTCACCTCTACCACCACCACTCCTCACCTCTACCACCACTCCTCCTCACCTCTACCACCACCACTCCTCACCTCTACCACCACTCCTCCTCACCTCTACCACCACTCCTCCTCACCTCTACCACCACCCTCCTCACCTCTACCACCACTCCTCCTCACCTCTACCACCACCCCTCCTCACCTCTACCACCACTCCTCCTCACCTCTACCACCACCCCTCCTCACCTCTACCACCACTCCTCACCTCTACCACCACTCCTCACCTCTACCACCACTCCTCTTCACCTCTACCACCACTCCTCTTCACCTCTACCACCACCACTCCTCACCTCTACCACCACTCCTCCTCACCTCTACCACCACCACTCCTCACCTCTACCACCACTCCTCCTCACCTCTACCACCACTCCTCCTCATCTCTACCACCACCCCTCCTCATCTCTACCACCACCCCTCCTCACCTCTACCACCACTCCTCCTCACCTCTACCACCACCCTCCTCATCTCTACCACCACTCCTCACCTCTACCACCACTCCTCACCTCTACCACCACTCCTCTTCACCTCTACCACCACTCCTCTTCACCTCTACCACCACCACTCCTCACCTCTACCACCACTCCTCCTCACCTCTACCACCACCACTCCTCACCTCTACCACCACTCCTCCTCACCTCTACCACCGCTCCTCCTCATCTCTACCACCACTCCTCCTCACCTCTGCCACCACTCCTCCTCACCTCTACCACCACTCCTCCTCACCTCTACCACCACTCCTCCTCACCTCTACCACCACTCCTCCTCACCTCAACCACCACCCTCCTCACCTCTACCACCACTCCTCCTCACGTCTACCACCACCCTCCTCATCTCTACCACCACCCCTCCTCACCTCTACCACCACTCCTCCTCACCTCTACCACCACTCCTCCTCACCTCTACCACCACTCCTCCTCACCTCTACCACCACCCTCCTCATCTCTACCACCACCCCTCCTCACCTCTACCACCACTCCTCCTCACCTCTACCACCACTCCTCACCTCTACCACCACTCCTCCTCACCTCTATCACCACCACTCCTCACCTCTACCACCACTCCTCCTCACCTCTACCACCACCACTCCTCACCTCTACCACCACTCCTCCTCACCTCTACCACCACTCCTCCTCATCTCTACCACCACCCCTCCTCATCTCTACCACCACCCCTCCTCACCTCTACCACCACTCCTCCTCACCTCTACCACCACCCTCCTCATCTCTACCACCACTCCTCACCTCTACCACCACTCCTCACCTCTACCACCACTCCTCTTCACCTCTACCACCACTCCTCTTCACCTCTACCACCACCACTCCTCACCTCTACCACCACTCCTCCTCACCTCTACCACCACCACTCCTCACCTCTACCACCACTCCTCCTCACCTCTACCACCACTCCTCCTCATCTCTACCACCACTCCTCCTCACCTCTGCCACCACTCCTCCTCACCTCTACCACCACTCCTCCTCACCTCTACCACCACTCCTCCTCACCTCTACCACCACTCCTCCTCACCTCTGCCACCACTCCTCCTCACCTCTACCACCACCCTCCTCACCTCTACCACCACTCCTCCTCACGTCTACCACCACCCTCCTCATCTCTACCACCACCCCTCCTCACCTCTACCACCACTCCTCCTCACCTCTACCACCACTCCTCCTCACCTCTACCACCACTCCTCCTCACCTCTACCACCACTCCTCCTCACCTCTACCACCACCCTCCTCATCTCTACCACCACCCCTCCTCACCTCTACCACCACTCCTCCTCACCTCTACCACCACTCCTCACCTCTACCACCACTCCTCCTCACCTCTATCACCACCACTCTTAATCCTCACAACACAACAATACTCTTTCCATATTCTTCCCTTTAACACACACACACACACACACACACACACACACACACACACACAGAGCAAACAACAATACACCCAAATTCTTTTCACGTAAAAAAAAATTAACTCCTGCTGCCACGTGTCTGATTTGTAATGTCAATATTTTAATTGTCTATGTCATTTATATCCCGGGCATTAGGAACCTTGAGTATAGAGACAGGTTAAAGCATCTTAATTTGCACTCCCTTGAGAGACGTAGAGCGAGGGGCGACCTGATAGAGGTGTATAAGTGGAAGGCAGGGCTAAACAAAGGGGACATTACAAAGGTACTCAAATTATCCAACCAGGAGCGAACTCGTAACAATGGTTTTAAATTGGACAAATTAAGATTTAGGCGTGAAATAGGTAAACACTGGTTTGGAAACAGAGTAGTGGATGAATGGAACAAGTTACCAAATATCATCATTAACTCGAATACGCTGAATTGCTTCAAACATAGGTTGGATGCTCATATGAGCAATAGGGGTTGGGTGTAAACGGGACTGCCCAGTATGGGCCAATAGGCCCGCTGCAGTTTCCTCCATTCTTATGTTCTTATGTTCTTATGTACTCGTCTACCACCAAACCATTGTTGTGACGGTGAGTTCCTCAGCTGAACAGGTGTTATCAAGCTTACCTGAAATAGAGAGAGAAACTGGTTATTTTTATTGAAGAAATAATAATAATAATAATAATAATAATAATAATAATAATAATAATAATAATAATAATAATTAATAATAATATTAATAATAATAATAATAATAATAATAATGATAATAATAATAATACAATAATAATAATAATAATGATAATAATAATGATAATAATAATACAATAATAACAATAATAATAATAAAAAAATAATCACAAACCCCGACCATAGTTAACTAAATCATGACAATTTTGAGGGGTAAGGCACGTGTGTAGGGTACAGTAGGTGGACACGAACCTGTAATTTGGGGGTGAGTGCGTGCGTGTCGTGTGGGAGTTACGTGACGCTGGTGACAACAGAGAGTATGTTACCCTTGTCACCACGTTGTGTAACCGTGACTCAGGCGATGTAACTATAATATTCTTGATTTCCAATTAAAATTTACCTAAAGGGATCATATCAATCGTTTAGAGCTGCAGAGAGAGAGAGAGAGAGAGAGAGAGAGAGAGAGAGAGAGAGAGAGAGAGAGAGAGAGAGAGAGACCAGTCACAAGATATACCGAGTCATAATCTGCGACAGCATACAGTGCAGTAGGGGGCAGGGAAAAAACACTTTTATTTGAGTTGCAGGCTGCACTTTTCAGGCATCGCTTGTATGGCTGTAACAAACACCTGTGCAAAATTTCATGCCATTTCATGCATACTTATCCTGCCGCATCGCGAACGACTTTTTGTCAACTTTTAGTGTATACCAAAAATTAGGTGTCATTTAATGTTTTCCAGGATAATGATAAATTTTACATGGGTGACATCGATTTAATTCACATGTTATTTTACAGGTACACCGTATAGAAAATCATTACAAGTTCATATTGAAATTCTTTTTTGTGCGGAACCTTGGCATCATTTTCCTAGACAATAATCTTTGCCTAATATATCCATCTCTCGATTCGTATCCCGTCACTTCAGTGCAAGCTTCAGTCATCACTTTTATGCCTCTCTCGACCGCCTGAGTGCTGTTTGGCCACTTGGGCACCACTAATGGTGTCTCAAGAATGTCATTAACCTGTAGATTTGACAGAGAAGCAATGTAAGGAGGCTCAGTCTTGAGTTCATTCCTCCAGTTAATCATGGAATGATAGTTTTTTGCTTGCCACTTTAGTTTCGGAGTCACCATCTTTCTCATGTTGACTACAGGAGGCACATCCTCATTCCCATCTCCATCTTTACCCTCCTCATCAGTATAGTTTAACAAATTCTCGTCAACAGCAGCATCAGAATCTTCCTCCTCCTCTTCAGATCTGCCAGTGCATTCTTCCTTTTGCTGATTCTCCTCTCTAATTTTTCTTATCATTGAGACAGCTTTTTCTCTAACAGTCATGTCCTCATCTGCACACATACCAAGAAGAAGTTGATCTGTGTGGGCGAAGTATGCATTTCTCTGGACAGCCTTCTTCACTATCGTCTCCTCCTCACTATTCAGGTGTTTCATATATATCAGGGACTGGAATACGTTCCTTGAGCCGTGTGTTACGTAAGGGTGTATCTTGATGTAAAACCACATTGGAGCACTGAACTTTATTATTGTAATGACAATTCTTTTCAACTCATGGCTGGGTCTTGATGTTGCTACATACAGCCTGAGGATTCTACTCCATAAGGTGTTCCACCTTGACACACAGGGAGGACCTGGCTCAATAGCAGCCAAGTCATCTTCAACAACACCTGTGATAACTCCTTTACAAATCCTATACAGGTATTTCTGATCCCAGGACAGATCTTTCTCCACTTCATCATTAAACACAGGGAAATCAGGGAAACTGACTGGCTGGAAGGCGACAACTGGAAGCTCAGACAAAGACTCCTTGATCTGCTTTCCAATGGGACCACGCCAATGCTCAGGACCACTTGGTTTACCATCATAGTGATAAAAAACTGCGCGGAAAGGCAGCTCATTTCCGTGAAGCTGACATATGAAATAATGGAGCGGGTGACCAAGTAACATTTCAAGATGATGAATGACTCCATTTTCTGATCCTACATTTACATTGGTTCCATCACAACCAACACACACAATGGGCTGCTGGGTTAGATTTTTCTCCACCAGAAACTCGTGAATAGTTTTGGCAATCTGCTTTCCGTGTCCAGTCTTGGGAGTCACATGTGTGAGATATTCATTGCCAGGCTCAACCATGATGACATAATGATCTTTCACCATCATCCTCGAACTCCATTTCTCGGTCTTCTCATTCTTTATCATCACACGAGTGGCGGTCTTCCCTACATTACAGTACAGTAACACAACATTGAGAAATGAAATGAGAAAAGGCTGATAACACTGGTCAACAAAGTTTTTGTTGCATTGCTATAAACACTTGATTCTACCTAATTTGGGTGTGCTGATCTCATATCTGAAGTTAGTTTCTTTCTGCAAGCTCTAGTTTTTTTGCAATCAAGGTATTTTGAAATTTCAAAATTTCGTCTTCGTCTTATTGACCTCGTCGTCTATCTTGAAAAATATGTCATTAAACTGTCATTAAATTAGCTGGGTAATAAACAATAAAATATTACATATTCTAAATTTATTCAACAACACAATTTGAAACATGTTCCATCTAAAACAAAGGTTGAAATTTGTATAAAACTCATTGTTAGGTAAGAAATTTGTTACTATGAGGAGACAAAGCCCAATCACATTTTAGCCAGGTAGGAATTTGCGCTTGAAGCTCTTGCGTTTGTGAAATGTCTCAGGGCACTCTCGTTTAATGCTCCAGCAGTAGTCTGCCATCATATGTTTGTCCCATCTCCCTTGGTAGCGGTCTTCCATGGTCTTGAGATCCTGATGAAACCGCTCGCCTTGCTCGTCACTTACTGCCCCTAGGTTCTCAGGGAATCTATCAAGATGACTATATAGGAAATGGAGTTTGACACTCATATTGCATCCAAGGTCATGAAAGGCTGACAACATGGTTGCTACAAGGGTTTCATAGTTGTCAGCCTTTTTATTACCAAGAAAGTTTTCCATTACCGCCACAAATGAAAGCCATGCACCCCTTTCCTTGTCGTCCATCTTTCTGACAAAGTCTTGATCACGTACAAGTGCACGAATTTGTGGTCCATCAAACACACCTGCCTTTATCTTCTCAAATGACAAAGCAGGGTGAGCAGAGACTATGTGTTGGAAGCATTCACCATCAGTATTTAATGCTCTGACAAACTGTTTCATCAGGCCCAGCTTGATATGGAGAGGAGGAAATATGATCTTTTCTCGACTGACGAGAATGAAATAAGAGATATGAAAAAAGAGTTGATAAACACTGAACAGAACATTGCACCGCCACAGCGGCTGTTTGGCTAGTACTGTAGGTAAATTTAAAAATTTCAGTAGAAAATGCGGCAGACTAAACCTCGACATATCAGCTTCAAATTTGGCATGGAGTCTTAGATATGTATAAGGAACAATATCTGAAGAGTGCAGCTTTGAGCAAAATTTCACTGCCCCCTACAGTGCAGGCAATAATCGGCGGGAGGAAGGGTAACCAGCGACTTTCAGAGCTAATAATAGTAGTAGCATTAGTATCACAGACGACATTGCTCTGAGTCTGAGGTACAGTAGGCCAGTGGAAGGCATGCCCGCCCAGTGCGTGTACGGAACACCCAACGACATCAACAACGCCATGCTGTACAAGACAAGAGGTTTCATATGCATGAGGCACGATGAAGTAAGGGACCTCACATCAAATTTGCGGTATGCCACGACGTCATTGTGGAACCGACCCTCCTCCCATTGGACAATGAGCGCTGCCAACACAACAAACGAAACCCATGTGGATGTCAATGCTTGAGGATTCTGGGCGTGGTGACAGTGAGTCTTCTTAGACATCAGGATCCTTGATCCTCTGGCTGCATGTCACCAAGACCTGTCTCTCGAGGCTGCAGACAGGAGGAATGAGAATGACAAGAATAGAGCGGGATGGGACCTAGTGCAAGGTACTTCTATGCCAGACTGGCCGAGGTATTATCAGAACAGAAGCAGGAGCTCAGAGATTACGTTGCTATGCCTGAGTGGAACAGGATCATTGGTCCTTAAACCAACAACAGTCAGACATAGACTCGAAAGCAACAGTCACAGAATGCCCCACCGATCTGCGGCTTAACTAACTCAGTTAGGGTAGATACTTTTGTATTAAGATAATTGGATAATAAAATGGTGTGGAAGGTAAGGCCATAAAGGAGAAGTTGAAGGCCTTTAAAAAAAAAAAAAAGAGCAAAGGGCAGTCTTGACTCTTAGCACCCTTGTCATGACAAAAGCTGTGCATCACCACCAACACATTCTCTAACTAACACACACACACACACACACACACACACACACACACGCTTCCGAGGGGCTGTCTCCACCTTTCAGTCACTCACCTGTGGCGTTCTCCAAGGCACCAAGAAGAGACCACTATGCTCCCTTATGCTTATCAATGACTCCCTAAGAGAAACCCCTGCTTGCTGGAAATATGTCGACGACTCCACCATTGGGATCAGTGTCAACAATTCTGCTCCCAACTATACCGCCCTTCAGGATTTATTGAACACTATCCAAAACTGGGCCACCAACAACCACATCCCCATCAACCATACCAAGACCATGGTTATGCACATCAAACTCTCCTCCGACGTTCTCCCACCCCCTTCCATTACTTTAGGCCCCAACACACTCCAGGTTGTAGATTCCACTAAGCTCCTCAGCGCCACCATAGGCAACAAACTAAATTGGAAGCTACACGTCAGTGAAGTTGTCAAATCCTCCAGTTTCCGTCTCCACCTCCTCCGCCGACTCTAAGTCCCTCGGAGTTCCTGCGCCCGAGCTCCTCAGTGTTTTCTCAACATTCATACTTCTCAAGCTCACCTATGCCTCTCATACCTGGTATTCCTCCCTAAATGCCACACAAGGAAAACACCTAGAAAAAGTGCATAAGAGACCATGAAAGAGTATTCTTTCTCCTTCCTACTCCACATATCAAGAAGCGCTCAACACACTGACCCTCTCGGATCTCACTGACCATCACCACAACCTCATCTGCAAATTTGGTGAGAAGCTTCTGCACCATCCTCGACACCGGCTCCTGCTACCACCCGAGATCCCTCGTCCGAGAATTGCTGTTCGACACCACAACAGCATCCAGCCCATACGAGCACGAACTGATCGCTATAAGAACAGGCCAGTCCCAACCATTGCAAAAATTATCAATAACTTGTAATCAACCAGTGTATTCACTCCCAGTCAATCATACTTTTTGCCCAGTCAATATGTTGAAATGCTCTGTAGTTTGAGCTTTTCCCCACCTAGTTATTATATATCATATTTGTATCACTTATGTTACTTATATATGATTTGTAAATCAAGAGACCCATTCCCCAATTATGTAACTATATTTTCAGCCTTCCGGCTGCTATGCTCTTTCAATAAACCGTTAATTATTATTATTATTATTATTATTATTATTATTATTTATTATAAACACATGGCACACAATATATCTTAGGTCCAAATACACATGGGAACAGGGTACTTACTATGTATTTTTCTGACTTACGTTATATGTACATGTAATTACTAAAGAAAATATTAGTACTTAATCTCTACAGGAAAAACCAATAAGGGAAAATAAAAATAAGAATAAGCAAGAGAAAAGCAACAAATTAAATTCAATAAAGATAATAATTAATAAAAACAATAAAGATGATAATAAATAAAGACAAACAAAGGATAATAAGAATAACAACAATAAAAACTACATATATATATATATATATATATATATATATATATATATATATATATATATATATTATATAATATATTAATAATAAAAAATAATAATATTAATAATAATAACAACATTAATAATATTGTATAAATAATAATAATAATAATAATAATAATAATAATAATATTAATAATATTATTAATAATAATAATGATAACATTAATAATAATAATAATAATAATAATAATAATAATAAAAACAGTAATAATATTAATAATAATAATAACAATATTAACAATAATAATAATAATAATAATAATAATAAAATTAATAATAATAATAATAATAATAATAATAAAGTAAATTAATAAAAGAGAGAATGACCTGAAAAATTTAGTGATATTTGTTATCCATATTATCTAGGCTTAGTCACTATTCTCCGACACTTTTCTGGTCACTTTCTTTGACACTTCCTCCGATACTTGGTATTTTTTCACCGGCACTTTCTCCGATACTTGTTCATTTTTCGCCGTTACTTTCTTGGTCATTTTCTTTGATATATGCTTGGTAATTTTCCCTGATACTTGGTCACTTTCACCAACACTTTCTTGGTTAATTCTCAGACACTCTTCAAAACTTCTTTGCTAATTTTCTTTGACATTTTCTTGGTCCCTTCCTCGGTTACTTTCTCCACATCTCGACCACTTTCTCTTCCTCCGTCAATCCTTGGTCTTTTTTTTTATAATTTCCAACATCTTTTTCTTAATTTTCGTTACTTTCTAAGGCATTTTCTTAGACATTTCTACCGACATTTTTCTTACTCATGTCCCAATATTTTCTAATTACTTTACTTGACCTTTCTTCATTACTTCAATCGAAATAATCTTGATCACTTTCACTGTTACTTGCACTGAAACTTTCTCGGTCAATTTGATTGTTATTTCCGGTGAAAGTTTATGGTCACTTTCAAAAAAGAGGAATAATTCATACGCATTTATTTTGAAGCTTCAAAGAGAGAGAGAGAGAGAAAAGAATGTGTGGGCCCAGATGGTCGGAAATTCCGCCTCCTCGACACACCACAGAGGGAGTAAGGTTCAGAGCCCAGGTGTTGGAAGACGGGCATGACCTATCTGAAGGACCTATGGGAGAAAACGACACAAGTCACAGTGTGTGTGTGTGTGTGTGTGCGTGGTGGGGAGAAAAAACAATTAGTGTGCATTCTTTATATACTGTATGCATACATACGAGAATGTACACAAATACATAATCGCAACAAAGACTTACATACGGAAATAAGCTCAACTGGGTTACTTACGTGCTGAGATTACGGGTACAAAGAGAGAGAGAGAGAGAGAGAGAGAGAGAGAATACGCCCCCCCACCCTCCACACACTCTTAAAGCACATGGCGGCTCATGCTTCCCCCGAGCCCCGTGGCACTGAGCGTACCCAGAGAGGACCCGCCCACCCACGGTACATCTCACTCAAACCAGGTCATGATCCACAAGGACGCCCCGAACCAGGTCATTACCCGTTGGTACGCCCCGGACCAGCTCATGACCCGCTGGTACGCCCTGGACCAGGATCATTACCCGTTGGTACGCCCCGGACCAGGTCATGAACCGCTGGTACGCCCTGGACCAGGATCATTACCCGTTGGTACGCCCCGGACCAGGTCATGACCCGCTGGTACGCCCTGGACCAGGATCATTACCCGTTGGTACGCCCCGGACCAGGTCATGACTCTCTGGTGCACCCCGGACCAGGTCACCAAAGAGGAAGGGGGGGGGGAGGGGGGGGGTTCTTCCTGCGGACAGGTTACAAAATGATGACATACATACATACATACATACATACATACCTGGTTCGTACCTGGAGACGATTGTAGGGGGTTTTGTCTGCCCTGTATCTCACGGAGCTTCGTCTTATAGTGAGAGTTAAGTGGTACAGAGGAGGAGGAGGAAGGTGGCGATAACAAGCTTCGACGGGTGATGGTGGTAGTGGAGGGGTGATGGTGGTAATGGAGGGGTGATGGTGGTAGTGGAGGGGTGATGGTGGTAGTGGAGGGTGATGGTGGTAGTGGAGGGATGATGGTGGTAGTGGAGGGGTGATGGTGGTAGTGGAGGGGTGATGGTGGTAGTGGAGGGTGATGGTGGTAGTGGAGGGTGATGGTGGTAGTGGAGGGATGATGGTGGTAGTGGAGGGATGATGGTGGTAGTGGAGGGTGATGGTGGTAGTGGAGGGTGATGGTGGTAGTGGAGGGGTGATGGTGGTAGTGGAGGGTGATGGTGGTAGTGGAGGGGTGATGGTGGTAGTGGAGGGTGATGGTGGTAGTGGAGGGGTGATGGTGGTAGTGGAGGGGTGATGGTGGTAGTGGAGGGGTGATGGTGGTAGTGGAGGGTGATGGTGGTAGTGGAAGGTGATGGTGGTAGTGGAGGGTGATGGTGGTAGTGGAGGGGTGATGGTGGTAGTGGAGGGTGATGGTGGTAGTGGAGGGGTGATGGTTGTAGTGGAGGGATGATGGTGGTAGTGGAGGGGTGATGGTGGTAGTGGAGGGTGATGGTGGTAGTGGAAGGTGATGGTGGTAGTGGAGGGTGATGGTGGTAATGGAGGGTGATGGTGGTAATGGAGGGTGATGGTGGTAGTGGAGGGTGATGGTGGTAGTGGAGGGTGATGGTGGTAGTGGAGGGTGATGGTGGTAGTGGAGGGTGATGGTGGTAGTGGAGGGTGATGGTGGTAGTGGAGGGTGATGGTGGTAGTGGAGGGTGATGGTGGTAGTGGAGGGATGATGGTGGTAGTGGAGGGTGATGGTGGTAGTGGAGGGATGATGGTGGTAGTAGAGGGTGATGGTGGTAGTGGAGGGATGATGGTGGTAGTGGAGGGGTGATGGTGGTAGTGGAAGGTGATGGTGGTAGTGGAAGGTGATGGTGGTAGTGGAGGGTGATGGTGGTAATGGAGGGTGATGGTGGTAGTGGAGGGTGATGGTGGTAGTGGAGGGTGATGGTGGTAGTGGAGGGGTGATGGTGGTAGTGGAGGGTGATGGTGGTAGTGGGGGTGATGGTGGTAGTGGAGGGTGATGGTGGTAGTGGAGGGTGATGGTGGTAGTGGAGGGTGATGGTGGTAGTGGAGGGTGATGGTGGTAGTGGAGGGGTGATGGTGGTAGTGGAGGGGTGATGGTGGTAGTGGAGGGGTGATGGTGGTAGTGGAGGGGTGATGGTGGTAGTGGAGGGATGATGGTGGTAGTGGAGGGTGATGGTGGTAGTGGAGGGTGATGGTGGTAGTGGAGGGGTGATGGTGGTAGTGGAGGGGTGATGGTGGTAGTGGAGGGGTGATGGTGGTAGTGGAGGGGTGATGGTGGTAGTGGAGGGGTGATGGTGGTAGTGGAGGGGTGATGGTGGTAGTGGAGGGGTGATGGTGGTAGTGGAGGGGTGATGGTGGTAGTGGAGGGATGATGGTGGTAGTGGAGGGGTGATGGTGGTAGTGGAGGGATGATGGTGGTAGTGGAGGGATGATGGTGGTAGTGGAGGGATGATGGTGGTAGTGGAGGGTGATGGTGGTAGTAGAGGGTGATGGTGGTAGTGGAGGGTGATGGTGGTAGTGGAGGGGTGATGGTGGTAGTGGAGGGGTGATGGTGGTAGTGGAGGGGTGATGGTGGTAGTGGAGGGTGATGGTGGTAGTGGAGGGTGATGGTGGTAGTGGAGGGTGATGTGTAGTGGAGGTGATGGTGGTAGTGGAGGGTGATGGTGGTAGTGGAGGGTGATGGTGGTAGTGGAGGGGTGATGGTGGTAGTGGAGGGTGATGGTGGTAGTGGAGGGGTGATGGTGGTAGTGGAGGGTGATGGTGTAGTGGAGGGTGATGGTGGTAGTGGAGGGTGATGGTGGTAGTGGAGGGTGATGGTGGTAGTGGAGGGGTGATGGTGGTAGTGGAGGGGTGATGGTGGTAGTGGAGGGGTGATGGTGGTAGTGGAGGGTGATGGTGGTAGTGGAGGGTGATGGTGGTAGTGGAGGGTGATGGTGGTAATGGAGGGTGATGGTTGTAATGGAGGGTGATGGTGGTAGTGGAGGGGTGATGGTGGTAGTGGAGGGTGATGGTGGTAGTGGAGGGTGATGGTGGTAGTGGAGGGTGATGGTGGTAGTGGAGGGGTGATGGTGGTAGTGGAGGGGTGATGGTGGTAGTGGAGGGTGATGGTGGTAGTGGAGGGTGATGGTGGTAGTGGAGGGGTGATGGTGGTAGTGGAGGGTGATGGTGGTAGTGGAGGGGTGATGGTGGTAGTGGAGGGTGATGGTGGTAGTGGAGGGATGATGGTGGTAGTAGAGGGTGATGGTGGTAGTGGAGGGGACAACTTCCACCTTTACTGCAACAGAAAGAGCGAGAGAAAGAGAGGGAGAGAGAGAGCGGGGTAATAGGAACAAAGGAGAGAAACAAGAGAAAGTCGAAATAAACAGGAACTACGAAGACAATAAGAGAAGTAAAGGAATATTATCTCTCTCTCTTTTTCACTCCTCCGCCCCCTTCACTAGGGCAGCAGGACTTTAAAGAGGAACATCCACTATGTCGGGTCCTTCCTCTCCCTGACAACTGCTCTCTCTTTCTCTCTCATACCATCAATCGTTACCTGTTCCTACACACACACACACACTCAATGTACTTCCATTCATCCTTTCCTCTACAGTTTCACATCCCACCCACCCGTCATCCCACACCTACCAAACCTGTGTAACCTATCCCTTCTATTCCTCTCGCTCCTCTTTTATCTTTCTACCTGCGAACCTTTTCTCCCTCCCCTCCTTCCTCTTCTCCCTTCCCCTTCTTTCTCTTCCTGTGCACCTCTTCTCCTCTCCTCTTCTCCGTCTTCCTGTGCACCTCTTCTCTCCTTCCCGCTCAGCTGGCAACCTACGTTAGGCCTGACTCTACCTACTCGTATATTAACCATGCAAATGCTGTGTTTACATCCCATCAGCTGAGCAACCAGACCGGCATGTTTACATCCTGTCTGATGATCGACGAGACCAGTTTGTTTACATCCTGTCAGCTGATCGACCAGACCGGCATGTTTACATCCTGTCTGATGATCGACCAGACCAGTTTGTTTACATCCAGTCACCTGATCGACCAGATCAGTGTTAACTTTCTGTCAGCTGATCGACCGGACCAATGTGTTACATATTTAATTGTTGTCTGGTATGTTTGTTAACCTCTCTCTCTCTCTCTCTCTCTCTCTCTCTCTCTCTCGGTGCACAAGTAGGCAGACTTATGCACGTAGAAATTACACACACTGGGAGTAAGTGGTGGGTGGCATGACGGCGGCCAGGCGACACACACGCTCCGGCGTAGTTGGAGAGAAGGGATAATATTGGGAGGGTGGAGGAATGGAGGATGGGGAGGGAAGAGGGTAAATGAGAGGGTGAGGGAGGGGATAGGACAGAGTAGAAGAGAGAGAGGAGTAAAGGAAGTGTTGGACTAGACGTGAAGAGGGGAAAAGTTTGAAGGGAGGGGGAAGTGTATGAGATTGGAGGATGCAGAGAATAAGGGGAGAGAGGAAGTGAGTGTAAAGAGAAGAGAGGAAGGGAGAGAGGTATATAGAGGAGCTAGTGAATTATTGTCCACTTCAGGATATACTGTATACGTATTTTTTTCACTCACACACACACACGGAAGAGCACTTCCTCTGGGTGTGATTAATATATATATATCATGACCATATATATATATATATATATATATATATATATATATATATATAATATATATATATATATATATATATATATGATAGGTAATACCCCCTGTATATTTTTAATTCACATTTTTATTCCTGATTATAGCTTTGTACGTAGGTCTCTCGTCATTTTTGTCGCTTTTAAATTGGAGTGCCTTTTCTTTAAATTTTATGGAAGGTAAATTTTCGTATAATGTTATGTTTTTATTGTATAACACCTGTATTTTTAAAACTTTTCTTTTTTTTTGTTTTCTAGGCTCTGGTGATGGAAAATTATTTTTCCGAAACGTTAGTGATTAAAGAAACCCAACTTAGTCAAGATGTTTCTGTTTTCCCTGGTTCTCCTCTTCGTTACTACTACTCCTACTACACTGTAGTTGCGCGTGATCCAGGTAAATGCTTGTGGTTATCAGCATATATATATATATATTATATATATATATATATTATTATATTATATATATATATATATATATATATCACAGTTATTAGTGCAATACGAAGTGGTAATCAAATTCTACTTCCATAATGTTGTACAACTTTGTCCTATTTCAGTGTGTCACGGGCTGGTGAAATTATGCCCATTATACTGATGAGAGAGAGAGAGAGAGAGAGAGAGAGAGAGAGAGAGAGAGAGAGAGAGAGAGAGAGAGAGTTTAAATTTTAATATAATTTCACTATACTACCATCACACCACATTGCACTACCACACAGCCACACTAACACACCTCCACACTACCACACCGCCACACTACTACACCGCCACACTACCACAACGCCACACTACCACACCACCACACTACTACACCACCACACTACCACAGCACCACACTACTACAGCACCACACTACTACACCACCACACTACTACACCACCACACTACCACACCATCACACTACCACAGCACCACACTACTACAGCACCACACTACTACACCACCACATTACCACACCACCACACTACCACAGCACCACACTACTACAGCACCACACTAATACGCCACCACATTACCACACCGCCACACTACTACACCGCCACACTACCACAGCACCACACTACTACAGCACCACACTACTACACCACCACATTACCACACCATCACACTACCACAGCACCACACTACTACAGCACCACACTAATACACCACCACATTACCACACCGCCACACTACTACACCGCCACACTACCACACCGCCACACTACTACACCACCACACTACCACACCACCACACAACCACACTACTGCACCACCACACTACTACACCACCACACTACTACACCACCTCCATTACCACACCACACTACCACACCACCACACTACCACAGCACCACACTACTACTCCACCACACTACCACACCACCACACCGCCACATTACTACACCGCCACACTAACCACACCACCACACTACTACACCACCTCCATTACCACACCACTACAGCACCACACCACACTACCACACTACTGCACCACCACAGTACTACACCGCCACACAACTACACTACCACACTACTACACCGCCACACTACCACACCGCCACACTACTATACCGCCACACTTCCACACCACCACACTACTACACCACCTCCATTACCACACCACTACAGCACCACACCACACTACTGCACCACCACACTACCACACTACTACACCACCACACTACCACACCACCACACTACTACACCACCACACTACTACACCGCCATACTACCACACCGCCACACTACTACACCACCACACTACCACACTACCACACCGCCACACTACTACACCGCCACACTACTACACCACCACACTACCACACCACCACACTACCATACCGCCACACTACTGCACCACCACACTACTACACCACCTCCATTACCACACCACTACAGCACCACACCACACTACCACACTACTGCACCACCACACTACTACACCACCTCCATTACCACCCCACTACAGCACCACACTACTGCACCACCTCCATTACCACCCCATACAGCACATCACCACACTACCACACCACCACACTACTGCACCACCACCAATACCACACCACCACACTACTGCACCACCACCAATACCACACCACCACACTACTGCACCACCACCAATACCACACCGCCACACTACTGCACCACCACCAATACCACACCACCACACTACTGCACCACCACCAATACCACACCGCCACACTACTGCACCACCACCAATACCACACCACCACACTACTGCACCACCACCAATACCACACCGCCACACTACTGCACCACCACCAATACCACACCACCACACTACTGCACCACCACCAATACCACACCACCACACTACTGCACCACCACCAATACCACACCACCACACTACTGCACCACCACCAATACCACACCTCCACACTACTGCACCACCACACCGCTACATTACCACACTAAGGTTCAAGCTCCCGGAGATAAAGGGAACTTAGGCCTTGTGTAAAAGACGGCGCCGCTGAGGATTGTGAAGTGGCCGGGGGGGGGGGGGGGAGAGTGGAAACCCTGTATAGGCCTACGTTATATCAGAAATGGGAAGCTCGGTTTACTATATCCATCTACGGGTGGTTGGTTAGTACCACGTAGCTGTGGCGGACCAGTGGGAACCTGTGACCTGTGGTGGAACTGTGATCTCTGGTAGACCTGTGACCTTGGTTGACCTGTGAACTGTGGTGGATGTGTGACCTGTGGTGTACCTGTGACCTGTTGTGGACCTGTGACCTGTGGTAGACCTGTGACCTTGGTTGACCTGTGAACTGTGGTGGATGTGTGACCTGTGGTAGACCTGTGATCTGTCTCGGACCTGTGACCTGTGGTAGATTTGTGACCTGTGGTGTACCTGTGACCTGTTGTGGACCTGGGAGACCGTAATGAATATTGGAATTGAAAGAGGATGTTTACTTGACGAGAGAGAGAGAGAGAGAGAGAGAGAGAGAGAGAGAGAGAGAGAGAGAGAGAGAGAGAGAGAGAGAGAGAGAGAGAGAGAGGGGGGGGGGGGGGGGGGTTGTACAAACAATAGGAGAGGCTGACTAAAGATTCTCACTCACACGTACGGCAGCTCAGCTCGCCCAGAACAAGATAAAGAGTCTCAGTGCATCTTCGACTCCATTTTGTTCCTCTGCTTCTCGAAATTCCATTGGTTAATGACGCGTCTTGTCTCGCAATTTCAATGGCTAATGGCCTCAGTGGTTCTTTGTTCATTGGCTGATAACATCTTTCTTCTCTTCATTCATTGGCTGACGAAGCAAACCCTTATCGGCGATCATTAGTTGATAAGGAATTCACCCTCCGCGTTGATTGGCCGATGGTGTAAATGTTGTTGACGTTTTTTGACTGGTATTAGTGCATATAGTACAGTGTAAACACCGCCTATAATATTAAGAACAACAACAACAACAACAACAATAACAATAATAATAATAAATAATAATAAATAATAATAAAAACAACATCAACAACAACAACAACAACAATAACAATAATAATAATAATAATAATATTAAATCACAGAAAATAACATAAGGGATAAAAATAATCAAAACCTGAGTCATGACACTCTGGCGCTCCTGACAGTCTAACATTTATGACAGTCTGACAGTCATGACACTGGCATTCATGAAAGCCTAGCACTCATGACAGTCTAGCACTCATAACAGTATAGTAATCATGACAGTCTAGCACTCATGACAATCTAGCACTCTTGACAGTCTGTCACTCATGACAGTCTAGCACTCATGACAATCTAGCACTCTTGACAGTCTGTCACTCATGACAGTCGAGCACTAATGACAGTATAGTACTCATGACAGTCTGGCAATAATGACCGTCTAGCACTCATGACAGTCTAACACTCATGACAGTCTAGCACTCATGACAGTATAGTACTCATAACAGTCTAGCACTCATAACAGTCTAGCACTCATGACAGCATAGTACTCATGACAGTCTGGCAATAATAACCGTCTAACACTCATGACAGTTTGGCATTCATGAGGTTAGCGCTCATGACAGTCTAGCACTGCTGACAGTCTAGCATTCATGACAGTCTAGCACTGTTGACAGTCTAGCACTCATGACAGTCTAGCACTCATGACAGCATAGTACTCATGACAGTCTGGCAATAATAACCGTCTAACACTCATGACAGTTTGGCACTCATGAGGTTAGCGCTCATGACAGCCTAGCACTCATGACAGTCTAGCGCTCATGACAGTCTAGCACTCATGACAGTCTAGCACTCATGACAGTTTGGCACTCATGAGGTTAGCGCTCATGACAGCCTAGCACTCATGAGGTTAGCGCTCATGACAGCCTAGCACTCATGACAGTCTAGCACTCATGACAGTCTAACACTCATGACAGTCTAACACTCATGAGTCTAGCACCCATGGCAGTCTAGCACTCATGGTCTAGCACTCATGACAGCATAGTACTCATGACAGTCTGGCAATAATGACCGTCTAACACTCACGACAGCTTGGCACTCCCGACAGTCTAGCACTCATGACAGTCTAGCACTCATGGCAGTCTAGCACTCATGACAGTCTAGCACTCATGACAGTCTAGCACTCATGACAGTCTAGCACTCATGACAGTTGGCACTCATGACAGTCTAGCACTCATGACAGTCTAGCACTCATGGCAGTCTAGCACTCATGACAGTCTAGCACTCATGACAGTCTGGCACTCATGACAGTCTCGCACTCATGACAGTCTGGCACTAATTACAGTCAGGCACTCGTGACAGCATTCATGGCAGTCTAGCCCTCATGGCAGTCTAGCACTCATGACAGTCTGACACTAAATACAGTCTGGCACTCATGACAGTCTGGCACTAATTACAGTCCAGCACTCATGACAGTCTGGCATTCGTGAGTCTGGCACTAATTACAGTCTGGCACTCATGACAGTCTAGCACTCATGACAGGCTGGCATTCATGATAGTCTAGCACTAATTACAGTCTGGCACTCATGACAGTCTGCCATCCATGACAGTCTGGCACTAATTACAGTCTGGCCCTCATGGCAGTCTGGCACTAATTACAGTCTGGCACTAATTACAGTCTGGCACTCATGACAGTCTGGCACTAATTACAGTCTGGCACTCATGACAGTCTAGCACTCATGACAGTCTGGCACTAATTACAGTCAGGCACTCATGACAGTCTAGCATTCATGGCAGTCTAGCCCTCATGGCAGTCTAGCACTCATGACAGTCTGACACTAATTACAGTCTGGCACTCATGACAGTCTAGCACTCATGGCAGTCTAGCCCTCATGGCAGTCTAGCACTCATGACAGTCTAGCATTCATGATAGTCTGGCACTCATGACAGTCTGGCACTAATTACAGTCTGGCACTCATGACAGTCTGGCACTCATGGCAGTCTGCCATTCATGACAGTCTGGCACTAATTACAGTCCAGCACTCATGACAGTCTGGCATTCGTGAGTCTGGCACTAATTACAGTCTGGCACTCATGACAGTCTAGCACTCATGACAGGCTGGCATTCATGATAGTCTAGCACTAATTACAGTCTGGCACTCATGACAGTCTGCCATCCATGACAGTCTGGCACTAATTACAGTCTGGCCCTCATGGCAGTCTGGCACTAATTACAGTCTGGCACTAATTACAGTCTGGCACTCATGACAGTCTGGCACTAATTACAGTCTGGCACTAATTACAGTCTGGCACTCATGACAGTCTGGCACTAATTACAGTCTAGCAGTCATGACAGTCTAGCACTCATGACAGTCTGGCATTCGTGAGTCTGGCATTCATGACAGCTTGGGACTGCCAAGACCGCCGTTAGTCTTCCGTTTTCATTGGCATCGATCTTGTCTGCGTGGGAGAGGAGGAGAGAGGGGAGAGAGGAGAGGAAAGGAAGGAGGGAGGGAGGGAGGGAGGGAGAGAGAGGGAGGGAGGGAGGGAGGGAGGGAGGGAGGGAGGGAGGGAGGGAGAGGGAGGGAGGGAGGGAGGGAGGGAGGGAGGGAGGGGTAGGTGAGATACTGATAAAGGGAATAAATCAAAATAAAGAGGGTGATGAACAGTGGGGAGAAGCAGACACAAAGTTGGATAAAGAGGAGGAGGAGGCAAGGCGCAAGAGCGGAAGTAGGGTGAGGCGAGTGGGCGTAGAGAGAGAGAGAGAGAGAGAGAGAGAGAGAGAGAGAGAGAGAGAGAGATAACTTGACACACACACACACACACACACCTTGACCACCATAGGGTCGAGACCTATTCAGGCTCTGCTCCTACTGAGCAGCGCCCCCCCCCCCCCACCTGGTCAATGTTCGGCCCATTCCCCAAGTCCCTCTCCCTGACCCATCCTCACCAACGGGATATCAACATAATCAAAAGTGACAATTTCGTTTCAGAAAGAAGTGGGATCAGTGTTGAACAGTGATGAACAGTGTTTAAGCCAGTGAATTCAGCACTAGACAGTACCAGTGAGAACAGTGACCCACCACTGAGATAAGCACCCCTGGGAACTGACCACCGTCTTCTGACCAGGAGGTGCTAATCAGTCCACCATGGGAACAACAGAGGTCCGGCCGGCTATGCACCCTGACTACGAGATACCACAACACCACCCAGCAGGGTGAGGTACTGTGACACCACTCCACACCACCCAGTGTCCCCATGACCATGTGAGGTCCTTCATATCAACACCCGAGGACGAGTTACTACACCACGTGAACACCACACTACCTGGTGTCTCAATGACCACGTTAGGTTCTTCATATCAACACCGGAGGACGAGTTACTACAACGCATGAACACCACACCACCTGGTGTCTCCATGCTAGGGGAACATGAGGGCACAGGGGTGGAGGAGACTGCAGTGGGAGCGGGTAAGCAAAGTGAAAGATTACAGGGAAATAGTGTTAGGAATGACGACAAAACTAAAGCAGACAGGGAGTTTAAACCTAAACGTGGTAAAGGAAGGACTCAGAACACGACTAACTTAAAGGTCTACTACGCGAACAGTAGAAGTATGAGAAACAAAATGGATGATATTAGGGCCTTAGTATGTTCCGAAAAAATCGACATAATTGCATTCACTGAGACATGGATCAACCTAGACTCACGTGAGTTACCTGTCGAATACCAAATTGCGGGTTACAAATTGTTCCATACCGATGGGCAGACCAGGAAAGGAGGCGCAGTAGCAATCTATGTCAGGGATAATCTGAAGGGTGAAATAAATAAGGAAATAAAAACTGAGCGGAATACAGAAACAATTTGGATAGAATTAATCGACGGTAGGGAAAAATTAATCACAGGAGTAACATATAGACCTCCCAATCTTGATAGAGTGAATAAGAGACTTATCTGGGATGAAATGCGCAGAGCTTCCATAAACAACAAAGTCTGTATAGTAGGGGACTTTAACCTTGGCCAAATAGATTGGACTGACCTTGCGGGTAACTCAGAATCAGAGGATTTTCTCGAAACGATCCAGGACTGTTTCCTAAGTCAACATATAACCGAACCCACCCGGGGTTGTAATATACTCGAATTAGTTCTGTAGATTAGAGAAAACCTCATTAGCAATGTCGAGGTAGGGAACGAACTTGCAAACAGCGATCACAAAGAAATTAGATTCCAGTTAGATTTTCAGGGCAGACGTAAGGAAAATTCCACTAAAGTACCAGATTTCAGAAGGGCAAACTTTGCCAGTTTAAAGAGGCAGCTGAGAGAACGGGTGTCACACTTGGGGGTGAACCTGACAGATGACACGGACCTGATAACGAGATCTGAGATAACCAAGTTCCACGACAATTTAAATAATGAGTTACTTAATGCACAAAGGCAGAACATACCATACACAAAACTCAGATCAGAAAACAATGACCCTAAATGAATAAATAATTATTTAAAGAACATCATTGGCCAAAGGAAGGCTATAGGTAGAAGGATAAATCGTGGCGAAATTCACCTCCGGGACTATTATAAGGTATTGGCGAGTAGGGTTAAAACCAAGATAAGGAAAGCCAAGAGGAATAATGAGGTAAGGATAGCAAGGGAGGCGAAGACAAACCCCAAAGGATTCTACCAAATGTATCAAACTAAAACACGAGAAAAGATTGGACCAATTGGGTCAGATCCGGCGAGCTCACTGATAACGACAGAGAAATGAGCAATAATTTGAATAAATATTTTTCAACAGTTTTCACCACCGAAAATTTAAACATGATACCCGAGGCACCGACTCTATTCAGAGATAGTGAAGAAAACAAATTAAGTGAGATAGTAGTGACTAGTAACGATGTTAGTAAGCAAATAGACAAACTAAAGCCTAATAAGTCACCTGGTCCCGATGAGATATTTGCCAGAGTATTAAAGGAATGTAAGGAAGAGCTTAGTATGCCCTTAGCAAAGTTGTTTAACTTGTCCTTAAATACAGGTGTAGTCCCAGAATCCTGGAGTATAGCGAATGTAATACCGATCTTCAAGAAGGGGGATAGATCACTATCCTCTAACTACCGCCCAATCAGTCTAACATCAATAGTAGGCAAATTACTGGAATCAATCATTTCAAACTCTATTCGAAATCACCTGGAGAAGCACAGATTGATCAATGATTCCCAGCATGGCTTCACAAGCGGACGTTCTTGCCTAACTAATCTATTAACATTCTTTTCATCAGTTTTCGAATCAGTGGACGAGGGGCACAATTATGATGTGGTATATCTCGACTTTAGCAAAGCCTTCGACAGAGTACCCCACGAAAGACTAATTAGAAAGGTAGAAGCTCATGGCATCAAAGGTGACATCCTTAAATGGATTAGGGCGTGGTTACAGGACAGGAAACAGCGAGTGAGCATTAACGGCACTAAATCCCATTGGAGCAACGTCACTAGTGGAGTTCCCCAAGGCTCAGTACTTGGACCATTATTGTTTATTATATACATAAACGACATAGATATCGGCATAGACAGCAACATAAGTAAATTTGCTGATGATACTAAAATAGGACGTGTTATCAAATCTGACGAGGACTCCGCAAAACTACAGGAAGATCTAAACAAATTTTTCGAATGGTCTGAAAAATGGCAGATGAAATTCAACGTCGACAAATGTAAAGTACTCAGTATAGGAGATGTAAACATGGAAACCAGATACCAGATGAACAACGATGCCATAGAGAAATCCGACTGTAAGAGAGATTTAGGAGTAATGATAAGTAGGAACCTTAAGCCAAGTAAACAATGTGTTTTTGCTCGTAACAAGGCTAATAAAGTACTTGGGTTCATACAAAGGAGTGTTAGTTACAAGACTAGCGAGGTCATCCTAAAACTGTATCTTGCGCTTGTGAGACCACACCTGGATTACGCAGTTCAGGTCACGGTATTACAGAATGGATATAGAATCCTTGGAAAGGACTCAGAGGAGAATGACAAGACTAATCCCGGGCATTAGGAACCTTGAGTATAGAGACAGGTTAAAACATCTTAATTTGCACTCCCTCGAGAGACGTAGAGCGAGGGGCGACCTGATAGAGGTGTATAAATGGAAGTCAGGGCTAAACAAAGGGGACATTACAAAGGTACTCAAAATATCCAACCAGGAGCGAACTCGTAACAATGGTTTTAAATTGGACAAATTTAGATTTAGGCGTGAAATAGGTAAACACTGGTTTGGAAACAGAGTAGTGGATGAATGGAACAAGTTACCAAATATCATCATTAACTCGAATACGCTGACTTGCTTCAAACATAGGTTGGATGCTTATATGAGCAATCGGGGTTGGGTGTAAAGGGGACTGCCCAGTATAGGCCAATAGGCCAGCTGCAGTTTCCTCCATTCTTATGTTCTTATGTTTCTTATGTTCGGTTCTTCATATCAACACCCGAGGACGAGTTACTACACACCACGTGAACACCACACCACCTGGTGTCTCCATGACCAGCCCAAGCCCGGGCCATCAACCGTAAACTATAATAATTTGTATGTTCAATCATTGTTCCTTCTCCTTTCAGTAATGAAAGCTTTTGTTAAACGACCCACCCACCCCATGTCTTTGTATGTAATAAGTCATTTTTGTCCAATGAATATTTTCAGCCTTCGGGCTGCCGACTGTTTCAATAAACTGTTATTATTATTACTATTATTATTTTATTATATACACGTTTACTTTGTTAACATGTTGACAAAAACACAAAAACATTATCACAAAATAATAACTAACTTTACAAGAAAAAAACATTTAATTTTTTACTTAAAACACATTTCATATAAAGACAACAACTAAAATAAAACACAAACAAAATAAACCAATTGATCGATCCCTCATCTCTAATAATACGTTTTGAAATCCTATAAAATCAAATCTAATTAATTTATCATACGCCAGTGAGTGAGCGAGCGAGTGTCTAAGTGAGTGAACGAGTGTCTGAGTGAGTTAGCTAGTGTCTGAGTGAGTGGATGAGTGTTTGAGTGAGTGAGCTTGTGTCTGAGTGAGTGAGTGAGTGAGTGAACGAGTGTTTGAGTGAGTGAACGAGTGTTTGAGTGAGTGAACGAGTGTCTGAGTGAGTGAGTGAACTAGTGTCTGAGTGAGTGAGTGAACGAGTGTCTGAGTGAGTGAGTGAACGAGTGTCTGAGTGAACTAGTGTCTGAGTGAGTTAGCTAGTGTCTGAGTAAGTGAACGAGTGTTTGAGTGAGTGAGCTTGTGTCTGAGTGAGTGAGTGAGTGAGTGAACGAGCGTTTGAGTGAACGAGTGTCTGAGTGAGTGAGTGAACTTGTGTCTGAGTCAGTGAGTGAGTGGACGAGTGTTTGAGTGATTGAACGAGTGTCTGAGTGAGTGACTGAACTAGTGTCTGAGTGAATGAGTGAACTAATGTCTGAGTGAGTGAGTGAATGAGTGTCTGAGTGAGTGAGTGAACGAGTGTCTGAGTGAGTGAGTGAACTTGTGTCTGAGTCAGTGAGTGAGTGGACGAGTGTTTGAGTGATTGAACGAGTGTCTGAGTGAGTGACTGAACTAGTGTCTGAGTGAATGAGTGAACTAATGTCTGAGTGAGTGAGTGAATGAGTGTCTGAGTGAGTGAGTGAACGAGTGTCTGAGTGAGTGAGTGAACTAGTGTCTGAGTGAGTGAACTAGTGTCTAAGTGAGTGAGTGAATGAGAGAGTGAGCGAGTGTCTGAGTTAGTGAGTTAACTAGTGTCTGAGTGAGTGAGTAAACGAGTGTCTGAGTGAGCGAGTGATTGAGTTTGTGAGTTAGCTAGTGTCTGAGTGAGTGAGCGAACTAGTGTCTGAGTGCGTGAGTGAATAAGTGAATGAGTGTCTGAGTGAGTGAGTGAATGAGAGTGAGCGAGTGTCTGAGTGAGTGAATGAGAGAGTGAGCGAGTGTCTGAGTGTGTGAATGAATGAGAGTGAGCGAGTGTCTGAGTTAGTGAGTGAACTAGTGTCTGAGTGAGTGAGTAAACGAGTGTCTGAGTGAGCGAGTAAACGAGTGTCTGAGTGAGTGAGTAAACGAGTGTCTGAGTGAGCGAGTAAACGAGTGTCTGAGTGAGCGAGTGAGATCATTAACAGGAAGTCAGTCAGGAACAATGAAGTATATTCTAAGAAATATTTACCTCCTACTTGTTCTCAGAATATCTATCACATATATTATTAAAATAAAGTCGCCTATATGACTAGAAAGACATCCCACATATATTTTCGGAAAGATATGCTAAGTATATTTATGTATATATGCTTGGAAAATACATCTAAGCCTGATTAAGAAACATGTAAATGAATATATGAGTATTTAAGGTACAGTATATTATAGAGGATATAGGAAGAATATTGTTACGAGTTGGGGATTTATAATATAGTTATACGTCTACCCAGATCCCAACAGGTAACAACAAAAAAAAACAAAGACAATCGGACTATAAAAGGGTAGACAAAGGATGCGAGCTTTTGTTGTGTATAATAAAGTACCATGAATTCCTTAACAAAATATTCAGCTTCCTATAAATTACCCTTAACCATACTTAACCTAAACATTAACAGTATATAGGCTACATATTAATACAACATAAAACAATCGTGAAGCAAGGTGGAGGTGGGAGAGGTAATACAAGATTACAAATACTTAAGTGAGGAGCTGAGATGGCTGACGAGTAAGGCTGAGTAGTGTAGAAGACGGTAGGTAGTCACTGTGCCGTAGATTTAGAGGATGGATGATCCTGTGGTCACTTCCCAGAGTGTAGTGCTCTTTCCTAGAACTCGCGTTGACAAAGAAGACTTTGAGGAGGTGACGCAACAACCAGGATATGGAGAAGGGAAACCCCGAAGTGGTAACTAAGACGAGTCATACTCGTGTCTCGTCCCTAGATGGCGTTGCTCGTGGTGCTGGGTAGGTAGATCAGGACAATAGATGGCGTGGTTCGTAGTGCTGGGTAGGTAGATCATGACAATAGATGGCGTGGTTCGTAGTGCTGGGTAGGTAGATCATGACAATCGGTGGAGGGGTTCGTAACAATATATACCAAACATTATTTACATAATTATTCTAAGAGAATCTCTCTCTCTCTCTCTCTCTCTCTCTCTCTCTCTCTCTCTCTCTCGGTTCATCCAAGAACACTAAACTAAACCTAACCTACCCCTAACTTAACCTAACCTAATTCAACCTAGCTTCCCATATCATAACCTAATCTAATCTGACTTAAGCTAACCTAACCCTCATATACCCACAGACATAACGGCAGTTTTAGTATGAAGAATCAGTTCGGCGTCTTGCTCGTCTCCCCAGGACTGTGTAATTGGTCACCAAACACCTGACGTCTAATTTGGTGCAGGACAGATACATCACACTGATTACTAAGCCTTCAGTACACGAGGAGACAAGTGCGGTCGGCCACCTTCACTTCCCTAAATATAAAGTTAGGTACAGTATCAATTTACGGTTGGGCTGACTCCCGAAACGGGATCCAGGGACACTTAGGGTAGGAGGTGAAGGTTGTCTACTCAGCCATTGCACTCCTTGACCCAAGTGATAGACCAAGACTTCAAATTCACTCTGTGTGTGTGTGTGTTTTTAAGTGTAATTAAGAAGAATCTTACGTCACAGGAGACAAAATCGCGGTGCCATCTGCTAACAACATCAGCGGTGCCATCTGCCGCCAACTACTCCATGTCACAGCTGACATAGACCTGGCTTCTGGACAAGCCGTCACTGTTGCCAGAATTGGCAAAAATCAATTCGGGGGTCGGACCTACCTCGGGGGCAGTGTTGCCAGCGTCGCGTGCCTGAGTACACGAATTATTGACGCGATGATAGTCGGCTGAAGGTTGTCACTCTGACCTGATAAAGCTAATCTCTCTTTCTCTCCTATTCTATCATCCATCTCTTCCTCCCTCTCCGTTCCACCAACCTACCGTCCCTCCATCTTCCTTCCACCCATCTCCCTCCCTCCATGGCCTGAGGTGAATTGGTATCATTTGCATGTAAGAGGACAGTAAAGTCCTCACTGACTCACTGACCGAGTGACTCATTAACTCACTAACTGACTTTCACTGTTTCACTGACAGCACTTGCACTGTCCCTATTCACAGCCCCTACTAACTTCTCCCCTCCTTCTCAACCTTCATTTCCCTCCTGCTCTACTGTTTCTTCCCTTTTCCTCCTTCTGTTTTACCTCTCGTCGCTACTTCCCTCCTTTATTATCGTATGTTGCCTCCCCTGTGTCTAGCGTTGGTAAATAATGCACATACGTGGAAGGTGTGTGTGTGTGTGTGTGTGTGTGTGTGTGTGTGTGTGTGTGTGTGTGTGTGTGTGTGTGTCCGCTCCTCTTTAGAAGTGTGTACATATGATTAAACATAAGCTATTCATGTACAGTTGTGCATTACAAAGGGGAGTAGAGAGAGAGAGAGAGAGAGAGAGAGAGAGAGAGAGAGAGAGAGAGAGAGAGAGAGAGAGAGAGAGAGAGAGAGAGAGAGAGAGAGACGTACCTTCAAGTCATCGCACCTAGAGAGACACCTTAACTTTCATTAATGGCGTCATAATTACTCTAAGACTCTACTTAAACAACAGAAGCTCGGATAGCAACAGTTAAGGTTTAGAAGTTAGTGTGAAGGAGAGAATGAGTGGAAGAGGCACAAAATCGAAAACCAGAGAATGAAGAGGATGAAAAGAAGAAACAGAGAAGGATAATAATGGGAGTAACTGAATGGGGAAGTAAGATCAATATAAAGATGGTAAAGAAGTAGATAAATGGAAGAATTACAAGATAAATGATTAAAGGAATGAATGGAAGAATTGATAAACATTCAACGCCGTGCACATACGACTGAGACGTTACAAGAGGCGTCTACTGGAGAAGACCTGACGCGGGTGACCTGAAAGCAAATTAGTCAAGCCTTCGACGACGCCTCCTCCTAACTTAGCACACCCCAGGTTGCCTTTGGGTGGCGATGGAGGAGCCTGGGGAGGGAAGGAGGAGAAGGAAGGAAGACTCGTACGTGAAGAAGGAGACCCCGTAATCAATGCCAGGTGAACGCCACAGGTAAATGTCAACTAGGGTCGATATTCCTTGGACAGCAGCACCTTAATTTACTTACTGGCGGCCGACACGACAACCCCCCCCCCCCCCTCAACGCTGCCCTGGTTCTCGGCGTTATGTGCTTACCTCCTTACAATACTGTGTCACAGATTATGGTGGGGATTTTGTCTTGGAATTATCCTCTGTTTTGTCATAATTCCTCGTACGTTGTTATAATTCCTCTTCCTACGTTGTTATAAATCCTCCTACGTTGTTATTATACCTTCTACGTTTTCATAATTCCTTCTACGCTGTTATAATTCCCTCTACGTTTTCATAATTCCCTCTACGTTGTTATAATTCCTCTCACGTTGTTATAATTCCTCCTCTTACGTTGTTATAATTCATCCCACGTTGTTATAATTCTTCCTACGCTGTTATAATTCCTCCTCCCACATTGTTATTGATTGTCATAGATTTTCTTCATATATTGTGTCCCAAGACTTTTGAAATTTGGTATTGATATTTTCATAGATTAGTTGCTTTTGTCGTTGTTGTTATTGAATCTGACTTCGGTATTTGGATTGGCCGTCCAGTGAGACTAAAGATGGTTCAAAACGGTCAAGCCAGAATTTACTAAGTACAAAAGCATAAATCTTAGTCTCTCACACACACACACACACACACACACACACACACACACACACACACACACACACCACTAAACTGACATTGTAACCAATTCCAAAAACTAGCCATCCCCCTCTCTCTCCACCATCAAAAAACAGTGGACAAACATCAACACATACACTCAAGGTCCACCTCAACAACACATACACTCAAGGTCCACCTCATCAACACATACACTCAAGGTCCACCTCAACAACACATACACTCAAGGTCCACCTCAACAACACATACACTCAAGGTCCACCTCAACAACACATACACTCAAGGTCCACCTCAATAACACATACACTCAAGGTCCACCTCATCAACACATACACTCAAGGTCCACCTCAACAACACATACACTCAAGGTCCACCTCAACAACACATACACTCAAGGTCCACCTCAACAACACATACACTCAAGGTCCACCTCAACAACACATACACTCAAGGTCCACCTCATCAACACATACACTCAAGGTCCACCTCAACAACACATACACTCAAGGTCCACCTCATCAACACATACACTCAAGGTCCACCTCAACAACACATACACTCAAGGTCCACCTCAACAACACATACACTCAAGGTCCACCTCATCAACACATACACTCAAGGTCCACCTCAACAACACATACACTCAAGGTCCACCTCATCAACACATACACTCAAGGTCCACCTCAACAACACATACAATCAAGGTCCACCTCAACAACACAGACACTCAAGGTCCACCTCAACAACACATACACTCAAGGTCCACCTCAGTGCCTCTACCAGGTGATAAAGAGGTCCTCCTCGACACTAACTTAAAAAAACATAATTAGTGTTCAATTATCCTTCACACTGATGTTTCTCCCTCTCTCCATCACTCTCCCGCCTCCATTCTCCCTCATTCTTCATCCTCCCTTCTCCCTCCACCTCTCCCTCACCCCTCCTCCCCCCCCCCATGTCAATAAGCAAAGAATCCACCCCTCTCCTTCAGTGTGTTGGGTGGGTAGCCTGAGTGTGTTGGGTGGGTAGCCTGAGTGTGTTGGGTGGGTAGCCTGAGTATGTTGGGTGGGTAACCTCAGTGTGTAGGGTGGGTAGCCTGAGTGTTTTGGGTGGGTAGCCTGAGTGTGTTGGGTGGGTAGCCTGAGTGTGTTGGGTGGGTAGCCTGAGTGTGTTGGGTGGGTAGCCTCAGTGTGTTGGGTGGGTAGCCTCAGTGTGTTGGGTGGGTAGCCTCGGTGTGTTGGGTGGGTAGCCTGAGTGTGTTGGGTGGGTAGCCTGAGTATGTTGGGTGGGTAGCCTGAGTATGTTGGGTGGGTAACCTCAGTGTGTAGGGTGAGTAGCCTGAGTGTGTTGGGTGGGTAGCCTCAGTGTGTTGGGTGGGTAGCCTCAGTGTGTTGGGTAGCCTCAGTGTGTTCCTCACACTGGATCATTACTTGGTAGCTTTATACTGTATATTGTAATTAAGGGCACGGGACGCGGTACACACACACACACACACACACACACACACACACACACACACACACACACACACACACACACACACACACGGTCACAAAACCAATCATAATTTTACATAAGCGACACACCCCCACACACACGCGCGCGCAAACACCAATTAAAATATTACATAAACATGCTGTCAACTCAAGTTGCCAAATAAGGTCAAGCAGCGAGAAGGTCAGGTCACGCAAGATCAAAGTTAAAGTCACAACGACCCGTAAACGAGGTCATGACGCAATTGTCGTGACGTCATTTTTCCCTCTCACCTGAGTACCTCGCTCACCTGTGATCACTTCATCTGTCTCTCTCTCTCTCCCTCTCTCTCAAGTTCTCTCACTCCCCACCTCCTCTCATTACCTCAATTCCACTCATTTCCTCCCCACCTCCCCACCACCCCTCACCGCCTCCCCACCATCCCTCACCACCTCCCCACCACCCCTCACCACCTCCCCACCATCCCTCACTCACCACCTCCCCACCATCCCTCACCACCTCCCCACCACCCCTCACCACCTCCCCACCATCCCTCACCATCTCCCCACCATCCCTCACCACCTCCCCTTACTCTCCAACAACAGTGACTCAGGCTACCCTTCCCCCCATCCCAGGGAGGTAAGAGGGGAGGGGGGGGGGGTAGGGGAGGTAGAGGGGAGAGAGGGAAAGGGAGGGAAGAGAGTCGCCTGTGTATTGATCAACACCTACACCTTACACCCCATACCTACACTTCCCACTCTCCCTACACCTTCCCTCTCTTCTATACCTACCCACTCTTTCTTTCCTCCCTCTCTCCCTACACATTCCCCGTCTATACACGGTAATTTCATCCTGTCTCCCTTCTTCTTTCTCCCTCCCTACACTCTCACCTCATCCTCCCTCCCTTTCGACATCCATCCTACCTCCATCCCTCGCTAAACCTTGCCTCATCACTCATCCCCCCTGCCTCTCCTTCTCTACCTACACCCTTTCATCCTCATCCTCCTCCTCTTCCTTCCCTTCTACCTCCCTACACCTTTTCATCTTTATTCTCCGTCCCTCCATTCCCTCTATTTCTCCATTAGGGCATCACAGGAGGCCATATACTGAAGGAGGCATACTGGAGCGTTCGGCACACACACACACACACACACACACACACACACACACACCACTAATGAACTGAATCCAATTAAATTTAATTTCCAATTTACGACGCCACAGAAGATCAGCGTCGTCCCTATTACAGTACGTGACTCTTGACCCACGACCACAGTCTTGTCTTTTATTGTCACCTTTATATTCTGCTTATCTACTTCTGTCATTGTTATTGTTCTTATCTTACGTTGTTCTTCTCCTTTTACTAATTTATAACGATAGTGATAGTAGTAATGATGATGATGATGATGATGGTAATGATGATGATGGTAAAGATAATAATATTGATGATAATAATGATAATGACAATAATAATAATACGGGTAATAACAACAATAAAAGAAGAACGTTAACAACAAGATAATAAGTAACAACATCAGCTCCAAACATCACAGTAACATGTCCGTGGTCTAAAAATATTTAGCTCATACAACCACATTAAACAACATGGTATAATATTTGTGTGAGTTATAAATGAAAGAAAACATCAGATTTTATTTTAATTAATGGAGAAATATCCGTTTACAGGTCAAACGAACCCCTAACCAAATTTATCTTTACTTAACCTAACCCAATAAAATTAAACCTAACCTACCCTAATTTGGTTCAACTTAACCTACCCACGCTACCTTAACCCAAAATTTCTCCTACACTTCCCCATTTAAAAACTACCCTATCTTCACCTAACCCTACCTTACCTTAATCTGACCTAACTTAATCCCTTAATCTGAAAGTTCACAACCCCTGAAAAATATACTCAATCAGCCCCTAATATATACAAGTTATAACAAGTGCAACAATGAACATACTGTACAGATTTCATAACTTATACCGTTAGTAGTTAATGTGGAAAATCCATATGAAAATTACCATCCCCTCTCCCCCCTCCCCTGCACACCCGCCCACAAACTTCGAGAAAATCTAGTCGGGAGGAGGAAAGAAATATTAATCTTTTTTCCTCTCATTCTCTCGTTTTCCTCTTATTCTCTTTCTTTCCTCACATTCTCTCATGAAAAGAAAAACCAGGGAACGGTAACTAGAAAGATGAATCATTCCCCCTCAGAACACACTAGGGTTTATAATTTCCCAGAATCGGTGCGAGACAAGATCCATGTCGGTGAGACGACAGACAGTCCGTACAGACGGGAGATAACATAGAAACAGATATTATACAAAAATAACTAAAGACAGAGGTACGTATCCATACATAGAGACGATACAGATGGAGTGATAAATAATACCAAACTCACTACGATAACTCCCTCCAACCATAGTGAACCGTACGATAACTCCCTCCAACCATAGTGAGCCGTCCGATAACTCCCTCCAACCATAGTGAACCGGACGATAACTCCCTCCAACCATAGTGAACCGTACGATAACTCCCTCCAACCATAGTGAACCGGGCGATAACTCCCTCCAACCATAGTGAACCGGACGATAACTCCCTCCAACCATAGTGAACCGGACGATAACTCCCTCCAACCATAGTGACCCGGACGATAATTCCCTCCAACCATAGTGAACGGTACGATAACTCCCTCCAACCATAGTGAACCGTACGATAACTCTCTCCAACCATAGTGAACCGGACGATAACTCCCTCCAACCATAGTGAACCGTATGATAACTCCCTCCAACCATAGTGAACCGTACGATAACTCCCTCTAACCATAGTGAACCGTACGATAACTCCCTCCAACCATAGTGCACCGTACGATAACTACCTACAACCAGAGTACGATAACTCCCTCCAACCATAGTGAACCGTGCGATAACTCCCTCCAACCATAGTGAACCGTACGATAACTCCCTCCAACCATAGTGAACCGTACGATAACTCCCTCCAACCATAGTGAATCGTACGATAACTCCCTCCAACCATAGTGAACCGTACGATAACTCCCTCCAACCATAGTGAACCGGACGATAACTACCTACAACCAGAGTACGATAACTCCCTCCAACCATAGTGAACCGTACGATAACTCCCTCCAACCACAGTGAACCGGACGATAACTCCCTCCAACCATAGTGAACCGGACGATAACTCCCTCCAACCATAGTGAACAGTACTATAACTAACTCCAACCAGAGTACGATAACTCCCTCCAACCATAGTGAACCGTACGATAACTCCCTCCAACCATACTGAACCGTACGATAGCCCCCTCCAACCAGAGTACGATAACTCCCTCCAACCATAACGTACGATAAATCCTGGCACTAAATACGTCACGTACATTTGGCATCCTTGAGTGTCTTTAGCGCTGAGCTGCCAGGCGTCGTGTTAACAAGTTAATGATCACTTAAACTGTTAAATTACCACACTTGTAAACACCTACACCAACCCCCAAATTAAAATGACTTCACTGGTGATAAAACGTTAAACTTGAATAAGGCGAGCTGAGCTGTATAACATTATTATTATTATTATTATTATTATTATTATTATTATTAGTAGTAGTAGTAGTAGTAGTAGTAGTAGTAGTAGTAGTAGTAGTAGTAGTACTATTATTTTTACAACGATTATTATTATTATTATTATTATTATTATTGTTGTTGTTATTATTTTTATGATTATTATTATTATTGTTGTTGTTGTTGTTATTATTATGATTATTATTATTATTGTTGTTGTTGTTAGTATTATTACTACTATTATTATTATTACTATTGTTATTATTATTATTACTATTATTATTATTATTATTATTATTATTATTATTACTATTATTGTTGTTGTTGCTGTTATTATTACTGTTATCATAATTATTACTGTTTTTATTATTATTATTATTATTATTATTATTATTATTATTATTACTGTTGTTAGTATTATTATTATCTTATTATTATTATTATTATCTTATTATTATTATTATTATTACTATTATTATTATTATTATTATTATTATTATTATTATTATTAATGTTATTAGTTGTTTTATTATTATTATCATTATTATTAATGGATGACAATACAAGAAACTTTTATTATTAATCTACATTGTGCAGAAGTAAACTACAGTCTCTCTCTCTCTCTCTCTCTCTCTCTCTCTCTCTCTCTCTCTCTCTCTCTCTCTCCAGGGGTCACACAAACAAACCCCTAATTGCTGTATCTCGTTGCTGCGGGGAAACACGGGAAGGCGAACTGGACGATGAACAAACACGAAGGGAGTGGACATGGCTTGGGAGGCGTTGGCAAGGCGTGGGGAGCGTGGGCATGGCGTGGGAGGCGTGGGAAGGGTGTTGGTAAGGCGTAGGAGATGTTGGTAAGGTGTGGGAGGCATTGGCAAGGCGTGGGAAACATGGGCTAGGAGTGGGAGGCATGGGGAGGGTGTTGGTAGGGCGTGGGAGATGTTGGTAAGGCGTGGGAAACATGGGCAAGACGTGGGAGGGTGAGTAAGGCGCGGGAGGCATGGTAAGGGCGTCGGTAGGGCCTAGGGGGTGTTCGCAAGGCGTGGGCAAGGCGTGGGAAGGGTGTTGGTAAGGCGCGGGAGACTTAGGTAAGGTGTGGGAGGCGTGGACAAGGACACAAAATAAATGTGAAGAAAAATTTGAGAGATTAAATCCGCCTGAGAGAGAGAGAGAGAGAGAGAGAGAGAGAGAGAGAGAGAGAGAGAGAGAGAGAGAGAGAGAGAGAGAGAGAGAGAGAGTATGAATATATTCTGTGATGGGTAGATGTTGTCAGCCAGTGTCAAGTAAGGAGTGTCAGGATTGTGTCAAGTACAGAGTGTCAGGTGTACTAAGATACGAAATGTCAGGTGGTGTCAGGTAGGGTATTGTCAGGTGGGGTGAGATAGGGAGTGTCAGGTAGGGGAGTGTCAGGAGGTATAAGGTAGGTACTGTCAGGAGGTTTCAGGTAAGGGAGTGTCAGGTGGTGTCAGGTAGAGGAGTGTAAGGTAGTCAGGTAAGGAGTATCAGGTAGTGTCAGGAAGTGTAAGGTAAGGAGTGTCAGACGGTGTCAAGTTTTTACCAACAACTTACAAAATAAATCTCACTTAACAAATTAGGTCACAATCATTAGATCTCATTTTCGAATTAAGTAAAAAAAATCATAGATAAGTTTTAAATCATTATCATTCTATTTTATTTTCAATTAATTTTGCATCATGTAATCACCTGAAATTATTATCGATAATTTTCAAAATAACTGAATAATTCTATACTGTATATATCAACACAAAATGTCAATCAATAACTTTAGACTCCATAATAAAATTGTTGGTCTAGTAAAAATGCACAAGACGATTCTCTCCTTTCACTAAGTCATTACCCTTCCCTAATTAACCTCCAATTAGATAGAGGTAATTAAGGGAGAATTACTCAAGAAATAAGGGAAAGACGAACGCGAGCTTATTTAAATCAATAAGAGAGAGAGAGAGAGAGAGAGAGAGAGAGAGAGAGTCTGCTAACGAGATGTGGCACCACCGCGCGGGAGAGACAGGAGATGTGGCACAACCTCGCCAGGGACAGACGAAAGGGCGCCGGACCCACCAACAACTAACGTCCTCTTGCTAACTTTACTCAACGAACTGTCCTCTATAGAACAAATTAACGTGATATACAATTATGCCCGACAAATACGCCATTCTTTTACATGCTTTCCAGAACGAGTTATAAAAGGGGCCGTTAGATTTAGGTAAATATGATGAATAAATACACTTACCAACCATTCAGTGAGAAACATTTAAATAATTTGAAATTCAGCTAATAACTATCTATTTTAAGGAGCACAAACTTTCAAACCTTCAAGAAATTTCAGTAATAAAAATATGAGCTACAGTTCTAACACCAAGTAAATGTTCGTGTTTTGATGCAAACTATCGAACTATTTCAAAACACACCGAAATCTTAGGACCCGGCAGCCACCACAAGGCGCTGCAGCAGCACTTGGTTGACAAGTTCCGTTAATAGTGACTTATTTATCAACTGTAAAACCAATTCCCTTCTAGCTTTCCAAGTTACACGTTTATTGTGGTGATGTACCTAAAAAAATAATTAAGAGCATAATGGTCCTTATGGTAATAAGCATTTACAGGAAATGTGACGGGAAATACGTGACAATATAGCGAGCTGGAGAGGCCCAGATTCCGAAAGACCCCTACGTTTAAGTTTCCCATCCTCTCCCCCCCCCCCCCACACAAACACAGCTGGAGATAGAAGAACATATCTATATTATTCTATTAAGCTACGACACGAAGATAAATACAACTAATGACGTCAAAAGTACAAAGAGAATAGTAGAGATATTAACTTGAATATTTAAGGTCTACAAGCGTGACAGTTTCCTCACGTCGGTCCATCTCATGACCCTGGCCCACTGGACCACATTCAACACTGCGGGAGATTATTTGACTGTGTGTTATAATAATTAACGGTTTATTGAAAGCATGGCAGCCAAAAGGCTGAAAATATAGTTACATAATTAGGGAATGGATCACTTGATTGACAAATAATATACAAGTAACATAAGTGATACAAATATGATATATAATAACTAGGTGGGGAGAAGGTCATACTACAGGGCATTACAACATGATGACAGTGCAGAAAGGTAAGACTGACTGGGAGTGAATACACTGGTTGATTACAAGTTATTGATAATTTTTACAATGGTTGCGACTGGGCTGTTCTTATAGCGATCAGTACGTGCTCAGTTGTGTTCTGACCTCACTAGGGGAAAGGTCACGGCAGGGTTAGCTCTGGAGGGATAATTATCAGATATGGCCAGAGCAAGGTGCGGTCTTGGGTATGAGAGTTTGTTGACCAAACTGGAGTGGTCAACTGAAGAATTGGCGAAGGCCAAGTTAGAAATTGAGAGGGCCACGTTGGAGAACTTGAAATTAAGGGAAGAGATGGCGATGTTAAAAGGAGAGGCTGGACGAGTAAAGCCAGTGGCTGACGAAAAATCAAGCGAGTGGAAAATTGTGAGTAGTGGGAAGACAAAGCTTTTGGTGAAGAAGCACACCAAGGATACGACAACAACGACAACAACAGCTAAGTGTACCAACCCGTTCAGTCCCTTGATAGACGAATTGGACGTTAGTACAGTCAGGGAAAGGGATGACAAGGAAGGTATAAAAACTTTAATTGTTGGTGACTCACAGGTAAGGTACATGGACAGGGCCTTTTGTGGTAAAAACAAAAATAGGATGAGGGTGTGTTTGCCAGGAGCTGGGGTGGGGGATATAATTGACAGGATGGACAATATCTTGTCTGGTAATGGGAACAAACCCATTATCTGCCTCAGTGCAGGAGGCAATGATATTGGCCGGTGTAGGAGCGAGGAGCTTCTTGATAAGTTCAAGGCAGTCATAGATCGTATTAGGACTAAGGGAGGGATCCCTATCATATGTGGTGTCCTGCCTAGAAGGAGAGTTGGCAGTGAATGGTTGTCAAGGGCAGTTGGTGTTAACGACCGTCTTGACAGATATTGCAAGTCAATATCAGTCCCATTCATTGACAACTGGGACAACTTCTATGGCAGAAGGGACCTTTATGCTAGGGATGGGGTGCACCTGTCTAGGGATGGAGTAGCAACCCTGGCTGGGGCTCTAGAGGGGGCAGTTCAAAAGATATCGAAGTCTTTAAACTGCTAAGAGAACATAGGGGCACGGGGGTGGAGGAGACTGCAGTGGGAGCGGGTAAACAAGGCGAAAGATTACAGGGAAATAGTGTTAGGAATGATGACATAACTAAATTAGACAGGGAGTTTAAAACTAAACGCGGTAAGGGAAGGACTCAGAACACGACTAACTTAAATGTATATTACGCGAACAGTAGAAGTATGAGAAACAAAATGGATGATATTAGGGCCTTGGTATGTACCGAAGAAATCGATATAATTGCATTCACTGAAACATGGATCAACCTAGACACACGTGAATTACCAGTCGAATACCAAATTGCGGGTTACAAACTGTTCCATACCGATAGGCAGACCAGGAAAGGAGGCGGAGTAGCAATCTATGTTAGGGATAACCTGAAGTGTGAAATAAATAAGGAAATAAAAACTGAGAGGAATACAGAAACAATTTGGATAGAATTAAGCGACGGTCGGGAAAAATTAATCACAGGAGTAATATATAGACCCCCCAATCTTGACAGAGTCAATGAGCGACTTATCTGGGATGAAATGCGCAGGGCTTCCATACACAACAAAGTCTGTATAGTAGGCGACTTTAACCTTGGCCAAATAGATTGGACCGACCTTACGGGAAACTCAGAATCAGAGAATTTTCTCGAGACGATCCAGGACTGTTTCCTAAGTCAACATATAACCGAACCCACACGGGGTAATAATATATTGGATTTAGTTTTGTCAAACAGAGAAAACCTCATTAGCAATGTCGAGGTAGGGAACGAACTTGCAAACAGAGATCACAAAGAAATTCGATTCCAGTTAGATTTTCAGGGCAGACGTAAGGAAAATTCCACTAAAGTACCAGATTTCAGAAGGGCAAACTTTGACAGTTTAAAGAGGCAGCTGAGAGAGGGGGTGTCGCGCTTGGCCGTGAACCTGACAGATGACACGGACCTGATAACGAGATCTGAGATTGCCGAGTTCCACGACAATTTAAATAGTGAGTTACTTAATGCACAAGGGCAGAACATACCATACAAAAAACTCAGATCAAACAACAATGACCCTAAATGGATAAATAATTATTTAAAGAACATCATTGGCCAAAGGAAGGCTATAGGTAGAAGGATAAATCGTGGCGAAATTCACCTCCGGGACTATTATAGGGTATTGGCGAGTAGGGTTAAAACCGAGATAAGGAAAGCAAAGAGGAATAATGAGGTAAGGATAGCAAGGGAGGCAAAGACAAACCCCAAAGGATTCTACCAAATGTACCAAACTAAAACACGAGAAAAGATTGGACCAATACGGTCAGACTCCGGCGAGCTCACTGATAACGACGGAGAAATGAGCAATAATTTGAATAAATATTTTTCAACAGTTTTCACCAGCGAAAATTTAAACATGATACCCGAGGCACCGACTCTATTCAGAGATAGTGAAGAAAACAAATTAAGTGAGATAGTAGTGACTAGTAACGATGTTAGTAAGCAAATAGACAAACTAAAGCCTAATAAGTCACCTGGTCCCGATGAGATATTTGCCAGAGTATTAAAGGAATGTAAGGAAGAGCTTAGTATGCCCTTAGCAAAGTTGTTTAACATGTCCTTAAAAACAGGTGTAGTACCAGAATCCTGGAGGATAGCGAATGTAATACAGATCTTCAAGAAGGGGGATAGATCACTATCCTCTAACTACCGCCCAATCAGTCTAACATCAATAGTAGGCAAATTACTGGAAGCAATCATTTCAAACTCTATTCGAAATCACCTGGAGAAGCACAGATTGATCAATGATTCCCAGAATGGCTTCACAAGCGGACGTTCTTGCCTAACTAATCTATTAACATTCTTTTCATCAGTTTTCGAATCAGTGGACGAGGGGCACAATTATGATGTGGTATATCTCGACTTTAGCAAAGCCTTCGACAGAGTACCCCACGAAAGACTAATTAGAAAGGTAGAAGCTCATGGCATCAAAGGTGACATCCTTAAATGGATTAGGGCCTGGTTACAGGACAGGAAACAGCGAGTGAGCATTAACGGCACTAAGTCCCATTGGAGCAACGTCACAAGTGGAGTTCCCCAAGGCTCAGTACTTGGACCATTATTGTTTATTATATACATAAACGGCATAGATATCGGCATAGACAGCAACATAAGTAAATTTGCTGATGATACTAAAATAGGACGTGTTATCAAATCTGACGAGGACTCGGCAAAACTACAGGAGGATCTAAACAAATTTTTCGAATGGTCTGAAAAATGGCAGATGAAATTCAACATTGACAAATGTAAAGTACTCAGTATAGGAAATATAAACAGGGAAACCAGATACCAGATGAACAACGATGCCATAGAGAAATCCGACTGCAAGAGAGATTTAGGAGTAATGATAAGTAGGAACCTTAAGCCAAGTAAACAATGTGTTTTTGCTCGAAACAAGGCTAATAAAGTACTTGGGTTCATACAAAGGAGTGTTAGATACAAGACTAGCGAGGTCATCCTAAAACTGTATCTTGCTCTTGTGAGACCACACCTGGATTACGCAGTCCAGTTCTGGTCACCGTATTACAGAATGGATATAGAATCCTTGGAAAGAATTCAGAGGAGAATGACAAGACTAATCCCGGGTATCAGGAACCTTGAGTATAGAGACAGGTTAAAGCATCTTAATTTGCACTCCCTTGAGAGACGTAGAGCGAGGGGCGACCTGATAGAGGTGTATAAATGGAAGGCAGGGCTAAACAAAGGGGACATTACAAAGGTACTCAAATTATCCAACCAGGAGCGAACTCGTAACAATGGTTTTAAATTGGACAAATTTAGATTTAGGCGTGAAATAGGTAAACACTGGTTTGGAAACAGAGTAGTGGATGAATGGAACAAGTTACCAAATATCATCATTAACTCGAATACGCTGAATTGCTTCAAACATAGGTTGGATGCTCATATGAGCAATAGGGGTTGGGTGTAAACGGGACTGCCCAGTATGGGCCAATAGGCCCGCTGCAGTTTCCTCCATTCTTATGTTCTTATGTATGGGCTTGTTGCGGTTATGATGTCGAACAGCAATTCGCGAACGAGGGATCTCGGGTGGAAGTAGGAGCCGGTGCCAAGGATGATGCAGAAGTTTCACACCAAATTTGCAGATGAGGTCGTGGTGATCATCAGAAGGAGCCGAGAGGGTCAGTGTGTTGAGCGCTTCTTGATATGTAGTGTGTGTGTGTGTGTGTGTGTGTGTGTGTGTGTGTGTGTGTGTGTGTGTGTGTGTGTGTGTGTCAAGCAATAACCACCTTACTGAAGCTGACCAATCCAGGTGCGATAGTGGGTAGTGAATGATGCCCACAAGCAGGGAAGTAGACCAGACCAAAGTCGAATTAACGGTATAATTAGACTGTGGTCCAGAGTATGATCAGGCCGGGAGCGCAAGGTGAAAAATAAAAGTTCACCAGTCTGTCATTCAGTCTATCGTTCAGAGAGCTGAATAATGAAAGTAAAAAAGTTATTATTGCGGGCATTAAACACTGTAGCATAATGTTTGACTCGTATACTGTATATTAACACTAATATAATGTTTATATTGGGTTGTTACATCATTAGTGGCGTGGCATCGCTGAACATTGTGAAAAAATATATGACAAAACTTGTACGCCGTTACATAATTACCCCACTGTCAAGGCGGCGGCAGGCGGTGATGGCGGCGGCGGGTCACATTGGGCAACTCGCCAAACGCCAAAACCCTTCCATCATTCCCAACAGCTAGATACGGTCAATATTAAAGCACACACACACACACACACACACACACACACACACACACACTATCCCTCTAGAATCTAAGCTAATTACTACTTGAACAAAACTACTCCACATATTATGATTGGTGAACTTTGGTGGTTACAATTACTTTACCCCTTCCCAACCAGTCTTTTCTGATCTGACTGATAATGTATTCATCCACTAACGAGGGATGTGAATTGTTCAAATACAGCTTAACAGTGAGGGGATCTTGGCTACAAGCGTGAGTTACTGTACCTGGGAACAAATACTGACTCCCTGACAATCTGGTTACGCACCCACCGTATGCAAATGAGGCAACATAGAGTGAGGGAAGGTCAACAATAATAGAGGAATATGCATGAAGTAACGGCAAGGGACAAAACCTTACTAATATATGTAGGGTAAAGCGGTCCGTTCGTAAGCAGGTACTAACGAGGATTGCTACCTTGATGTAAATACTGTTACTCTGATACAATATTTATTCACAAAGGTTCGGAGGCGTCAAAATGTGTCTAAATGGCAGACTTGTTCTCAGCCATAACAAAATGTAGCAATATCTAAAATGGTAAACACAATTACGTTCACAAACATGATCCTGTGTACACGTAAAGCACCTGGCCTACCCCACCTCACACACACACAAACAAACATATACGGTTACAGTCAGTCTAGCAACCTCACCCTGCTCCCACCCACAACAACAGGTCAGGTTAGGTTAGGCTAGGTTAGGTTAGGTTAGGTTAGGTTAGGTTAGGTTAGGTTAGGTTAGGTTAGGTTAGGTCTGCTTTTTTCCCTATTAAACCAAAGTCTACTGGACGAAATTCTGTGAGACAATAGTTGTATGAGAGAGAGAGAGAGAGGGGGGATAGTTTTTTTTTTCTCTCTCTCTCTCTCTCTCTCTCTCTCTCTCTCTCTCTCTCTCTCGCTCTCTCTCTCTCTCTCACATGAATATCCAATAAATTCCGCCCCTCTCCACCCTACACACAATCAGAAACACGACACACACTGAATGACAGACAGACAGACCACATGAGTTACAGACAGACAGACGAGACAGAGAGGCTGGCACACTGAAAGACAGACAGACAGACAGACACGTAGACAGCGCTGATCCAGTTAGTACAGTACTGGGTCAGGGGAAGGAGGCGGATGAGGTGGTCAACTTTAACACCTAACCAGAGTTCAATAACCTGACCACTGAAGTACCATACTCACCCCATCTACCATACTCACCCCATCTACCATACTTAACTACCATACTCACCCCATCTACCATACTTAACTACCATACTCACCCCATCTACCATACTTAACTACCATACTCACCCCCATCTACCATACTTAACTACCATACTCACCCTCATCTACCATACTCACCCCATCTACCATACTTAACTACCATACTCACCCCATCTACCATACTTAACTACCATACTCACCCCATCTACCATACTTAACTACCATACTCACCCCATCTACCATACTTAACTACCATACTCACCCCCATCTACCATACTTAACTACCATACTCACCCTCATCTACCATACTCACCCCATCTACCATACTTAACTACCATACTCACCCCATCTACCATACTTAACTACCATACTCACCCCATCTACCATACTTAACTCCCATACTCACCCCATCTACCATACTTAATTACCATACTCACCCCATCTACCATACTTAACTACCATACTCACCCCATCTACCATACTTAACTACCATACTCACCCTCATCTACCATACTTAACTACCATACTCACCCTCATCTACCATACTTAACTACCATACTCACCCCATCTACCATACTTAACTACCATACTCACCCCATCTACCATACTTAACTACCATACTCACCCCCATCTACCATACTTAACTACCATACTCACCCCATCTACCATACTCACCCCACCTACCATACTTAACTACCATACTCACCCCATCTACCATACTTAACTACCATACTCACCCCCATCTACCATACTTAACTACCATACTCACCCTCATCTACCATACTCACCCCATCTACCATACTTAACTACCATACTCACCCCATCTACCATACTTAACTACCATACTCACCCCATCTACCATACTTAACTCCCATACTCACCCCATCTACCATACTTAATTACCATACTCACCCCATCTACCATACTTAACTACCATACTCACCCCATCTACCATACTTAACTACCATACTCACCCTCATCTACCATACTTAACTACCATACTCACCCTCATCTACCATACTTAACTACCATACTCACCCCATCTACCATACTTAACTACCATACTCACCCCATCTACCATACTTAACTACCATACTCACCCCCATCTACCATACTTAACTACCATACTCACCCCATCTACCATACTCACCCCACCTACCATACTTAACTACCATACTCACCCCATCTACCATACTTAACTACCATACTCACCCCCATCTACCATACTTAACTACCATACTCACCCCATCTACCATACTTAACTACCATACTCACCCCATCTACCATACTTAACTACCATACTCACCCCATCTACCATACTTAACTACCATACTCACCCTCATCTACCATACTTAACTACCATACTCACCCCATCTACCATACTCACCCCATCTACCATACTTAACTACCATACTCACCCCATCTACCATACTTAACTACCATACTCACCCCCATCTACCATACTTAACTACCATACTCACCCCATCTACCATACTCACCCCACCTACCATACTTAACTACCATACTCACCCCATCTACCATACTTAACTACCATACTCACCCCCATCTACCATACTTAACTACCATACTCACCCCATCTACCATACTTAACTACCATACTCACCCCATCTACCATACTTAACTACCATACTCACCCCACCTACCATACTTAACTACCATACTCACCCCCATCTACCATACTTAACTACCATACTCACCCCATCTACCATACTCACCCCACCTACCATACTTAACTACCATACTCACCCCCATCTACCATACTTAACTACCATACTCACCCCATCTACCATACTTAAGTACCATACTCACCCCATCTACCATACTTAAGTACCATACTCACCCCATCTACCATACTTAACTGCCATACTCACCCCATCTACCATACTTAACTGCCATACTCACCCCATCTACCATACTTAACTACCATACTCACCCCATCTACCATACTTAACTACCATACTCACCTTGGGTTGATAGTCTACCTCTCAGTCACTCTTACCTGGAAGGAAAGGCATTCATTAATTATTTGTCAATATATTTAAAATTCTATGTCAAATGCCTGAAAATTTTATTACAAATTCCGTCAAAATCCTTCATAATAGTAAATTAATTCTGTCAAAATATCTAAAAATACTGCTTCTAATTCCATATCAAATATTTTAAAATCCCCTCCCCGGAAAAACACCATTACATAAGTTTAAGACATGTCACAAAAAAATTTAAAAACACCAAAATTAATAAAACACGAATAGATGGGACGCGTATATATTGTATGTATGTATGTATGTATGTAGTTGCCACAGTCTAACCAGTCTCTCTTGTTCTTATAAATATTGACGATTGCGGCATGTTTTAGATCTTGATAATCATAGGTCCTCCTGCTTTATACACCTCGGCAGAGATTCTATCAGGCCCTGTGGCTTTGTTATTTTTCATCTGCTTGATGGCAGTAGCTACCCCATCCAGGGATGGAGAATAGCTGAGGTGGGTCAGCTCTGGGTGTTGAGGGACATGATGGATAGCCTGAACATCCATATCAGTGTTTCAGTTGAGCAGCTAATGGTTATGTTCTTTCCAGTGCTGATGGATGCCTTCTTCATCTTTAATTAGGGAGGTCCCATCGGATGAGTGGATTTCACATGCTTTATTTTTCCACCATCCCTTCATTAGTTTGCGAAGTTCACGCTGGGCCACAGCTTTCTTCTCATCGAAGGTATCAGCTTTTGTCTGAGCCTTCGGGTGGTACTGCCAGTCACTGAGAGTAGCATGTTTACTATTGACGAGCACTTCGACTTTTGGGTCGTTTTCATCAAACCAATCCTGGTGGGGTTTTTCATCTGGCCAAGGGTCTTGTTGTACGGTTTTTGTGATGATAGCTTTGGTGGAACCCCATTCGGGAATCGGATTTGGGTTGTTTGTTGTCGGGTTGTTTATCAGCCCATCTTTGAGCTTCTCTCTGAAAGCATGTGCTACTGCTGGATCCTCCAGTCGGTTAGGGTTAAAAACTCTTCTGGAGGCTTGTTGCCTTCGCCCTGTGAAGGGAGTTTGGTTCCGATGAGCCAATGATCTGTGTCAGAGTGGTTTGAGCCACATAGCTCACATGGCTCAGGTGATGAGGACATCTCGGCGATCTCTTTCTCTGACAATGATGTAGCTAATGAGATACCAGTGTTTGGATCATGGGTGTTGCCAAGAACCCTTGAACTTGTCGGCCTGCCTAAACAAAGTGTTGGTAATAGTGAGGTTGTGTTCAGCACACATGCTGAGAAGTAGGCCATTGGGATTACACTTACCTAGTTCATTTATCCCTATGGTTCCATGCCATATGTCAGCATCTCTGCCCACTCTGGCATTGAAGTCACCTAGGAGCACAACCTTATCTTCTCTGGGCATAGAGGTCAGCGTAAAAGGCCTCCTTGATGTCATCCTCTGCATGCAGTGTTGGGGCAAATGCACTGATGAAGAAAGCATGACGTGAGTGATTCAGTAGGACTCCGAGCACCATGAGGTGCCCATTGATCCCAACAGGCATTTCAGTTAGCCCGTGTAGAATGGATTGATGAATGACAATGCCAATTCCGTAAATGAGGTTTCTCTCCACAGCAGGCTTACCCTTCCAGAAGACGGTATAGCCGGACCTCCATTCCGTAAGTCGACCCTCGTTTTTGGAGCCAGGACTCACTGATGGCTGCTATGTTGATGTTATACCTAGAGAGCTCTTTTACACAAGGGTCCTGACATTCCATGCAGTGACCATAAGAGGTTCTTTAATTTGTCTTTGCTTTGATCCGTGATTGTGATTATGTTTTCAACCGCATAAGGATGACCTTTCTGGGTGAGATTGCTCAGTCAGGTTGGTTCTTTAGGCAGGCTATGTTTAGGGCACCTTTTCTAGCCCCCTCCCCATGTGGGGTGAGCAGAGTGGCTCCTGGTAAGGGCTGCTCAGTTGCACAGACAGGACCAGATTGCATTGCTGCCTAGATCCCAGTCCATAAACGACCATCTTATCTATGCCGCCCATGTGCACAATTATGACAGGAGACTCCCGGTAGTCATCTCTGTCTGTCCCTGTCACCACTCATCTGTCACAATAGGACTTTGGGGGTATAAGGGTTTTGATGATGATGAGAAGTATGATGAGCTGGATGATGGCACCCTGACAGATCACCGGAGGGTCAAGACCTATCCGGCTGTGCTGCTGCTGAGGCAGCTGTGTGAACAGTGTTTAGGTCAGTGATGTCAGCACTAGACAGTGGTAGCCGAGAGCCATGACCCACCCGTGAGTTCCACACCCAGAGATAAGCACCCCTGGGAACCGATCACCATCTTCTGACCAGGTGGTGTAGTGCTAATCAGTCCACTCTGTGAGATATCACACCACACCACACCACCCAGCGTCTTGTACTGTAACACCACACCACACCACACTACATCACCCAGCGTCTTGTACTGTAGCACCACACCACACCACCCAGCGTCTTGTACTGTAACACCACACCACACCACACTACATCACCCAGCGTCTTGTACTGTAACACCACACCACATCACCCAGCGTCTTGTACTGTAACACCACACCACACCACCCAGCGTCTTGCACTGTAACACCACACCACACCACCCAGCGTCTTGTACTGTAACACCACACCACCCAGCGTCTAGTACTGTAACACCACACCACACCACCCAGCGTCTTGGACTGTAACACCACACCACATCACCCAGCGTCTTGTACTGTAACACCACACCACACCACATCACCCAGCGTCTAGTACTGTAACACCACACCACACTACATCACCCAGCGTCTAGTACTGTAACACCGCACCACACCACACCACACCACCCAGCGTCTTGCACTGTAACACCACACCACACTACATCACCCAGCGTCTTGCACTGTAACACCACACCACACCACACTACATCACCCAGCGTCTTGTACTGTAACACCACACCACACCACATCACCCAGCGTCTTGTTCTGTAACACCACACCACACTACACCACCCAGCGTCTTGTACTGTAACACCACACCACACCACATCACCCAGCGTCTTGCACTGTAACACCACACCACACCGCATCACCCAGCGTCCTGCACTGTAACACCACACCACATCACCCAGCGTCTTGTACTGTAACACCACACCACATCACCCAGCGTCTTGCACTGTAACACCACACCACACCACACTACATCACCCAGCGTCTTGCACTGTAACACCACACCACACCACACTACATCACCCAGCGTCTTGTACTGTAACACTACATCACACCACACCACACCACCCAGCGTCTTGCACTGTAACACCACACCACACCACACTACATCACCCAGCGTCTTGTACTGTAACACCACACCACACCACACTACATCACCCAGCGTCTTGCACTGTAACACCACACCACACCACACCACACCACACTACATCACCCAGCGTCTTGTACTGTAACACCACACCACACCACACCACACTACATCACCCAGCGTCTTGCACTGTAGCACCACACCACACCACCCAGCGTCTTGCACTGTAACACCACACCACACCACACCACACTACATCACCCAGCGTCTTGTACTGTAACACCACACCACACCACACCACACTACATCACCCAGCGTCTTGTACTGTAACACCACACCACACCACACAGTATCGAAAATCGGTTCCAATTCTCAAATTGATATTCCAATCAGCGGATCTCGTGGTACCGGGGGATTGGTGATATTGGGGAGGGATTGGTGAAGATTAGTGACATCATGGAAACTGAGAACTGGTGAGACTGGGAAGGATTGGTGAGATTGGGAAGGACTGGTGAGACTGGGAAGAACTGGTGAGACTGTGAAGGATTAGAGGGAACTGAAAAGGACTGGGAGTAATTTTTGTGCTTGCGTTCACTAACTTTTGTAATTATAAAATCATCAGACGAGACGAGACTACCACATGTGCTGGTAGATCTTGACACTTTCTGGTAGTAGTAGTGCTAGTACTGGTGGTATTTTTAGTAGTAGTAGTTTTAGTAGCCTGTAGTAGCAGTGGTGGTGGTATGATCATTATTATTACTATTAGTAGTAGTAGTAAGAGTGGTAAGAGTAGTAAGAGTAATAGTGGTAGCAGTAGTGGTAGTGGCGGGAAAGCCCAGGAGATCAGTCCACTCACATCCTGTCCTTATTGAGCCAAGAGAGAGAGAGAGAGAGAGAGAGAGAGAGAGAGAGAGAGAGAGAGAGAGAGAGAGAGAGAGAGAGAGAGAGAATACTCATGTATAATAATGGTATACGTTAAATGATATCAGGTGTAGGTTAGGTTTTGGTCTGGTTAGGTTATGTCGGATCAGATCAGATCAGGTTAATTTAGGTTAGATCAAATTATATAAGGTTAGGTTAGGTTAGGCTTGGTTAGGTTAGGTGAGGTATTTTTGTATTTTGTTGAAATAAATATAGATAATTGCATCTAATTTCCCTAATGTCCAAAGAAAATATATATTATTGCCCCGAATTACTACAAGACTACCGATAAACATATTGATCCAACACTTGCTGACAATAAATAACTTATGGATATGTTAAGACATCTCTATGTACAGTACAGCACATGACTAACAGAGCTTTTATCAATGTATAAAGATTGCTTATTAATTTCTATAATGTGGTTCATCAGTGTGTCAGCTCAACACTTGTTCAGTAGCTAAGTTAACAACGAATATGATCTGCCACACAACCTCTTCATCTCTACCACCACCACCACCATCCTACACACACTACCACCACCATCCTACACACACCTACCACCACCATCCTACACACACTACCACCACCATCCTACACACACCACCACCACCATCCTACATACACTACCACAATCCTACACACACCACCACAATCCTACACACACACTACCACCACCATCCTACACACACTACCACCACCATCCTACACACACTACCACCACCATCCTACACACACACCACCACCATCCTACACACACACCACCACCATCCTACACACACTACCACCACCATCCTACGCACACCACCATCCTACACACACAACACCACCACCACCAACATCCTACACAACACTACCACCACCAGCATCCTACACACACAACACCACCACCAGCATCCTACACACACAACACAACCACCAGCATCCTACACACACTACCACCAGCATCTTACACACACAACACCACCACCAGCATCCTACATATACCACCACCAGCATCCTACACACACAACACCACCACCAGCATCCTACACACACAACACCACCACCACCATCCTACACACACAACACCATCACCAGCATCCTACACACATCACCACCACCAGCATCCTACACACACAACACCACCACCAGCATCCTACACACACAACACCACCACCACCATCCTACACACACAACACCACCACCACCAGCATCCTACACACACACAACACCATCACCAGCATCCCACACACATCACCACCACCAGCATCCTACACACACACCACCACCACCAGCATCCTACACACACACAACACCATCACCAGCATCCTACACACATCACCACCACCAGCATCCTACACACATCACCACCACCAGCATCCTACACATACACCACCACCACCAGCATCCTACACACACAACACCACCACCAGCATCCTACACATACACCACCACCACCAGCATCCTACACACACAACACCACCACCAGCATCCTACACACACAACACCACCACCAGCATCCTACACACACAACACCACCACCAGCATCCTACACACACAACACCACCACCAGCATCCTACACATACACCACCATCACCAGCATCCTACACACACAACACCACCACCAGCATCCTACACACACAACACCACCACCAGCATCCTACACACACACACACACACACACACACACACACACACACACCACCAACATCCTACACACACACCATCACCACCAACACCCTACACACACACACACCACCACCAACATCCTACACACACACACACACCACCACCAACACCCTACACACACACCACCACCAACATCCTACACACACACCATCACCACCAACATCCTACACACACACACACCACCACCAGCATCCTACACACACACACCATCACCACCAACATCCTACACACACACCACCACCAGCACCAACACCCTACACACACACACACACACACACACACACACCACCACCAGCATCCTACACACACAACACCACCACCACCAACACCCTACACACACACCACCACCACCAACACCCTACACACACAACACCACCACCACCAGCATCCTACACACACACACACCACCACCAACATCCTACACACACACACCACCACCAACACCCTACACACACACACCATCACCACCAACACCCTACACACACACCACCACCAACATCCTACACACACACACCACCACCAACACCCTACACACACACACCATCACCACCAACATCCTACACACACACACACCACCAACATCCTACACACACACCACCACCAACACCCTACACACACACACACCACCACCAACATCCTACACACACACCACCACCAGCATCCTACACACACACACCACCACCAGCATCCCCCCCCCCCACCCCACACACAATCTCGGGGATGACTGGTCTTCACGTCTCCGCCCTCACAGGAAGTCCAGGTTACAGTTAGAACAACAGTTAATGGGAGCAAGACACTCATGGGCCGTCGACGTGACAGTTAGAGTCACATCACCCCGGTGCGTGACACAGAGATAATTTGAGGAGTTTTAAAGTGTTTATCTGGAGGTCTGTTTAAGTCCGCTCGTACAGCCAGTTCACGTAGCAGCTGATGTAATGATTCTACACACACACACACACACACACACACACACACACACACACACACACGCTAAAAGGCGATGAATAAAATTGGGAGAAAAATACTGTTAGTTTTGTTAGCGACAAAACATAATGGAGTGTCATTTCAGAGAGAGAGAGAGAGAGAGAGAGAGAGAGAGAGAGAGAGAGAGAGAGAGAGAGAGAGAGAGAGAGAGGTGTGTAAATTGACCTTTATGCATCTTAAATGGATAAAACTGACACGACACTGATATCTGACCTTAAACCAACACACTAAACACCTACGTCGGACGGATAACACCGCCAACACAAGCAAGGAACACTACATGACGTAACCCTCCACGCCCTATAATTGTACTGTACAAGCCAATGAAAGCTACGGTACATTACGTCGCGTCTCTCTCTCTCTCTCTCTCTCTCTCTCTCTCTCTCTCTCTCTCTCTCCCGCCGTGAGCCCAGATGAAAGAGCTCCCTCAGATGGTGTGCAGGTAAACGCGAGGAAAATAAATATGGTGCAAGGAAACAGTTGGCTCAGCAGCAGGTCTCCAGACGCCTGTGTTCAATACGTTAACTCACTCGCGGTGCCTCCAACATTTTCCACGCTGCCCTGGGCGCTGTTACCTGACAGAGAGAGAGAGAGAGAGAGAGAGAGAGAGAGAGAGAGAGAGACTGTTCGGATATGGTATGTCTTCGAGTGAGGGGATATGGAATGTCTTCGAGTGAGGAAGGCCCTGAACGTTAGGATCTGGTAAGGCTGGGGCCTGGAAAGGGTGTACGTCACACAAGGTCAACACAACCATCTTGGGCAAACGCGACTTTGTGGTTTTCAAGTGCAGTCCTTGAATACCTCGGAGCTGAGTGATGCAGCAGTTGTAGTGTAAGTGGGTGACGGAGCCGCTACACCGCCTGCCACCTGCCCACGTGGCGGGTGGCAGAGCCGCAGAGTCATCCTCACACAAGCGGGTAAATATGGCAGGCAGCGGGGCTTTGATACGGCAGGTGATGGTGGCTGAGAGTTCCTGACACAGGCAGGTGAAGATGGCAGATGGTTCCTGACACAGGCAGGTGGTGCAGGGGCAGCGGCAGGTGAGGAGCAGGTGGTGCATATGACAGATGGTGCACGTACGAGCAACAGGGAGCAGATGTAACACGGTGGAGGCGTTGTAGGTAGGTGGTAGAAGAGTAGATGATGGTGGTGTAGGTGGTGGTGTAGAGGGTGGTTGTGTGTGTGGTAATGATTTACAGATGGTGGTGTAGGTGGTGGTAGTGGTTGTGGTGATTGTAGATGGCAGTGGTGATGGTGGTGGTGGTGGAGGTGGTAGCGATGTAGATGGTGGTGGTGGCGGTAGCGATGTATGTGGTAGTGGTGGTGGCAAGTGAGTTAGGGTGTGTTGGTGATCAATGTAAGACTATAAATGGTAACAAGTGGTCAATGCTATCGACGGACTCGCGCTTGTGTGTGTGTGTACTTATCATGTACAAGTCATTAAACACATACTGTATACACCTCAACCCTCCACCAATCAAAACTCGTAACCTCACCATCACACTACACCTCTCCACCAGTCAAAACTCGTAATGAACTTCCCAACTGTAAAACTGTTCTTTGTGTGTTTCCAGTAACAGGAGAGACGTAAGTGTAACAATTTTCAAATATTTATGTATTCTCCATTATTCATAACTATCGTGACACCTTATTTTATTATTCTCTTCGTTAGACATGACAAGGATAATCAATCTTTAGCGCAAAATCTATTCTTAAAGTGGTCATTCGGCTTTGTATTCTCGATAACCCCAGAGCCTGGCGTTCTGGCATATTTCCCACCAATCAAAATACAGAATTCAGAAGCGCCGAGTTATACCTGGAAATTTGTTGGTCATGTTTTAACACCCACTACTCACCCTCGCAAAGGGGAGGTCATGCAGGAAATGACAGCTGTATTTTAAAGCACTGAAACACGATTTTTCCAATAATTTATAATATATCTATTATATTCTAATTCACATATAAAATAGATGTTCATCCCTTACTGAAGGCATCAATGTCGTGCATTTCTGAGAGAAAATGAGACAGGTAAAAACAACGTATTTCAGATCGTCTTATAAATTTAACTGAGTAATGTAGTCTACAGTCCAGTTAGTGTGTCAGTAAAGCCTGCCTGACCTACTCGGACAAATGTCTCCAGAATAATATACGGCATGTGGCGTGGGTGACGGCTTAGTGTTATTATAGTAAACAGAGAGGAGTGTGGTTCTGGGTCGCGCACCACCACGCCCGACTTGGGCTGCCTCACTGCTCACACCAAACGGGACCATGGCGGCCTTAACCGCAGTTGTCAGTCATGATATTCCCCAAGATATATTTCATACTACATAGAAAGGTAACTTACTCTCTCATTATCCCAAAAGCCGATTAAAAAACCCTGTGGTAGACAGTGTAACCAAAAATACGGTGCTTCGATGGAGTAATGCGACATAAAATAATCGATTTGATATTAGAGTTTCGTCAATCGCCCCCCCCCCCCTCCCCTACTCAAAACAAAGATGACGAGAAAGTATTACTTATGTGTTCAATCACTTCACAAAGTTCATTATCACTGCTTCGGCTCAAGTCATGTGGTTGTTAGTGGATCACGAGGGCGAGGTGAGGAGGCAATTGTCAGACTATGAGATGAAGATGAATCTGATAGTGTGTGGGTGAGGGAGGGAGACGAGTCACGCCACTACAAACATCATCCCTCCTCATCTCCCTCTTCCCACCCTTCTCTTCCCTTTTTCTTCTTCCTCTTCCTTTGCCTTTTTCCCCTTTCTTCTTCCTCCCTTGTTTTCTTTTCCTTATCCTCTGCCACCTGGTCCTGTTTATTTAAAGCATACACTTGAACACTATATTATTGAATGTGACACTGTTAAAGACTTCAGGCCACCTGACTTATTGTATCTTGAACTATGTAATTACTTCATTGAATCAGGTGTGCTTGAGGACATTCTTGCTGTTTATCCCAAATTTGCTAGCCCACACTGAGTAGTCTTCAATTAGAATATGACTCCAATGTATGTGATCCACTGACCTATATATACTGTTAATGAATATGATGTATTTCCTTCTTTGTGTATGAACCTCTGTCCTGCATGGCAGTGAACAGTGGCATTACCCACATGAATCTGACCTCTATACATTTATAGCTGTTAATGAATATGATGTATTTCTTTGTGTATGATCCTCTGTCCTGCGTGGCAGTGAGAAGTGATACCACCCTCAGTGTCAAGACTTGACTGAATTACTCAGAATAGGCAAATTGTACTACAAGCTCTGCCAATAAATTTGTTAAACTTAAAAAACCTTTCTTCTTCCTCCCTTGTTTTCTTTTCCTTATCCTCCGCCACCTGGTCCTGTTTATTTGTAGTTGTTGTTGTCCTTGTTATTGTTGTACTTTTTGTCGTCTTTGTTTATTATTATTATTATTATTATTATTATTATTATTATTATTATTTTTATTATTATTATTAGTTATTATTATAATTATACAAATTTATTTATTTATTTATTTCTAAAAATACTTGTTCACCTTTCCTCTCCCTTCTCTCTCTGCTCCCCCTACCACTCCCCTCCCACACTTCTCCCCCTACCCCTCCCCTCCCACACTTCTCCCCCTACCCCTCCCCTCCCACACTTCTCCCCCTACCCCTCCCCTCTCACACTTCTCTCCCTACCCCTCCCCTCTCACACTTCTCCCCCTACCCCTCTCCTCCCACACTTCTCCCCCTACCACTCCCCTCCCACACTTCTCCCCCTACCCCTCCCCTCTCACAATTCTCCCCCTACCACTCCCCTCCCACACTTCTCCCCCTACCCCTCCCCTCCCACACTTCTCCCCCTACCCCTCCCCTCCCACACTTCTCCCCCTACCCCTCCCCTCCCACACTTCTCCCCTACCCATCTCCCATACTTCTCCCCCTACCCCTCCCCTCCCACACTTCTCCCCCTACCCCTCCCCTCCCACACTTCTCCCCCTACCCCTCCCCTCCCACACTTCTCCCCCTACCCCTCCCCTCCCACACTTCTCCCCCTACCACTCCCCTCCCACACTTCTCCCCTACCCCTCCCCTCCCACACTTCTCCCCCTACCCCTCCCCTCCCACACTTCTCCCCCTACCACTCCTCTCCCACACTTCTCCCCCTACCCCTCCCCTCCCATACTTCTCCCCCTACCCCTCCCCTCCCACACTTCTCCCCCTACCCCTCCCCTCCCACACTTCTCCCCCTACCCCTCCCCTCCCACACTTCTCTCCCTACCACTCCCCTCCCACACTTCTCCCCCTACCCCTCCCCTCCCACACTTCTCCCCCTACCCCTCCCCTCCCACACTTCTCCCCCTACCCATCTCCCATACAAACCTCAGCCAACGGGATGGTAATTAATAACGCCAATAAACCAAGTTAGGAGAAGGGGTGAGGAAGGGGGAGCTAAGAAAGAAGTTGGGGGAGAGGTAAGGTGATGGGTGGTAAAGGAGTAAGGTGAAGAAAGTGTTGGGGGAGAGGTAAGGTGATGGGTGGTAAAGGAGTAAGGTGAAGAGAGTGTTGGGGGAGGGAGAGGTAAGGTGATGGGTGGTAAAGGAGTAAGGTGAAGAGAGTGTTGGGGGAGAGGTCAGGTGATGGGTGGTAAAGGAGTAAGGTGAAGAGAGTGTTGGGGGAGAGGTCAGGTGATGGGTGGTAAAGGTGTAAGGTGAAGAGAGTGTTGGGGGAGAGGTCAGGTGATGGGTGGTAAAGGTGTAAGGTGAAGAGAGTGTTGGGGGAGAGGTAAGGTGATGGGTGGTAAAGGATTAAGGTGAAGAGAGTGTTGGGGGAGAGGTCAGGTGATGGGTGGTAAAGGAGAAAGGTGAAGAGAGTGTTGGGGGAGAGGTCAGGTGATGGGTGGTAAAGGTGTAAGGTGAAGAGAGTGTTGGGGGAGAGGTCAGGTGATGGGTGGTAAAGGTACTGTACTGTAAATAAGAAAATAATATTATCCCTTACATTTTCTCTTATATGAAACTATACATAAAAGCATCACAGTAAATATATATAACATGTATAGTATAAGGTAATCGCTATGGTCTTACACGTCAAGACCTCGCGACCCAACATTATAATCTGTCTACTAAAACAAACCATCAACTGATTTGGTGACGTCACGAAAAAAGGTAAACAAACCATCAGCTGATTTGGTGACGTCACGAAAAAAGGTAAACAAACCATCAGCTGATTTGGTGACGTCACGAGAAAAGGTAAACAAACCATCAGCTGATGAGAGGCGTCACATGCTACCCTCTTCAACATGCCCACTTGAGGCTAATGCTTAACACCTCTGAACTTACTACTCCAGAGGTACAGTACTAAAGCGTGTTTACAGTGTTGGAGTATGATGATTCAGGATGATGATGACCATACAGAATCAGGATGACCAAACGGGATGATGATGATGAAGATGACGATGATGAACAATGAATGGTGAACAAAATAACAATAACGAAACATGAGGATAATAATAATAATGATTATACAGAATGATAATGACCACAAAATGATAATGGCCACACATGATGATGATGACCAAAAACAATGATGATGCTAATGATGATAATGAACTCACGGGATGATAATGACCACACAGGATGATAATGACCACACAGAATGACGACAGGAGGCAGACTGTAGTCATTATCGCTACAGGAAGCTGAGAATTTCACATATCATCCGTCTCTCTCTCTCTCTCTCTCTCTCTCTCTCTCTCTCTCTCTCTCTTTCTCGTGTCCGTAATCGTCCGAGACTGCGAAAGACACTGAATTAAACGAACACATGTGAGTCTTCCCTATATTAAGGCTCATATCACGTCATTATGATGCTACAGCTGGCTCATATCACGTCATTCTGGTGCTACAGCTGGTTCATATCACGTCATTATGGTGCTACAGCTGGCTCATATCACGTCATTATGGTGCTACAGCTGGCTCATATGACGTCATTATGGTGCTACAGCTGGTTCATATCACGTCATTATGGTGCTACAGCTGACTCATATCACGTCATTATGGTGCTACAGCTGGTTCATATCACGTCATTATGGTGCTACAGCTGGCTCATATTACGTCATTATGGTGCTACAGCTGGTTCATATCACGTCATTATGGTGCTACAGCTGGCTCATATCACGTCATTAAGGTGCTACAGCTGGTTCATATCACGTCATTATGGTGCTACAGCTGACTCATATCACGTCATTATGGTGCTACAGCTGGTTCATATCACGTCATTATGGTGCTACAGCTGGCTCATATTACGTCATTATGGTGCTACAGCTGGTTCATATCACGTCATTATGGTGCTACAGCTGGCTCATATCACGTCATTAAGGTGCTACAGCTGGTTCATATCACGTCATTATGGTGCTACAGCTGGCTCATATCACGTCATTATGGTGCTACAGCTGACTCATATCACGTCATTGTGGTGCTACAGCTGGTTCATATCACGTCATTATGGTGCTACAGCTGGCTCATATCACGTCATTATGGTGCTACAGCTGACTCATATCACGTCATTCTGGTGCTATATTAAGCCTATATCAGGTCATGCTGAAGCTATATTAAGCTTCCATCACGTTTCGACTGTTTAAATAGTGGTCCAGGTGACAGCTTATCTGTTGGGTGTCAGTTAGATGGAGTGTGGCTGTCAGGGGGGAGGGAGGAAGACAGGGAGAGACAGATAGTGGGAGGGAAGACGGGAGGAATGAGAGAGAAAGGGGAAGAATGAAAAGAGAGAGAGAGAGAGAGAGAGAGAAAGAGAGAGAGAGAGAGAGAGAGAGAGAGAGAGAGAGAGAGAGAGAGAGAGAGAGAGAGAGAGAGAGAGAGAGAGAGTGTGTGTGTGTGTGTGTATGGCACTGTTTCCATCATTAGCTGTGAGAGTAGTTTACCTCCAGCCCACACTGGTGCCACCTCCTACAAGGGGTACCACGATTTACAACCAGACACACACATAAGTAGTAGTAGTAGGGAAAGGTATGGCTATAAGGGGAGGATGAAGGGCATTTAAAACAAACAAAAAAAGAAGAAGTAGTAGTAGTAGTAGTAGTAGTAGTAGTAGTAATAGTAGGGTCACTTAATGCCACATAGATCTACGGCTTAACTAACTCAGCTAGGGTAGTTAAGTAATAAAACAGTGGAAGAGGTACGGCTGTGAGGTGAGGTTACCGCCATATTTATAATGAAATGTACTATTAGTGGAATTGTAGCAGACAACAGCATTAACAGCACGTAAAGGAGACAGCAGTAACAGGAGGTACAGGAGAGCAGTAACAGCAGGAACAAGAGGCAGCAGTAACAGCACGTAAAGGAGACAGCAGTAACAGGAGGTACAGGAGAGCAGTAACAGCAGGAACAAGAGACAGCAGTAACAGCACGTAAAGGAGACAGCAGTAACAGGAGGTACAGGAGCGCAGTAACAGCACGTAAAGGAGACAGCAGTAACAGCACGTAAAGGAGACAGCAGTAACAGCACGTAAAGGAGACAGCAGTAACAGGAGGTACAGGAGAGCAGTAACAGCAGGAACAAGAGACAGCAGTAACAGCACGTAAAGGAGACAGCAGTAACAGGAGGTACAGGAGACAGCAGTAAAAGCAGGTACAGGAGAGCAGTAACAGCAGGAACAAGAGACAGCAGTAACAGGAGGTACAGGAGAGCAGTAACAGCAGGTACAGGAGAGCAGTAACAGCAGGTACAGGAGACAGCAGTAACAGCAGGTACAGGAGACAGCAGTAAAAGCAGGTACAGGAGACAGCAGTAACAGCAGGAACAAGAGACAGCAGTAACAGCAGGTACAGGAGAGCAGTAACAGCAGGTACAGGAGACAGCAGTAACAGCAGGTACAAGAGCAGTAACAGCAGGCACAGGAGACAGCAGTAACAGCAGGTACAAGAGACAGCAGCAACAGCAGGTACAAGAGACAGCAGTAACAGCAGGTACAAGAGACAGCAGTAACAGCAGGTACAAGAGACAGCAGTAACAGCAGGTACAAGAGACAGCAGTAACAGCAGGTACAAGAGACAGCAGTAACAGCAGGTACAAGAGATAGCAGTAACAGCAGGTACAAGAGACAGCAGTAACAGCAGGGACAAGAGACAGCAGTAACAGCAGGTACAGGAGACAGCAGTAACAGCAGGTACAAGAGCAGTAACAGCAGGCACAGGAGACAGCAGTAACAGCAGGTACAAGAGACAGCAGTAACAGCAGGTACAAGAGACAACAGTAACAGCAGGTACAAGAGACAGCAGTAACAGCAGGTACAAGAGACAGCAGTAACAGCAGGGACAAGAGACAGCAGTAACAGCAGGTACAGGAGACAGCAGTAACAGCAGGCTACAAGAGCAGTAACAGCAGGCACAGGAGACAGCAGTAACAGCAGGCACAGGAGACAGCAGTAACAGCAGGTACAAGAGACAGCAGTAACAGCAGGTACAAGAGACAGCAGTAACAGCAGGTACAAGAGACAGCAGTAACAGCAGGGACAAGAGACAGCAGTAACAGCAGGTACAAGAGACAGCAGTAACAGCAGGTACAAGAGACAGCAGTAACAGCAGGGACAAGAGACAGCAGTAACAGCAGGGACAAGAGACAGCAGTAACAGCAGGGACAAGAGACAGCAGTAACAGCAGGGACAAGAGACAGCAGTAACAGCAGGTACAAGAGACAGCAGTAACAGCAGGTACAAGAGACAGCAGTAACAGCAGGTACAAGAGACAACAGTAACAGCAGGTACAAGAGACAGCAGTAACAGCAGGTACAAGAGACAGCAGTAACAGCAGGTACAAGAGACAGCAGTAACAGCAGGTACAAGAGACAGCAGTAACAGCAGGGACAAGAGACAGCAGTAACAGCAGGTACAGGAGACAGCAGTAACAGCAGGTACAAGAGCAGTAACAGCAGGCACAGGAGACAGCAGTAACAGCAGGTACAAGAGACAGCAGTAACAGCAGGTACAAGAGACAACAGTAACAGCAGGTACAAGAGACAGCAGTAACAGCAGGTACAAGAGACAGCAGTAACAGCAGGGACAAGAGACAGCAGTAACAGCAGGTACAGGAGACAGCAGTAACAGCAGGTACAGGAGCAGTAACAGCAGGCACAGGAGACAGCAGTAACAGCAGGCACAGGAGACAGCAGTAACAGCAGGTACAAGAGACAGCAGTAACAGCAGGTACAAGAGACAGCAGTAACAGCAGGTACAAGAGACAGCAGTAACAGCAGGGACAAGAGACAGCAGTAACAGCAGGGACAAGAGACAGCAGTAACAGCAGGGACAAGAGACAGCAGTAACAGCAGGTACAGGAGACAGCAGTAACAGCAGGTACAAGAGCAGTAACAGCAGGCACAGGAGACAGCAGTAACAGCAGGTACAAGAGACAGCAGTAACAGCAGGTACAAGAGACAACAGTAACAGCAGGTACAAGAGACAGCAGTAACAGCAGGTACAAGAGACAGCAGTAACAGCAGGGACAAGAGACAGCAGTAACAGCAGGTACAGGAGACAGCAGTAACAGCAGGTACAGGAGCAGTAACAGCAGGCACAGGAGACAGCAGTAACAGCAGGCACAGGAGACAGCAGTAACAGCAGGTACAAGAGACAGCAGTAACAGCAGGTACAAGAGACAGCAGTAACAGCAGGTACAAGAGACAGCAGTAACAGCAGGGACAAGAGACAGCAGTAACAGCAGGTACAAGAGACAGCAGTAACAGCAGGTACAAGAGACAGCAGTAACAGCAGGTACAAGAGACAGCAGTAACAGCAGGGACAAGAGACAGCAGTAACAGCAGGTACAAGAGACAGCAGTAACAGCATGGACAAGAGACAGCAGTAACAGCAGGGACAAGAGACAGCAGTAACAGCGGGTACAAGAGACAGCAGTAACAGCAGGGACAAGAGACAGCAGTAACAGCATGGACAAGAGACAGCAGTAACAGCATGGACAAGAGACAGCAGTAACAGCAGGGACAAGAGACAGCAGTAACAGCAGGGACAGGAGACAGCAGTAACAGCATGGACAAGAGACAGCAGTAACAGCATGGACAAGAGACAGCAGTAACAGCAGGGACAAGAGACAGCAGTAACAGCAGGGACAAGAGACAGCAGTAACAGCAGGGACAAGAGACAGCAGTAACAGCAGGGACAGGAGACAGCAGTAACAGCATGGACAAGAGACAGCAGTAACAGCATGGACAAGAGACAGCAGTAACAGCAGGGACAAGAGACAGCAGTAACAGCAGGGACAAGAGACAGCACACGCAGCAGACAGCACCACGGGAAGTCAAATGTCAGGAAGCACCAGCAAGCATCCTCTCCCCCCCCCCCCCCACTTCCTCCCTCCCTGTGTCCACACTCTCCCTCCCTCCCTGTCTCCACACTCTCCCTCCCTTCCTCTCTCAATACTCTCCCTTCCTCCCTCCCTATCTCCACACTCTCCCTCCCTCTCTCAATACTCTCCCTTCCTCCCTCCCATTCCCAACACCATTCTTCCCTCCCTCCCTCTCTCTCCCTCCCTCCCTGCCTTAACACTTTCCCTTTTTCCTCCCTCCCTATCTCCACACTCTCCCTCCCTCCCTCTCCCTCCCTCCCTCCCTGCCTTAACACTTTCCCATTTTCCTCGCTCCCTGTCCTCTCCTTCTCCCTCTCTCAATACCCTTACCCCCTCCCTGCCCTCTCCCTGTCTCAACACCCTCATTCCCTCCCTACCCGTCTTAACACTCTTCCTTCTCACGCCTACCCTTCCTGTTCTCTCCCTCTCTCAGCATCCTCCCTCCCTTAACAGCATCCCGGTGTCTCAAAAGGGACTAACGACCAAAAGAGTTTCCCGCTAACTTGGGGAGTGAGAGAACATGTCTAAATACCTCACTTCAGCCTGGGAAAAAAAAAAGATGACTGCTCTATGACACCGAGACTCTACAGTAACTAGATACGTCCTATTGTCCCCTCAACCCAGCTGTGTTGCTGTGCCTCAAGATCAACTTTTACATTTTATTTATTCAGTCCAGGAAGCTCTGTGTGTGTGTATGTGTGTGTGTGTGTGTGTGTGTGTGTGTGTGTGTGTGTGTGTGTGTGTGTGTGTGTGTAATAATAATAATAAACGGTTTATTAATAGAGTTGCAGCAGATGGCTGAAAATATACAGACTTGCATTTAATTTAGACGTAATGATATAATATGCGCAAAATACATTTACAGGGCTGTACAGTACATAAATCAGGAGTTGTTTATTATTTTAACAATGGATGGGATGGTGCTGTTCTTATATCCATCGGTGCGGGCTCTTATGGTCTGAATTTTGTTGTATTGGCGGACTGCGCGAGGTGGATGGGGAGCTGCCGGTGGCAGGAGGTGGCGATGACGATGGTGGTGCATTAGTTGGCTGCCAAACCTTGCTAGTGCTTGCTGGTGGAGGTCACTGAGGGATGGCATTTCCAGGGTGGAGAGAGCGTTGATGTAGCCGGAGTATTCTGCGCTGAGCATGATTCTGCAGGCCCTTTTCTGTACCTTCTCTGGTCGACGTTGTTGGTTGGAGTTGAGAGAAGACGACCAGGCTGGTGACGCATACGTTAGTTTGGGGAGAATAAAGGCGTTGTAGATGGTCCTCAGCTCTGGCGTGGGCCATAAAATGCCTTTTTTGTCTTTTTTAGGGAATTGCGAGTGATAATGCCTATTCTACTAAATAATAGCCTATTGTGCTTTTTTGCACATATTTCCACAAAGTAACACTCCAAACAAGAAATTAAAGTTTCGGAACACCATAAAACTTAGCAAACCACACCCATAAAACTTGGCAACACTGCTTTTGTCGGCACGAGACATATATGAGTCGACGCACTGCCTCAGTACAGTACTAGGATAGATTGCTATGCAATGATCTTGCATTCATTGCTTCAAACTATGGAAACCTGCCAGACGCCATCAATACACTGGAGGAAAGCAACATGCCTTTGAATGATGCTTTGAAGTGTTTTGAGAGAATCGCTGTGGATATAACTCAGGTTTCCGGTGAGAAAGGAAAATCTGTAAGTGAAAAATGTGAACGAGTGATTGCTGCAAACCGAGACCTGGAAAAAATCAAGAATATTCGAAAAGTTCTTGAAGGACAGAATGATGCAGATGTTGGGGGAAATGAATCCGCAGACCGTGGTATGTTTTAAATATGCTCCTGTGACGTCGGTGGAGGTAGAGAGATCATTCTCGCTCATCAAGCATCTTCTATCTGACAGAAGGCATGGGTTCAAATTTTAAAACATCAAGAAAATGATTGTTATTTCAAGTAACCAGACTGATTAACCTGCATACGAGTAATAGTTATGGAACTTATGTACTTAAGTTATATTTCTAGTTTTATTTCTATAATTGCTGTGGGAATAAATGCCTTTTTAATGCCTATTTTGCCACTTTATTTTGCCGTTTTGCCTGCTTATTTTGAAGTTTTTTAGTGGCTAAACATCCGGGCTCATATAACCAAGATTAAAGTGGATGACCTGGCCTAGGATATGACCTCACCTCACCTGACCTAATCTACTCCAAACCAAACCAAACCTAACCTAACCTTACCAAACCCAACATACCCTACCCTAACTTACACAAACCTAACCCAAATTAGCCAACCCAAACCTAACCTAAGCTACCCTAACCTAACCAAGACTAAGCCAACCTAATCTAAAGAAAGTAAACCTAATCTCAACTAACTTACCAAACCAAACCTACCCTAACCTAACCTAACCTAACCTAACCTAACCTAACCCCAACTCACCTAACTTAACCTAACCTAAACAACCCTAACCTAACCACAACTAACCTAACCTAACCTAACCTACCCTAACCTTTGATCCGCTGTCACGTGAAGGAACACCAACCTACAAAATTTCACTGAGGTCGGTGAAAAGACGAAGAGGAGGATGAAGAAAAGAGACAACAGGAAAAAGAAGAAATGTAGGAATAGGAAGAAAAGTAGGAAAGAAAAGAAAAATAGAGAATAAAAGGAATAAAATAGAAAAAAAACCTGAAGACAAAAATAGAAACAAGAAAAGAAAGATATTTATTTAAATGATCCCTTAACCACACACTAAATTACTTAAACATACACTTACATAAATAACATAAGTAAATTTTAACTAAACAATCACAATGATCAATGACGTGTTTAAATAACGTCTATCACTTACAAAAGCAAGTCAAATTCAGGCAACAATCACCAAAATGAATTACTTACATAAACGAGTAATTAAATAAGTACACTACAACTTACTTAAAATTAAATCTAAAAGACATGATAATTTACTCCAGTAATCTGTTAAGAGTATTTTTCCTCCTAGGATAATTGTGGCTGGAGTTATGACTGCGGTACTGTAACTTCACCTTCCCTCCATCATCCTGTAGTGAATAACCGTGAGTGTATTTTTGCCTTTAATGTGAGAGAGAGAGAGAGAGAGAGAGAGAGAGAGAGAGAGAGAGAGAGAGAGAGAGAGAGAGAGAGAGAGAGAGAGAGAGAGAGAGAGAATCAATACGAGAAACTAACAGATAAACCAACATAACGTCTTCATTTACATCACATATTATAGCAGCCATCAGTGTTCCATTACCTCACTCCATTACTAAAAAAAAAGTTAATAATGGTCGCCATCTAATTTAAAATAAAACAGCCACTTACCCTCGCCGTCACTCATTCATTCATTTATTTCGTTATTCTTTCTTCCTGTGAATTTATCATATGGCTTGAGAGGCTTGAGAGTCATACGAGGCGAGTTGATTAAAGCCGACCTACTTCAAATCGGCTGTCGACTATTCCATCTCCCTTAAATATGGTTGAGAATTAAAAAAAATCGCCAGCTGGGGTCATGTTTGGGTCTGGGAAGATTGGTGCATGATTCTGTTTTATATATTTGGGTCAATATTTTTTACGAGATGTTGAAGGAGAGGATGACTTGGTTAGGTTATATTGAACATTTGTTAGGATTTTAAATTGAATCAGAGAAAATCGTCAAAGGAAGTCACGATGTATAGTTGAGGAGGACAGGTCGGGGAGTCTGTACAATATTTAGTAAGTTGGTCACCATCCCTGGAGTCCTGATAAAGGATGCCTGAGGAGACGAAGGATTCCGAGGTTATATATTATGGTATTTGGCTGGATCCTACTCAAGGTGTTAAGTCATCATACTCAAGGTGTTAAGTCATCGTACTCAAGGGGTTAAGTCATCATACTCAAGGAGTAAAGTCATCGCTCTCAAGGGGTTATGTCACTGCACTCAAGGGGTTAAGTCACCTACGCCATTGACTCTTCAGGCTTCTACGCCCTTAACTCGTGAGACATAAAGGCAAGCATGAACTTAGCATGCTTCCCTGTTGGGCACTGTAAACGCTTCTGCGCTTCACCTTACACAAGGATGTAGGGGAGGTGCCCAAAAAAAAAAAAAAAATCATACTTAAGGGGTTAAGTCATCATACTCAGGGGGTTAGGCCATCATACTCAAGGAGTAAAAACATCGCTCTCAAGGGGCTAAGTCATCGCACTCAAGGGGTTAAGACATCATACTTAAGGGGTTAAGTCATCGCATTCAAGGGGTTAAATAATCGTACTCACAGAATTAAGTAATCGTACTCAGGGGTATAAATTATCGTACTCAAGGGATTAAGTCATCATACTCAAGGAATCAAGTCATCGTACTCAGGGGTATAAATTATCGTTATCAAGGGGTTTATGATATGTTGGCATCGTACACAGGGAGTTAAGTGAAGGCGATACTCGTGCCAAATGTGAACGACTTTGCCCTCCCGGTTCATCCTCTCTTAAAGCACACACACACACACACACACCACCATGCTTCCTTATGCTTATCAATGATGCCCTAAGAGTAACCTCTGCTAGCTGGAAATATGTCGACGACTCCACCATTGGGATCAGTGTCAACAACTCGACTCCCGACTACACAGCCCTTCAGAATTTAATAAACAGTCTCCAAAACTAGGCCACCAACAACCATGTCACCATCAACCATACCAAGACCATGGTTATGCACATCAACCTCTCCGACGTTGCCCCACCCCCTTCCATTACTTTAGGCCCAAACACACTCCAGGTTGTAGACTCCACTAAGCTCCTCGGCGTCACTATAGACAATAAACTAAATTGGAAAACACACGTCAGTGAAGTTGTCAAATCCGCCAGTTTCCGTCTCCACCTCCTCCGCCGACTCTAGTCCCTCGGAGTTCCTGCGCCCGAGCTCCTCAGTGTTTACTCAACACTCATACTTCCCAAGCTCACCTATGCCTCCCCTACCTGGTCTTTCTCCCTAAATGACACACAACGTAAACACCTAGAAAAAATGCAAAAGAGGGAATGCAAGATTATTCTCTCCCCTTCCTACTCCACATATCAAGAAGCGCTCAACACACTGACCCTCTCGGCTCTCTCTGACCATCACCACTCTGCAAATTTGGTGAAAAGCTTCTGCACCATCCTCGACACCGGCTCCTACTACCACCTGAGATCCCTCGTACGAGAATTGCTGTTCGACACCACAACCGCATCCAGCCCATACGAGCACGTACTGATCTATAAAAACAGCCCAGTCCCAACCATTGTAAATATTATCAATAACTTGTAATCAACCAGTATATTCATTCCCAGTCAGTCTTACCTTTCTGCACTGTCACTCTGTTGAAATGCCATGTGGTATGACCTTCTCCCCGCCAAGTTATTAAATATTATATTTGTATCACTTACAGTATGCTGCTTGTAGCCTACATTACTTGTAAATCAAAAGACCCATTCCCCAATTTTGTAACTGTATATTTTCAGGCTTCCGGCTGCCATGCTCTTTCAATAGACCGTTAATTATATATTATTAATTATTATTATTATTATTATTATTATTATTATTATTATTATTATTATTATTATTATTACACACACACACACACACAACAGTTTATATGTCTGTTTCTCACTTTCCCTCTCCTTTCTTCCTTCCTTATGTCTGTCTGTCTGTCTGTCTGTCTGTCTGTCCATCTGTGGAGGTGCCAAACAGTCCTTGTCTCTCCTGCCCCGGCCGTCATAAGCGCTAAAACCAGCCTGGAATGTGAGGTGATTGGCAATGTGTCTAGTGGTGTAGAAGTCGTGTGTGTGTGTGTGTGTGTGTGTGTGTGTGTGTGTGTGTGTGTGTGTGTGTGTGTGTGTGTGTGTGTGTGTGTCCTTATCCCTCCCTCTTACTTCTATTTTTCTATGTACCATACCACCTTCCTCCCCCTCCCCTCTTTTTCCCTTCACATTCCTTCCTTCCTTCCTGCCTACCCCTTCTATTTCTCCCTCCCTCCCCGCTCTCTTTCGTGCCTCCCCTCCTCCTCTCCTTCCTCCCTTATTTCCACTATGGCTCTCTCTCTCTCTCTCTCTCTCTCTCTCTCTCTCTCTCTCTCTCTCTCTCTCAAACCTTACCCGCTACCATCAACACAGACAGACACGGATGCCAAGCCGTACCTGAAACGAGAAAGAGAATATCATTTTAACGGAGGTTCATGATTTATGGTAAAAATAACATAAATTTTTTTTATTGCTGCTGCTGTTATAAATACGACTATTATTATCATTAACACAGGTGAAAAGAAGGTTATTCATTACAAGCTAACAGACAGACAGACACAGTACATATCCAAATCTTAACTTTCTCCAAAATGATGTTAAAAGAATGAAACGTTCTCTTGGTTTTACATCAGCGGACAACTTCCTCTTCATTAACAATATAAACGATTCTTTTATACTTTCTTTTGAAACTTTCCGACCATTCTTCTGTAAACTGGCCCGTTCCTGTGTGTTGAGAGGCGTTGGTGAAGTGTTCTGTTTATTCTCTCTCTGAGTCTCCCCACACACACATCTAAACACCTCCCCCCCGCCCACACATACAAACAAAGTTATGAACCTAATCACACACACACTCGCCTTTGATGCCCACCACAGTCTGTCTGTCTGTCCTGCAGGCAGTGAGTGGGTGGTGGTTGGCGCGGTATGAATTATTATTATACCATATTGACTAATTGAAGGCCGGGTGTAAGCAGCCTAAATATACTAAAACACAACACACACACACACACACACACATAACGCCTATTCACTTATATACACACACACAAAACCTAGACATTCTTGCAACACATACACACATAATAATGGTTGACCCTCGTGTAACGAGGATGGCCGGTCCAAGGACCACCTAGGCGTGAATTTGTTTAAGGAGTAGAAGCTGTCGCCAACACAACAACCACACCCTGAGTTAACGAGCTGCATGACCCAGTGTCAAGGAATAGTCCGAGAAGACCGGACAACTCGCCGGTAGCACTATCTAACCATTACCCCGGAAGACGATCTTCAAATCTATTAACATCCAGGTTCCCAATTACTGCTGGGTAGACAGAGGCAAATGGTACAAAGAAACTTGCCCAAAGTTTCACCCTGCCAAGGAATTGAACCCGGATCCGTTCGCTTGCGAGGCGAGAAGGCCGACCATTACACCACAGGTAACCACATACATACATACATACATACATACATATATACATACTGTACATAATACAAACACACAACACAAACTACAACATCAACAAATAAGTCTCATTAATGAAGTCAAACAATTACATTACATTTGAAAAACAAATTCATCACAGCCTAACAAACAAAATATTTGTATCAAAGCTAGACACACAAACAGCTGTACTTCAGTGAAACAAAACAATTGTACCTCAGTCGAACAAACGAACAACTGTACCTTAGTGGAACAAACACTTATACACTTTTACTTGGATGGAACAATCAAACAAACAAAAACATGCGGGTCATAACAACCTAACTAATGCTACAACAAACAAACTCTCCAACAACAAAATTATTACCAATCAACAACAACAACAACAACAACACGCACACAGGGGTATGTATGTAAACAACGCTTTGCACACACACACACACACACACAACAGCCAGTAATCATAACTACTCATAGCCACGTATACACAACCAAGGTTTTTTAAGGAAGTACACACACAGTGACAGACAGAGCGTATTAACCTACAAACAGTGTCACGGGGGGGGGGGGGGGTGTACACGCTACAAATTGGGTTCACCTGAGTGAGAAAAAACGACCTCAACAACTTCGTGAAAATGGGCTGAGTGAAGTTATCATGGATTAAGGGTCATACTGGCATGAATTAAGGGTCATATTGTCAGTAATTAAGGGTCATACTGTCATTAATTAAGGATCATACTGTCATTAATTAAGGATCATATTGTCATTAATTAAGGGTCATATTGTCATTAAGGATCATATTGTCATTAATTAAGGGTCATATTGTCATTAAGGATCATATTGTCATTAATTAAGGATCATACTGTCAGTAATTAAGGATCATACTGTCATTAATTAAGGATCACACTGTCATGAATTAAGGATCATACTGTCATTAATTAAGGATCATACTGTCATTAATTAAGGGTCATACTGTCAGTAATTAAGGATCATACTGTCATTAACTAAGGGTCATACTGTCAGTAATTAAGGATCATACTGTCATTAATTAACGGTCATATTGTCATTAAGGCTCATACTGTCATTAATTAAGGGTCATACTGTCAGTAATTAAGGATCATACTGTCATTAATTAAGGGTCATACTGTCAGTAATTAAGGATCATACTGTCATTAATTAACGGTCATATTGTCATTAATTAAGGGTCATATTGTCATTAAGGATCATACTGTCATTAATTAAGGGTCATACTGTCAGTAATTAAGGATCATACTGTCATTAATTAACGGTCACATTGTCATTAAGGATCATACTGTCATTAATTAAGGGTCATACTGTCATTAATTAAGGGTCATATTGTCAGTAATTAAGGGTCATACTGTCATTAATTAAGGGTCATACTGTCATTAATTAAGGGTCATACTGTCACTAATTAAGGATCATACTGTCATTAATTAAGGATCATACTGTCATTAATTAAGGGTCATACTGTCATTAATTAAGGGTCATACTGTCATTAATTAAGGGTCATATTGTCAGTAATTAAGGGTCATACTGTCATTAATTAAGGGTCATACTGTCATTAATTAAGGGTCATACTGTCATTAATTAAGGGTCATATTGTCAGTAATTAAGGGTCATACTGTCATTACTTAAGGATCATATTGTCATTAAGGATCATACTGTCATTAATTAAGGGTCATACTGTCACATATTGTCATTAAGGATCATACTGTCATTAATTAAGGGTCATACTGTCAGTAATTAACGATCATACTGTCATTAATTAACGGTCATATTGTCATTAAGGATCATACTGTCATTAATTAAGGGTCATACTGTCATTACTTAAGGATCATATTGTCATTAAGGATCATACTGTCATTAATTAAGGATCATATTGTCATTAAGGATCATACTGTCATTAATTAAGGATCATACTGTCATTAATTAACGGTCATATTGTCATTAAGGATCATACTGTCATTAATTAACGGTCATATTGTCATTAAGGATCATACTGTCATTAATTAAGGGTCATATTGTCATTAATTAAGGGTCATACTGTCATTAATTAAGGATCATACTGTCATTAATTAAGGGTCATACTGTCATTAATTAAGGGTCATATTGTCAGTAATTAAGGGTCATACTGTCATTACTTAAGGATCATATTGTCATTAAGGATCATACTGTCATTAATTAAGGGTCATACTGTCATTAATTAAGGGTCATATTGTCATTAAGGATCATACTGTCATTAATTAAGGGTCATACTGTCAGTAATTAACGATCATACTGTCATTAATTAACGGTCATATTGTCATTAAGGATCATACTGTCATTAATTAAGGGTCATACTGTCATTACTTAAGGATCATATTGTCATTAAGGATCATACTGTCATTAATTAAGGATCATATTGTCATTAAGGATCATACTGTCATTAATTAAGGATCATACTGTCATTAATTAACGGTCATATTGTCATTAAGGATCATACTGTCATTAATTAACGGTCATATTGTCATTAAGGATCATACTGTCATTAATTAACGGTCATATTGTCATTAAGGATCATACTGTCATTAATTAACGGTCATATTGTCATTAAGGATCATACTGTCATCAATTAAGGGTCATATTGTCATTAATTAAGGATCATACTGTCATTAATTAACGATCATATTGTCATTAAGGATCATACTGTCATTAATTAAGGATCATACTGTCATTAATTAATGGTCATATTGTCAGTAATTAAGGATCATACTGTCATTCATTTACGATCATATTGTCATTAAGGATCATACTGTCATTAATTAAGGGTCATACTGTCATTAAGGGTCATACTGTCATTAATTAAGGATCATACTGTCATTCATTTACGATCATACTGTCATTAATTAAGGGTCATACTGTCATTAAGGGTCATACTGTCATGAATTAATGGTCATACTGTCATTAATTAAGGGTCATACTGTCATTGTTTTAAAATACGATACAACCAAACTAGGAAACATGATATTGTCAACTAAATATTCCTAAAGAAAAAAACCCTGAAGATGAGTTACAAAAACAACACAAATAGAAAATTGGAGGAAATCCTATAAATATTTAGTTTACAAGATACAACACGAAACGAACCAAACCTAACCCAACCAAGCCTAGCACAACCACACCAAACCTAACCCAACCAAACCTAACACAACCACACCAAACCTAACTCAACCACACCAAACCTAATCCAACCACACCTAACCTAACCCAACCACACCAAACCTAACCAACCACACCAAACCTAACCAACCAAACCTAACCCAACCAAGCCTACCAACCTAACCCACACCAAACCTAACACAACCACACCAAACCTAACACAACCACACCAAACCTAACTCAACCACACCAAACCTAACCCAACCACACCAAACCTAATCCAACCACACCTAAACTAACCCAACCAAACCCAACCAAACCTAACCCAACCAAGCCTAGCACAACCACACCAAACCTAACACAACCACACCTAAACTAACCCAACCACACCAAACCTAACCCAACCACACCAAACCTAACCCAACCACACCAAACCTAACCCAACCACACCAAACCTAACCCAACCACACCAAACCTAACACAACCACACCAAACCTAACCCAACCACACCAAACCTAACCCAACCAAACCAAACCCAACCACACCAAACCTAACCCAACCACACCAAACCTAACCCAACCACACCAAACCTAACCCAACCACACCAAACCTAACCCAACCAAACCAAACCTAACACAACCACACCAAACCTAACCCAACCACACCAAACCTAACCCAACCAAACCAAACCACACCAAACCTAACCCAACCACACCTAACCTAACCCAACCACACCTAACCTAACCATACCTAAACTAACCCAACCACACCACACCTAACATTAACATTAACCTAACCTAACCACACCTAACCTAACCTAACCACACCTAACCAAACCTAACCTAACCCAACCACACCAAACCTAACCCAACCTAACCAAACCTAACCTAACCCAACCACACCAAACCAATCCCAACCACACCTAAACTAACCCAACCACACCACACCTAACATTAACATTAACCTAACCTAACCACACCTAACCTAACCAAACCAAACCTAACCTAACCTAACCTAACCCAACCACACCAAACCTAATCCAACCACACCTAACCTAACCTAACCACACCTAACCAAACCTAACCTAACCCAACCAAACCTAACCTAACCCAACCACACCTAACCTAACTTAAGATGACTTTCTCAAATATACTTACAAAGTTTAATCAAGACCCAGTAAGTGGTTCTTCAGGTCAGACATAACAGATCTTTTCTCCCCTTCCTCTTTCTTCTCTTCTCTTCTTCTATATCCCATCCGTTTTTCTCCTCCTTTTCTTCCCCCTTTCTTCTCTTCTTTAACTCCACTCTCTCACCTTCCATCACCGTTCAACCCTCCCCTCTTCTCTCTCATCTACCGTGTCCATCCTTCTCCCTCCTTTCCTATCTCTCCCCTCCATCGTTTTCCTCTCCCTTTTCCACCCATCTCCCTTCTCTTCGATCCCCCTCATCTCCAACCCTCTCTACCTCGTCTTCCTCCCCCACCCCCTCCCCTTCAGGCGTCAGGGATAATCACTGACGTAAACTAACACATTGATAATAATAATGAGGCGGGCGGCCTGCAGAGCGCGCACACACACAACACCAGAGGACGAGTTACTACACCACGTGAACACCACACCACCTGGTGTCTCCATGACCAGCCCAAGCCCGGGCCATATAATAATTTGTATGTTCAATCATTGTTCCTTCTCCTTTCAGTAATGAAAGATTTTGTTAAACGACCCACCCACCCCATGTCTTTGTATGTAATAAGTCATTTTTGTCCAATGAATACTTTCAGCCTTCGGGCTGCCGACTTTTTCAATAAACCATTTATTATTATTATTATTATTACACACACACACACACACACACACCAGGAACCTCGACCATAAACAACACCGCCAGCACACACGATCAACATCGGCTGACGTTCCCTTCCACCCTGCAGTGGTAATGTACGCCAGACGAACGATTGCCAGTCTCCCTTCCATCCAACAGTGACGAGATTATAGAATGCACCGTACGCCTGACGAACGCTAACTTGTCGTTCCACCACAACGCAACAGAGAGCTTGGCGAACTTTCACCTGCCTCCCTTCTAACCCTAAAATAACACACTCATGGAAAATACGCCAAGCGAACGATCGTTTGTCTCCTACCTGCACTGGCGTTGACAGAGAGAGAAAGAGAGATTTACCCTCTGCAATAAAGCAAGACACGACACAAATCCACAACACAACCTCACTCCATCCTCCCAAATCCCCTCTTTCCCCACCCCACCCTTCACCGCACCACCAACGCCCCCTCCCCACCCCTCACCCACCATCACCACCCATTTCCCGCCCGCTCAGGTGAACATCAGTATTGCACAAAGGCTTTTAACCCTCTCTACCTGAACTCATTCATAACAGAATTCTCATGAAATTATTCCCACGACTCGTCACTAATTCCCACGGCCTTTAACAACGACGGTGACAGTAGTTAGCAGGAGTTGCCAAGGCGTGGTTAACTGTGCTATATAACAATAAAAAGCAGTTAGAGACTCACAGTGTTTACGTTAGCGTGTCGTGTGCGAGGGTTGCCACACGCTGTCTCTGACTCATATACCTGGATGTAAATATTGGCCCCGAGAACAAAAGACTTGTCGACCGTACACAAAATATTAAAAAAAAGAGAGACTGTAAAGCGTCCTCAACATATGTCAAAAACAAAAGACTGTCGACCGTACAGAAAACATAAAAAAACACGACTCTCAAGCGCACTCAAAAATATTGAAAACACAAACAAAAAACTGTCGAGCGTTAAAAAGGGGAGTGTTAAACGCACCCTGAATGATATAGTTGAAAAGCTTACTCAATATATACATAATTCAAAAGAATGTCGCCTGCATTAACAATAAAGAATTATATCGAGTTTAAAATATGAAGAAAATAAACTAAAGTCTTGAGACCCAAACAGAAGACTGTCAACCACGATCACAAATAAAGTAAAATCGCCCACCATCACAACACGGTGAAAATAAATAGCAAACACAATATCAAACCTAATTAAATCACCCTATACTGTACATATTAGTATAGGGTGATTTAATTAAGTATTGATATTGTTTGTTATTTATTTTCACCGTGTTGTGATGATGGACGATTCTACTTTACAGACTATTAGTTCTCGACAAAAATCACACACACACACACACACACACACGCGCGCACTTGTCATTAAATAAAAATATTACATGTATTTTCTGTCCTCTTAAATTCACACTACAGTCACCACCGCAAAATTCGGCCATGACAAAAACCGCTCAGTGGAGCCCGATTCCCAGACCCAGCCACCATGTAGGTGAGTCTTCCATCAGAGAACAACTACAGACATACAGCACAGAGACGAATCAGGAAGATGGTAACGACTGCTACAGACACAGACAAATAAATCACGACATAAGAATATGGGAACAGTATAATAACAGAATAACAAGTAATGATGAAGATAATGATAGTTTTAATAATGGTGATAATAATAATAACAATAACAACAACAACAACAACAACAACAACAACAACAACAACAACAACAATAATAATAATAATAATAATAATAATAATAATAATAATAAGAATAATTGTAATAATAACAGCAGCAGCAGCAATAACAACAACAATAAACCGTGACACATGTCGGTATGAGATTAACCTTGGGCAGTGACGCACACACACAAGGTCCCTGATGTACACACAAGGTCACTCATGTACACTCAAGGTCCCTGGTGTACACACAAAAATCATAATGTACACACAAAGGTCCCAATGTACACAAAAGGTTCCCGATGTACACACAAGTTCCCCAATATAAACACACGATCCCTGATGTACACACAAGTCCTCCGTGTACACAAAGGTCTCTGATGATCACACAAGTTCTCTGATGTACACACAAGTTCTATTATATTACACACACGATCCATGATGTACACACAAGGTCTCTGGTGTACACATAATCACGTTAAAATATTGTAAAAATTACTTGCCATTAGTTAATGTGTAGAGTGACTTGCCTCTACCAGAGAGAGAGAGAGAGAGAGAGAGAGAGAGAGAGAGAGAGAGAGAGAGAGAGAGAGAGAGAGAGAGAGAGCAACAATCATCATCACCAACAAGCACACGCACAACACACGGAGAAAAACCACGCCCTCTGCCACCTACTACCACCCGACTCACCTCTATTACCACCACCTCCCACCAGTTACCACCATCAGTCTTGCAGCGCCAGTAACGTCATATTCTGAATGGGGATTTATGAATGACAAGGCAGTTGGAGTGTGTAAAAGGGGCGGCGTAGTGACTTGTGGACGATAGTAAACAATGATCAGCTGGAAGAGAGGGGGCGATCAGCTGGCAGGCCCATGTCGTGATCAGCTCATGTTTGTAAGTGTAACTGGAATGCACTCACTCACGCGCACGCACATAAATACATACATACATAATGATTGACCCTCGAGTAACATGGATGGCCGGCCCAAGGACCACCTAGGCGTGAATTTGTTTAAGGTGTAGAAGCTGTCGCCAACACAACAACCACACCCTGAGTTAACGAGTTGCATGACCCAGTGTTAAGGAATAGTCCGAGAAGACCGGACACCTCGCCAACTGTACTGGCAAATGGCGTTCGCTTGCGAGGCGAGCACGCTGACCATTACACCACAGATCGCCACACATACATACACACACACACACACACACACACACACACACCACAACTGCATTAATTCCACAAATGGCTCGGGTATCCCGTCGTGAATACAGTGATATTTTCGTCTCTGTTTGTTGACTTAACAGGAATAAAGACTCCGGTGAGTTTATACATAACATGATTTGGTCGAGGCATCGCTGCAATTTATCCGAGTCCAATTTAAAACATTTATGTGAATATAACCGACCAAATGAGTTTATTTAGGTGTAGAAAGTAGTTGAATTTAAATAAAAACCAAAAAAGTAAAGTTACATGAGTATTAAATTAACGTATTGAACATTAGGATTACAAAAATATATCAATCATAATAAATAAATAAATAAATATATATATATATATATATATATATATATATATATATATATATATATATATACAATTAATGTAAATACCAAACTAATGTACACATAAAATTTCTTATATATAAAAACACTAGAACTTACTAACTACAACATGAATTATGTAAATACTAATTATCAAATACGCTTAGGGAGAGAGAGAGAGAGAGAGAGAGAGAGAGAGAGAGAGAGAGAGAGAGAGAGAGAGAAGAGGCAGACACAACATTCTCTCCTGCAAAATATGTAGAAGACCAGCGGGGAAGATTCCTGCAGGAGGCGATGAAGACAAACGCCTTGTTGAAACACAGTACACAAGGGAGACGTGCCAAGGGTTGCAGTGACACTGTGACGTTGTTTTATGCTGAGAGCCTAGGCGGGATATATATATATATATATATATATATATATATATATATATATATATATATATATATATAGAGAGAGAGAGAGAGAGAGAGAGAGAGAGAGAGAGAGAGAGAGCTACATTATTCTCATCATCAAAATGACCTCTCTCTCTCTCTCTCTCTCTCTCTCTCTCTCTCTCTCTCCTCCGCTTACTCCACCTCCTCACACACAGACAAACATATACACAATTACACATACACCACACACGTAACAAACTGCAGTAACCTTGAGCTGCGTCTCACTATGTTATGCGACCCTGGGGAGGTGTGTGTGTGTGTGTGTGTGTGTGTGTGTGTGTGTGTGTGTGTGTGTGTGTGTGTGTGTGTGTGTGTGTGTGGAGGCAGGATGGATTTATCAGAGGAACAACGCAACGAAGATATATTGAAAGAAATCCCGAGAGAGAGAGAGAGAGAGAGAGAGAGAGAGAGAGAGAGAAGGGTGTGTGTGTGTAAATATAACATGAACTGACAGCACTAACTGATGAATTGCTTTTCCTTCACTAGTTTCGGTACCTTAAGTCAACTAATGAATGTATTATGTAATTCACGACACAAAATAACAACCCAAGCACTGTGTATGTAGTTACAATATGGAATTGGTTAGGTTAGATTTGGTTAGGTTGTGGGCTATCCTAACCTAACCTAACCTCTCACTAAGTTAAGGTAACCCCCTACCTCACGGCATTACCCGAGTGTTGGGTCATGGTGATCAACTGAAGAACAAGCACCCCAAGCACAACCCACCTGAAGATTCTCCCTCTTAACCCGACCTGAGGGGGGGGGGGGGGGGGAGTCTCCATTTGATCCACAGTGTTATTATTACAGAATTATAGGTGTAGTATATTAACACCATATTACAATCACTGTCACTATTACTACCACCACCACCACCATCACCACTATAACACGACAGGATCTTAAAAGGTTAGAGGATGACCTTTTCCAGAACCCAAGATGAACAAACTCTTTCAGGGGCGAGGCGCTTCCATACTGGGCGAAGGAGGGGGGTGAGGGGAGTGAGGGGAGGGGGTGAGGGGAGTGAGGGGAGGGGTGTGAGTGGATGTGTGGGGGAGGGGGAGAGAAGGGGTAGGGAGTCTAGTTATTCTGGACATGGTGTCTCAAGGTCGACCATAGTCTCTTTGGGCACTGGTGGGTGGTGGTGGTTAGGGGGGGGGAGGGGAAAGGTGTGGGGAGAGGGAAGGTATCGGGAGAGGAGTGGGGAGGGGGAAGATAAAAGGGGAGAAGAGTGGGGAGGGGGAAGGTGTGGGGAGAGGGAAGGTATCGGGAGAGGAGTGGGGAGGGGGAAGATAAAAGGGGAGAAGAGTGGGAAGGGGGAAGGTGTGGGGAGAGGGAAGGTATCGGGAGAGGAGTGGGGAGGGGGATGATATATGGGGAGAGAAGTGGGAGGTACGGAGGGGAGGAGTAGTGATGGTGTTGAGAGGAGGAAAGGTGTGTAATAATAATAATAATAATTAACGGTTTATTGAAAAAATTCTGCAGTCCGAAGGCTGAAAATATACATTGGACATAAATGACTTATTACATACATTGGTGGTATAACAAAAGCCTTCATTAGAGAAAGGTAAAGGAACATACAGTGAACATACAGATTAATGTAGGTGTTGAACAGCAAATTCGTAGTGTAGTAACTCCCTCCCAGATGGTGTTAGGAGGAACTCACGTGGTGTAGTAGTTCCCTCAGATGGTGTTATGAGGGACCTGGCGTGGTGTAGTAATTCCCTCACAGATGGTGTTATGAGGGACCTGACGTGGTGTAGTAGTTCCCTCACAGATGGTGTTATGAGGGGCCTGACGTGGTGTAGTAGTTCCCTCACAGATGGTGTTATGAGGGACCTGACGTTGTGTAGTAGTTCCCTCACAGATGGTGTGATGAGGGGCCTGACGTGGTGTAGTAGTTCCCTCACAGATGGTGTTATGAGGGGCCTCACGTGGTGTAGTAATTCCCTCACAGATGGTGTTATGAGGGGCATCACGTGGTATAGTAGTTCCCTCGCAGATGGTGTTATGAGGGGCCTCACGTGGTGTAGTAGTTCCCTCACAGATGGTGTTATGAGGGGCATCACGTGGTGTAGTAGTTCCCTCACAGATGGTATTATGAGGGGCCTGACGTGGTGTAGTAATTCCCTCACAGATGGTGTGATGAGGGACTTGACGTGGTGTAGTAATTCCCTCACAGATGGTGTTATATGAGTAAGGTTTGGTCCCAGGCCGTGTGTGTGTGTGTGTGTGTGTGTGTGTGTGTGTGTGTGTGTGTGTGTGTGTGTGTGTGTGTGTGTGTGTGTTTTAGTCTTCACGAGATATATATTAATTAGATCAACAGTGATAAGATATTTTAATTAACATATTTAAACCCATAATTAAGGTTAATAATTATGGATAAGACCAAACTGTGATACCACATTACATTATTCTCTCTCTCTCTCTCTCTCTCTCTCTCTCTCTCTCTCTCTCTCTCTCTCTCTCTCTCTCTCTCTCTCTCGTAGTGTGAGAGACGAGACATCTCTAAGAGAAAGCTTAAGCCGTCACTCTCAGATTCAGACAGCATCACTAACACCGAGTGAAAATCTCTCTTAAACGACCGACCCCGACAGACAGACATCCGACCGAGACACAACGAGCTCGACGTACGGTAACCTCCCCGGAAAGACAACGATCCTGACAGACCATTCACTATAGTCGTGATTCCTTTGGCTTGTGGTCTCCAGTGTGTAATAATAATAATAAACAAATAAGAATGACCGATTTAGTCACAAGTACAGCAGCCGCAAGGTGAAATAAACACGAGATATCAATGGTAAATATAATAACATAAGGAGGTGTGGGAGGGAGACGATCATGTAAACAAAATTTTTAACCGTAGTTACAATACAAAAAGGGAGATCGGCGAGGTAAGAATGTACAGGCTATTAACGAGTTGGTGTGTGGGGAGGGGGGGGAGGTGTCGAACTGGTAAGTGAGAGATAGATATATAAATAAGTAGATAGATATAGATAGATATATAGAATAAAGGATGGATGGATAATTGAAGTGTGAGTTACGTACCTAATGCGCGCGCGCGCGCACACACTCACACATACACACACACACTTGACCAATGTTCGGCCCATTCCCCAAGTCCCTCTCCACGACCCATCCTCACCACTGGGATATCAATATAATCAAAAGTGACAATTTCGTTTCGGAAAGAAGTGGGACCAGTGATGAACAGTGTTTAAGTCAGTGTAGTCAGCACTAGACAGTACCAGTGAGAGCCGTGACCCACCACTGAGATAAGTACCCCTGGGAACCGACCACCATCTTCTGACCAGGCGGTGTTAATCAGTCCACCCTGGAAACAACAGTGGGTCGGCTTTACACCTGACTACGAGATAACACACCACCACCTAGCAGAGAGTGAGGTACTGTGACACCACCCCACACCACACGGGCCATGACCACGTGAGGTCCTTCATGTCAACCCCCGAGGACGAGTTACTACACCACGTGAACACCACACCACCCGGTGTCTCCATGACCACGTGAGGTCCTTCATGTCAACATCTAAGGACGAGTTTCTGCACCGTGTGGCCTACGTGACCTCACACAGTAGTGCAAGAGACCAGCCTCGACCATCAACTGTAAACTATAATAATTTGTATGTTCAATTCATGTTCCTTCTCCTTTTAGTAATGAAAGCTTATGTTAAACAACCCACTCGCCCCATGTCTTTGTATGTAAGGTCATTTTTGTCTAATGTATATTTTCAGCCTTCGGGCTGCAGAACTTTTTCAATAAACCGTTAATTATTATTATTATTATTATTATTATTATTATTATTATTATTGTTATTATTATTACACACACACACACACACGTCAAACAATGTTTCCTGTGTATCATCTTGTTATTTTATGTCGTACAAGGCCATCAGCCGACTCACACCCGTTGGGAAGCACAGGTGCTTCACTCATTATCTCCTGGCCCCTATGGATACTTCCTGGCACCTGCTGACACCTGTTGGCACTCCTGGCAGCTGTGGACACGCCATCTGTTGACAGCGCTTGGCACGTTCTGACACCTTTTGACAACTGTCCATACGAGTTGGCACCCGATGATGCCTCCTAATGACTATTGGCACCTATGACACATGTTGGCACCCGATGACATCTCCTTACACCTGCTTGCACCTGTTGAACCTGTTAACAACCGTTGGCAGCTCCTTATACCTGTTAGCTCCTGTTGACACCCCCTGTCACCTTTTGCATCTCCTTACACCTGTTAACACCTCATGGCACCTGCAAGCACCCGTTGACATCTGTGTAACCTCCGAGCGACAGTATTATGAGGCAGAGAGGGAGGTGTCACGCCAGGGTGCCACCATGCTTGGCACCCTCTGTCGGCCCTGTCCCAACAAGGTCACATACAACACAGCCTGCCTTCTTGGTTCCTGGCACCTGTGTCTGTCTGTGTCTTGTCTGTCTGTCTGTGTTACCTGATCTGTCTGCCTGCGTGTTATTTGATGTGTCAGTTATTTGATCTGTGATTGTCTGTCTGTCTGTCTGTCTGTCCTTCACTTTCTCTCCCCGTCTCACTCTCTCCTCGTATGTCCCTATATTCCCAACCTCTCTCTCTCTCTCTCTCTCTCTCTCTCTCTCTCTCTCTCTCTCTCTCTCTCCTCCACCTCCTCATATTCATCTCTTCCTCCCTATATGACAAACACCGCCCTTACCTACTAAGATTTCTCTACTCCCTAGCACCTCATAACCGGGATTCGAACCACGTTCCTGAAAGTTCCAAGCCGAACACGTTACCACTGAACCACGAGGGTTACCCAAGTAGTTTCAGCTCGGGGGAAGGGAGGGAGGGGGAGAAAGGGGGGAGGGGGGTGAGAGTTGGGAGGGGGGAGGGTAGACGGAGGGAGGAGAGAGAGAGGGGGAGGTACAGTACTTTCGCTAGTTCTCGTACCGTGAATACTGAAGCATTTCTTGGTATCGGTCGAGGGATTCCAGGTCTCTCTCTCTCTCTCTCTCTCTCTCTCTCTCTCTCTCTCTCTCTCTCTCTCTCTGTAGCCACAATTTAAACCCTTGAGCTACAATTCCCTTCAATGACCAATGTTGAATCCACGTATATACAAATATCTTGACCCTTATACATTGACCAATCACAACATTAGAAACATTTTGAGGTTACAATCTTCAACCAGTCTTGAAAGCACTCGAAACTTTTTGAGTCCATCACCCTCGAACAACCAAAGCACTCAAAACATTTTTAACCCAACATGTTCGACCAATCACAACACTCGAAATGTTTTTAGCCTAATATTTCGACAAATCACAGCACTGGAAAGCTTTTTATCCAATATCTTCGACCAATCACAACTCTTCTTTCCACAAATGAAATCGTTCCATTGACCAAAATATAGAAGAACAACAACAACAGCGAGAATAATAAAAATAAAGACAAAAAGAAAATGGAGAAGAGAGAGAGAGAGAGAGAGAGAGAGAGAGAGAGAGAGAGAGAGAGAGAGAGAGAGAGAGAGATTGTAGAAACAGTGAATTTGTGGGTTTAGAAAAGAGAGAGAGAGTCAGTTTCACCAGGGAGGGTGGAAGAGACGGCCCTCGCTCGTTCCGGGAGATGACTGAGGAGATCAAAGGTTGGCTAAATTTACTCTCTCTCTCTCTCTCTCTCTCTCTCTCTCTCTCTCTGCCGTCCATACCTTCTTCCTTCCTTCCCTCCCTCTTCCTCCACACTTCCCTCCCTTCCTCTTCCCATCACCACCAGGAGAAAGTCGCCATACCGTTATAAGAGGTTCCTAGTGATCGCCCTTTGTCCCTCCCTTAAATATCACCATTAAATATTCCTTTATCTCTCCCTTCACTTTAACCCCCTTTTTTTTCTCTTACCTAAATATTCTCCCTTAAAGAGAGTTAACCTTAAGACGTCTTTTATCCCTCCTGTAAAAATACCTTTACATCCACAAAAAAAAAAACACTCAAGACCTTAAAATTCATCACGTGGTCCCCCCTTAAAAAATAAAAATAAATATTTAAAAAAAATAATCATACGACCCTTCCTTAAAACTAAACTTTATGCCCTGCAAATTTCACCGATGTAATGTACCTGTTCTTATACCTGTACTTGTATATGTTTTTAACAGGGATTAGCCCACCCGGGCACAGGTCACTGACTATGTTTCTTCTTTTAAATATCTTGGTGTCTCCGTCCCTTGTACCTTACCTGCCATACAACAGCTAACCCGCCAATGTACAGATAGACTGAAAGCGGGGTACAGGCCACATTATGGTGCTAATATTAGAATTGTTAAAACAATGTACCTAAGCTATATAAGATCTCTGATAGATTACCACGCACCAGCCCTGGTCATTCGTGACAGGAAAGGCATTGACAAGCTCGAGAAAATGCAAAATAAAGCCCTCAGAATTATCCTAGGCTGTCCCATGAGCACTAAAGTACTTAATATGAGGAAAGAACTACTGTAGGTATACCCAGTGTTAAAGACAGAATAACTGAAGTCAACCTCATAGCCCTGAGGCTTCTGCGTGGTGACCCTGATAACATTGTTTCCTTAAAACCGCTAGAATGTATGAACCATGGGACTGGTGAGTCTAAATGGGTCCAAACTCCAGCTACACATATGAAGATGTTTGGACTAGACCACCTGTACAAAGTTGAGACACAAAAGTGCTTCCTGCCACCCTGGCGGACAGTTCTCTTAGATATCACAATATCCGCCTAAAAAAAATAATTATACAAAGTATTTATCTCCAACACGCTGCCAAAGTGAGAGCTCTTGAACACATACACACCCTACAGACTGATGATAATATCACAGACCATCTACACTGATGGATCTCTTAACACCGCCTGTGGGAGGGCTGGAAGTGCTATTGTAGTGACCCAACCTGACGGTAATATAATTGAGAAAGGAGTTAGAATTAACAACTGGGCATCCAGTCTACAAACTGAATTAGTTGCCATACTCACAGCTATTAAATTCATTGACACCACAGTCACTGACAGTCTCATCATCAATGATTCTCTATCCTCACTACTTGCCCTTGACACCCTCACCTCACGCGCTTGTCTCTGAAGCCAGACACAAATATGCGTACCTTGTGAACCGGGGTGTCAAGGTCGAACTGTTGTGGATCCCCTCTCACATAGGCCTCATAAAACATGACAGAGTTGATGCCCTCGCCAAACTCGCGTCTAACAAAGTCACTGTTGAATACAATTTGGGTCTGTCAAAAAGAACCCTTAAAACTGTAATTAGGAAAGACCTTATTGATGAATTTGACGCAAGTAGACAAGTGCAAACAGGTACTAGTCGATCCATAGTTTACCATGATGAGATGTATCAAGTGAAACATGTACAGTATATGGAGCAAGTAACAAGATCACTAAATTACAAGATGTTGTAACCGCTAGATTAAAGTTAGGATATAAGTACCTATGGCAGTATGTTCCTCAAGCAGATGTAAACAAGACTAAATGTAAAGTGTGTGGCCAGACATATAGCCACACACTTGAACACTACGTCCTCGACTGTGTGAAGATAGAACGTTTTAGGGACAGGTCCAAACACACTGTGTGTGAAATGGCACAACACTTCATCTCTAATGGCAAGATAGCCGACATATTAAGATTGTGTCTACTTTTTTGCACTTAGTAACTATATCGTTTCTCATGTATAGAATCAAATACACAATGCGCTTGAATACTTCTCACGCAAATGTGAATAACAAAGTGAGCGGCCAGACATACTGCCTCACACTCCTGTACTCACGCATTTGTGAATAAGTTACCCTTTATGTATAGAACTAAACAAATAATGTAATTGAAATACTGTGTAACATTCAGTGCCATAATATCCTGACAACGGGGGTTAATTATTATGACCCTTTGTAAACCCTACTCTGTAATCCTTTTACGCTACCTCTCACAGGATGAGTGTGGGGTGCACAATAAACTAGCCGCTGTAAGCGGCAAAATCAAAATCAATGACCCTCACCGGGGCCTGGGGGGCGAAAATTAAATAATAACAATAATAATAATAATAATAATAATAATAATTCATAACAAATACAATCTATAACAAAATAAAAAATAAATAAAAACATAATAGTAATAAAAAATAAAAAATAGTAATAATAATAAACACGAACAAAAATGAAAAAACAAGACCAAAAGTGAGAAACTATATATGTATTTCGTGTTAAAGTAAGAGAAACAATTGAGACCCTGCAATTATGTGTAAATGAGGCAGAAAGTCAGATCAGCAACCTGGGACGTGGTCACAATTTTTGTGGTGCCATATGGCAGCAGGGTCTACCATTAGACAACACATTATGCTTCCAATATACCTTTACCTGTATTTATTTATGTATCTGTATTTACATTACACCTGTATTATACCTGTAATTGTATTTAAACTCGTAACTACTTACTTTGTAACTGTAGTCATATTACAATTGTGCCTGTACTTATATTACACTTTTACAAGTGCGTAAAACTGTACCTGAACATTCATCAACACGTCTACCATCACAAGTTTCAAAACGATCAACAACAAAAAGCGTAACAATAGACGCCAGAACCTGGGAATAAAAGTATAAACACGGTAAGCCAACCCTGGCAGGAGAGTGGGATCCTTTGTGTGGCGGCTGGTGGAGGAGGGGAGGAGGAGCAGGTTCTTGTGTCGGGGAGGTGAGAGTTTCGGATTCCCCTCCCCCGACCGTCTTTTGTTTCAGTCGCGGCGGTGACGGCAGCGGCGGCGAGAAAAATCCAGCCAGACCTCATCTTTCAGTATTATGACGTATATTTGACAACTTGTTAATTTGTAAATTAATTTTTACCCTTCAGTGAGATTCAAGAGACTCCTCATCAACTGTACGTTACGGTAGAGTCTGGGAGCAATTTCGACCCCATTAATGTGGGACTCATAGCTTCGGTTTAAGGGGAAAAGGACAAATGTGAAAACTCAATCATATTTACGTTAATTTGTCCTCATAAATACTGCTGTAAAAAGTATGGAGTTCCGGTACAGTCTCAGCGCATTACTGCCGCCATAAGCTTTAAGTTAAATGGTCAGGAATGTCTCGAATATAAAGTTTACGGACAAACAAAGAATCCGCGTGATGTACATTCAACAACTTTCATTCCCACGGTTAATTTTTCCCCTCACTGAAGATAGGAAAACGCATGTAATTACGTTCAAGTCACACCGCCATTAACTCTACATTAGAATCACGTAGGAATTTGGACGCCATTAGCTTGAAAGAGCCAGTTAGAAACGGTCTCACATCTCCACTTTAACGAACACAAAATTTAATCTTTAGAAATTCCAAACTATTGATTCTCACAAATTCTTGAGTTAATTTCTCCTTCCTTATATGCTAATACAAGTGCTGTACTCTAGGTCTACATATCTAGTTAAGGTAGAGTCACTGTGAAATATCGACGCCATGTTTGCTTCGTAGCTTAGGGGAAACAACTGAATGCGTGTTGACGACTCCAGTTTGAGGGAAAATCTTAAGATAAATTTTCGACAAGTGGAGATGTGAGAAAGCATCAAATATGGCGTCGGTTTTGTTGGAGACTACCTCTACAGATTAAGCCTCGAAAATTTAGATATTCAGCCCCTCTCTCTAAACACACACACACACTCTTCCTAGTTAGCCTAGCTCAATAAGCTAACGCCTTCAGCAAAATAAACAGCTAAAAGTGCAATTAAGGCAGCCAGCAGAGACCATTGTCTGGTGATGTAATTACCTCACCTATACAAAGACTCGCTGCCTCCTAATTACCAAGGTGATTGTCCTGGTGCCTTGGGTTACTCCAGACTTTCTTGGGTTATTGAGGAAATTATATAACCCCCCCCCCCCGCCCATTCTTTTGAGTGCTTGTGTATTATTATTATTTGTTTTTTATTTACCACTACTACTACTACTACTACTACTACTACTACTACTACTTTTTTCTTTTTTTTTTAACGTGGCCTCCAGCCTCCCCCAATAGCCACACCTTCGCCACCATTTATTTACCTTAATATTAAATATCCTAATACATAAGTAGCTATCCTATCTGTGTTAAATTAGTTGAGCCGCAGCTCTATGCGGCATTCAGTGACTGTAGCCTCATAGTCAATATCTGCAGCAGTTGTCGGAGTAGGGGCAGAAGCTCTCGTTCCCCTGAGGCAGAGCAAAGCCGACCGAAGGAGAGAGAAGGACAGTCGACATCTCATCCAGGCTGTAACATAACTTCTGGGTTGCTGCTTTTGTTCGGAGATCAGCTCCGCGAGTCTGGCGTAGAAACATCTTGCACTTGGGCCCATCCCTCCAGAGGTTGTGAACACTAGAGGAGTGAAGCTACTACTACTACTACTACTACTACTACTACTACTACTACTACTACTACTACTACTACCACCTCTTTGTACACTTTACTCCCACTACCTTTCAGTTTATTTTGAAGAGTTCAAAACTCGAAACAATTAAGTATCATTTGAATGTTTCATAAAAAGGAATATCATATAAACAATACTCGAGACACGCTTCACAACTGTTAGACAAAGTGTGTCTGTACAGACATTTTATTAAAATATGTGAGTCAATAGGGCAAATATTATTAACACTGATAATATTACATTATATACACGGTAACATTATCGAAAACGGAATGTCGTACTGCTAGAAGACTGTTTGAGATCTTTATGGGTTCGAATACCGTAAGACGCCCATATTCATACCTACGGTTGACTGTACTTTGGTGACCTGTCGGTGTAATATCTGCAAGTCTGTCGAAGTAATCTGATGGAATGTCGATTTATAATGAGATGGTGTCACAGGTTATGACGCAGTGGTATAATGCAAAATATTGTCTATATATTATGAATTTCCGCGGTAGTAAAGTGCAAAAAGTACTACTACTACTACTACCTCCCACCCCTAAACAACACACCCCACACCTCTCTCACAACAACAACCAGGATACACGAAACACCCCCAGACTCACCGCCACCAGCACCACACGACACACCACCACCAGCACCACACGACCCACCACCACCAGCACCACACGACACACCACCACCATACAAGCCTGTATACCCGCATGGGGTTCGTCGTTACTTGGGACAGTTGGCATACATAACCGGTTTGGGTGGGGAGGAGGACGACTGGACCAGGGTGGTGGGTGGGGAGATTACATAATACCCAACTAAGGCTGTATACCACCGGTGCTTTTTCCGCTCATCCGTATAAGTGAGAGAGAGAAAAAAGGTGTGTGTGTGTGTGTAAATAATAATAATAATAATAATTAACGGTTTATTGAAAGAGCTTGGCAGCCAGAAGGCTGAAAATATACAGTTACATATTTGGGGAATGGGTTACGAATTACAAATAATATACAAGTAACATAAGTGACACAAATAAGACATATAATAACTTAGATGGGGAAAAGCTCAAACTACAGTTCATTTCAACAGTGACAGTGTGTGTGTGTGTGTGTGTGTGTGTGTGTGTGTGTGTGTGTGTGTGTGTGTGTGTGTGTGTGTGTGTGCGCGCGCGCGGACAGGGTGGTGTAACGCGTCTAGTGTGGCAGCATTATGTTAGTGATAAAACGCAAGCACTGCTTGCTCCCTCTCGCTTTCAGCTACAGCCGCTGGCTAGCCCTCATGGCGAACAGGGAAACAACTTGCATTAGTCTTCCCCTGCCATTTCACAGCCACTTCACCATCAAGACTCCTGTTGTGCTCTTCGTGGCAACACACGGTAATTAGGTGCCTCATGGGCCCAAGCTAGACCAACAGGGGATCTCGGAGTACCACTGGGCCCCAGAGTGACGACGCATAGGCCCACCAGTGTAGGCAGAAGAGGTGACCAACATGGGAATCCAACGACTACACCGGCAGAAGAAGGCAATGCATGATGGACAGGCTACTAAGGCGAAACCCAACAAACTGGGCTATCGGCAGTCCATCACAACTCTCCCTCTTCCCAGTGATCGTTGCAACACTTGCACCACTGGATCAGGAAAAGGGAGAACCAAGATGTGCGGTTTCAGTCTGCACTCCTGCCTCACCACATAAATCAACTCGTGCACAGCCATCATCCAGCTCATCATAGTCCTCATCATCATCAAACCCCTATACCCCAAAAGCCCTATGGCGACAGGGACAGGCAGAGATGACTGCCAGGAGTCTCTAGTCACAACTCTGCACATGGGCGACATAGATAAGAAGGTCGTTTATGCACTGGGATCTAGGCAGCAGTGCAATCCGGTCCTGTCTGTGCGACTGAGCAGCCCTTTCGGGGAGCCACTCTGCTCACCCCACATGGGGAGGGACTAGAAAAGGTGCCCTAAACATAGCCTGCCTAAAGAACTAACCTGACAAGCAAACTATACAACCTCTTATGGTCGCTGCGTGGAATGTCAGGACCCTTCTGAATACTGGCACAAATGCACGCCCTGAAAGAACCGCCCTTGTGGCAAAAGAGCTGGCTAGATATAACATGGACAAAGCAGCCATTAGCGAGTCCCGGCCCCCAAACGAGGATCGACTCACAGAATGGGGTCTGGCTATACCTTCTTCTGGAAGGATAAGCCTGCTGCAGAGAGACACAGCATTTATGGAGTTGGCTTTGTCATCTGCCAATGCATCCTACATAGGCTAACTGAAATGCCTGTTGGGATCAACGAGCGCCTCATGACGCTCAGAGTTCCACTGAATCATTCATGTCATGCCCCTTTTCATGAGTGCATACGCCCCAATACTGGATGCAGAGGATGACATCAAGGAGGCATTTTATGCTTACATTCGTTGCTGCCCGCCAGATACAGGAAAAGTGCAGAGAACAGCGTTGTGACCTGTAAATGGCCTTTATCAACCTAACCAAGGCCTTTGACATTGTCAACAGGGAAGCCCTCTGGAGGGCCTTCAGCCGGTTTGGCTGCCCACCAAAATTCATGGGCATTGTGAGGCAACTCCACGACGGCATGAACGGCAGTGTCCTGCACAATGGCATCCAGTCTGAGTTCTTCCCCATCCAAACGGGGGTAAAACAAGGATGTGTACTGACCCCAACTCTCTTTTCCATTTTCTTGGCTGCCTTTCTTACTTGTGCTCGTGCCAATTTAGCCGACGGGGTGGACATAGAGTACTGGATGAAGTATCTTTTCAAAATAAGACGACTCCAGGCAGGAAAAAAGGTGTCAGCAGCTTCCATTACTGAACTTCAGTATGCAGACGACCTCACCCTTGTAGCTCACACTGAATGCAACCTAAAGGTGATCCTGAACACCTATGCAGATGAGTATGCACACTTCGGCCTTGAGGTGAATGTACATAAGACTCAAATTCTCTTTCAGCCTGCCCCTGGTTCAGCCACACCTCTACCATTCATCCAGCTTAACGGAACTACCCTCTCTAATGTTACCCACTTGCAGTATCTCGGCTCCCACTTGTCCACCACCGCGGACATCGATGAAGAGATTCATCATCAGATCAGATGTGCAGTTCAAGCCTTTGGCAGACTCCGTACCCGTGTCTTCAGCTGTAGGGAGCTGAAATTATCTACAAAGTTGCAGGTATATCGAGCAGTGGTCCTCCCCACCCTGCTATATGGCAGTGAGACATGGGTCACATACAAGAGGCACCCCAAGGTACTTGAAAACTTTCCTGAACGTAATCTACATTCCATCCTCCGAGTTCACTGATTAAACAAGAGAACAAATGCCAGTATTCTCGCTGACACCAACTGTAAGAGCATCGAGGCTACCATGATCCATGAACAACTACGTTGGACTGGCCATATTACCCGCATGGACGACAGTAGACTGCCAAAGTATTTACTTTACAGTCACCTAACGAATACTAAACGTAACGCTGGCGGGCAATTGAAAAGGAATAAGGATAGTCTTAAGACAAACATGAAAAAGTGCAAAATCGACCCCCTCACCTGGGAGACGATCACTCCACATCGTAACACTTGGAGGGACACCACAAGAGAAGGTGTCAATACTTTCGAATTAGCCCGACTGCAAACCGAGGCAGACAAGCGCCAACGCCGGAAGGACCCTGCCGCAGCCCCTCCCCCACTAGATGGAGCCATCCATATGTGAAACATCTGTGGACGAATATACCGGTCCTGTATCGGCCTTTTTACTCTCCTTAAAACTCACCAACCTAGGTGACATCCTTAATAACTCATATCATCATTGAATCACAGCTTAAAGATCGTTATAATCGATTTCGAGTGACAGTAAAGTAGTGTGTGTGTGTGGACCTGCCCACACTCCTACCCCCCCCCCCCCGCCCCAAATAATTTCATCAACTCAAGATCGTCTTTGAGATTTTAAGGAACAAACCTAAAATCCTTTAATATTAAATAATCTTGCTAGTCCTAAATTTCTTTAAATATCATGAATAACAACGTGCTCTACTTACCCTAAAACAACAAACGCGAAGAAAAAATTGTCCACAGTTCCGGGAAAACTTTGTATACAGTATAATTTTATTATATAGTTCGCGCGCGCACACACACACACACACACACACACACAAACACACACACACACACACACACACCGATCCATCTATCCCCATAATCATGCCAAGGAAAGAGGTAGAGGAGCACAGCATCGCTTCCTTCTGACACAAGACTCGACATAGCGCTAAGCATAATGTGGAATTACTGCTCAGAGTTGGTGTTAGATGTCACACTTCACTACACGAGATATGACAGGTTAGATTAGATTAGGTTAGGTTAGGTTAGATTAGGTTAGGTTAGGTTAGGTTAGGTTAGGGTAGGGGTTAGGTTAGTTAGGTTTTTGCTAAATATCTTTGTTTCATTACACGCCGCCACCCCCTTGTATGGCTCACACTAACGTTCTCGTCTACTTAGACTACACAGTAGGTATTTGATCGTAGTTCATCAATACATACAATATTTTGTTGACATCAGATTGTTTTTGTCACTGAGTTATTTACACTACGATTCTATAATTTTGATACAAGTTACATATGGATTTGTCTGCTATTTGATCAGTATTCACAGAGTAGATTTTAATTTTCATTCTTTTATGTCCCAAATTATTCGTCTCCTTGTATAGCTGGCAGTAACCTTCTCGTCTCCTTTAACCCTTTCAGTACGACGACTTAAGCCCTTGAGTAAAATATCTTGGAATGCTTCAGGGAATAAGTTATCTTTTTCAGAGAATTAAGTCATCTCACTCAAAGTGTTGTCATCGTACTCAAGGTGTTGTCATCATACTCAAGGTGTTGTTATCATACTCAAGGGACTAAAATATTAATCAGCAATGTTTCTACTGTAATGACACTTGATACCAAAGACTACAGTATAATCAAACACTATTCCCATGGCTTATAATACCATCCTCTTTCTGTCAACACTTTTTACTTGAGATTTCCGACGACAATAATAGCACAGACGACATTCACTCACCTTCTACATGACTAACAATAATACTCTCATCCACGTAATTCTCTCAAAACTAATTGGTTGGGAATACCGCACGTAAACAATATTCACCTGACCTGAGATCTACCTGACGAGAGATTGGGAAGTAAACTTGGTGGTCTCATGATAAAAAGAGCAGCGAGTCCAACACTATTGCCTGGGGCACTCCATCCACCCCCTGCATTAATTCCTTTTTCAGGGTGTAGCGTGAGAACCTTGCAAGAAGGTGATAGTCTACCTCATCACACAAGCTGGTTAACTGACAGATTTGTTGACATCCTTATAAGAGGAACCCGTTTGTCTTGTGCGGATCTTGAAGAAGGTAAAGGACCTGTACGCCACCATGATCAGGTCACTTTAAGGTTTGGTTGGTTTGTGCTAAGCGGCTCCGGTGGTGATAGATAGTAATAAATGTTAATTCTATTCGTACAACGGAGGAAACACCTTACATTCGAATCGTTGTCTATCCATCCATCTCTCTGCCTATCTATCTATCTATCTATCTATCTATCTACCTGTATCTACATATATCTACGAATATCTCTGTCTGTAAAATGTGTCCCTGTACAAATATATTTAGTTTTAATTTTACTCGCACTTAAGTACGAGTAAAAAGATACAGTTTCCCACTAAAGGACTTGCGTCATTATCTATTAAATTATCAAATTACCAATATCTTCTTCTATTAATCTCTTATCAATTCATCCACCAGAAAATCCCAAAAGAGCTATAATCTCCCCTTCTCAAGACCACAACACCTCACTCAAGTCCAGACACCGAAAAGGATGGAAATGTGTCGAAAAACCGACTTAACCACAACGAGGGTTCACTGCACAGGTTGAAGCACGAGGTACCCGCCAAAGGTCAGGGGGTAACTTAGGGAAGCAAAAAAAAAAAAAAAATAAAAAATAAATAAATAAATATATATATATATATATATATATATATATATATATATATATATATATATACATATATATATATATATATATATATATATATATATATATATATATATATATATATATATATATATATATATATAAAACAACAGAGGATAACGTTGCGACATAAGTACGTTATTATCCGGTGGATTACGTCACGTTTGGGTTAGGATAAGTTAGGTTAGGTTACGTATCCTTCAAGTTCCCAATGATCCGACATCACAATATTACTCACAACTCTACAACACTCGTGACGTCGGACTACTGAGGGTCGTCCTTCTGTGATACACCCAGTCAATTGTTGATTATATCGAGAGGTGAGCAGCTGTGTTCTGGCTGGGAGTCAAGGTTGTCAGTAAATACTTCCAATGTCTTTTTGCTCAATGTTTCGTCATCACCCAACACCTTGCAGCTGTTATCTACAATGTTGTATCAAGTTGAGAAAAAGTTATTGGCTAATTTTTTTTCTTTTTGTTTTGTTTTGTTTCCTGCCTGTTGCATTGTCTGCCTGAAGTGACTCTGAAGGACTCCTCTTCTGTCATGCCTTCCTCCACGAGGAAGAGGTAGTGGTGCTCCTTGTGCTGCCAGGTTCTTCTCCTGGGCGAAAAACAAAAGAGAAACTCTCTTTCTGTCACGACCCCCTCCTGGACGATGAGCAAGTAGGAGGAAACGGAGGAGGAGGAGGGGGAGGAGGAGGAAGAGGCAGGTCCCAGTAATGGCCACTTCTTCAGCAGTTGAGACAACAGAAACATCACCAGGCAGCACCGGGTCCTCCTACCCCTCTTATCCGTCAAGGAAAGAGGAACTACACGACACTCCCCTTCATATTTTTTTTTATTCTTGAAGTCGATTACTCTGCGTCAGTGACTCCTGTCATCCTCACTCTCAGGACCACACCACACCTAACAAAGACTGACTCTTCACACTTGAAAAACACACACACACACACACACACACACACACACACACACACACACACACACACACACACACAGGCTATGCAGATTATGCGAAACATTACTTGTTCCGGGCAACTTGTGAAATTTACTTGCCCTGACAAATTTTGAGGGATTTTGGAATCACCTGAAGAATCTCCACCTTAAGCTTTCCATCCTATCCCCCCCCAAATAGTTAGGTTTAATATGGCTTCTAGTTATTCTTATCCCAGAACAAGTTGCACTAAGTTAAATAATTGTTTTAGTAAATATTGTATTTCACTGCAGGTAGTAGATGACTTAATACCTTAACATTTAACAGCAGTACAGTACACTATACGAATAACTTAATGGACAAATAAAGATTGGTTTACTGATGTACTATTATTTTTATGTAAAAAATCAGACAACAAAAACGAATCCTATTTTCCTTTTGATTCGCTCGGTCCTTCTGGCTTTGTGGGAGACGATATTATTTTTATATTTAATTCATCTGACGTTCTCTCTGCTTCACAGAAACCATACCCTCTCGAGAATAATGTATGTGGCTCCAACCTCCTCATACAATTTCGCAGTAGGAGAAGCAAAGTTAAATTCGAGGACTATTAGCTGGCGTTACCTTCTGGGAGCTTAATAACCATTATTAGATCTTATATTACGACTGACTCACAGGACGCACTAGAGCCTTCGAATAAGGAGTATCCACATCTTACACTACATCCGCTACACTAACGTTTATAATTTAAGTTCTCTCCTTTGAAGTGTTGCATTATTTGATTGCTGTGCGAATGTGCACTGATTGTGACCAAAAATTATACAGTTACAGGGTATTTGGAAATCTCTAAGACTGTATTTGGATCTACAGGTTATCTGAACTGTTCTTTCTGAATTAACATAATGAAGGGCAAAACTTTGGCTTCGTGGAGATGAAACGAGGAGCCTTCGAAATTATCCTCATATGAATTCCAGCTATATACTGTACGTGTGATGAGGTACGTGGCGGCAGGAGCTAATATCTTCCTGGCACAAGCAATTTCACAGAGGACTGACTCAACGCGGCGGGGATTAGGGTAAGAACCCCAAGATCGCGTATAGACGTTTATCACCTGCCATGGACTGCAAATTGGTACGAAAATCCTCTCTGTTTCTCTCATTAACGCGACATTCATTCCGTTATGTAAGGGTGATAGAACTGTAGCGTGCGTGACTGACACCCCCACCCCCGGCCGTCATGTAGGTCACCTTGTGGAAATAACCTTCTTGTATATAACAGTATGAGCGAGACACCCCGCCAGAAAGAGGACATGTGATTCCTATTGTATTAAAGGTTCAGATGCCGCTCTTGGGCTCACTCAGAAAGCGTCTTCATTTTCATATACAGACACATGCAGTATTATAAACGTTGACTTTATACACAAATACACACTAAAACGTTATATTTACACCAGTACACAAACTGATACGCATTATTCGACTTCTTTACACACAACTATGAAAAATTTGTGTACACGTACATATGCGATAAACTTCTTATTTACACACACACACACACACACACACACACACACACACACACACATACACTATGAAGACCTATACTGACGAGTTCCTGGTGTGCTGGGTCAACATAATGCTGGATTAATGACCTAACACTGATGACGCAGTAATGACCGCTGCATCATCAATCACCAGGCAGGGATTGACGACTTACTCAACCCCGAAATATAAAAATAACGCCAGCACGAACGATCAGTCAAGATGCCTGGCGTTCTTCTCCATACCACAAGAATCCATGCATGGAAAATACACCTGACGAACGTTTGCTCGCCTTCTCCGTCACTGCTGCTATTTCCAATGGTAGGAACATCAGTCTCGGTGGGTGAGGCTAAAATAGATTCAACACAAACAGCAGGTAAGTGGCGCCCTCCTCTGTCGCGATAATAATGGCGATTACCTGGGAGGTGGAAGGTGTTCAACACACACACACACACACACACACACACACACACACACACACTGGAACGTACTACAATTACTGCCATCATCACTACTACTACTCCTACTACTACTAATACTTAATTATATTTCTTTTTAAATGGAGGGAATCATTAAGTGTTGCCTCATAGTCATTATCTGCAACTGTTGTTGACTTTGGGGCCGGTGATCTCGTTCCGAAGCAAAGCATTGCAGACCTAAGCAGAGAGAAGGGCTACTACTACTACTACTACTACTACTTTTTTTAACATGGCCTCCATCCCCCCCCCCCCCCAATAGCCACACCTTGGCCGCCATTTTATTACCTTAAAATTAAAGATCCTAATACTACTTCTACTAACATTGCTACTACTATTTCTACTACTACCATCACCACCCTCCAGTTAGTCTGCCCAAAGTGCAGCCGCCTTTATTGGGTGAACTTGTCAACAATAATAATAATAATAATAATAATAATAATAATAATAATAATAATATCATCATCATCATCATCATCAATATCATGAGCATTATTAACACCTTCTATCATCTTTCCTCCTTATTTAATAACATCAACTCATTACTTATACCCAAGGAACACACACACACACACACACACACACACAGCTGGGTCGAGTTTGTTTTGATTGAGGTGTAAGGCTCGTCACCGAGTTGTAGTGGCCACTTATAGTGATTGTGGTCATGTCTGTGTTTGTTGACGTGAGTTGCTTGCGGGGCCCTGTTGATGCTTGTGAGCGAGAGTGGGTTCTTTGTTAGTGAGCTTGGGTTCTATGTTAGTGAGCTTGGGTTCTATGTTAGTGAGCTTGGGTTCTATGTTAGTGAGCTTGGGTTCTTTGTTAGTGAGCTTGGGTTCTATGTTAGTGAGCTTGGGTTCTTTGTTAGTGAGCTTGGGTTCTATGTTAGTGAGCTTGGGTTCTTTGTTAGTGAGCTTGGGTTCTATGTTAGTGAGCTTGGGTTCTATGTTAGTGAGCTTGGGTTCTATGTTAGTGAGCTTGGGTTCTTTGTTAGTGAGCTTGGGTTCTATGTTAGTGAGCTTGGGTTCTTTGTTAGTGAGCTTGGGTTCTATGTTAGTGAGCTTGGGTTCTATGTTAGTGAGCTTGGGTTCTATGTTAGTGAGCTTGGGTTCTTTGTTAGTGAGCTTGGGTTCTATGTTAGTGAGCTTGGGTTCTTTGTTAGTGAGCTTGGGTTCTATGTTAGTGAGCTTGGGTTCTTTGTTAGTGAGCTTGGGTTCTTTGTTAGTGAGCTTGGGTTCTTTGTTAGTGAGCTTGGGTTCTTTGTTAGTGAGCTTGGGTTCTTTGTTAGTGAGCTTGGGTTCTTTGTTAGTGAGCTTGGGTTCTTTGTTAGTGAGCTTGGGTTCTATGTTAGTGAGCTTGGGTTCTTTGTTAGTGAGCTTGGGTTCTATGTTAGTGAGCTTGGGTTCTATGTTAGTGAGCTTGGGTTCTTTGTTAGTGAGCTTGGGTTCTATGTTAGTGAGCTTGGGTTCTATGTTAGTGAGCTTGGGTTCTATGTTAGTGAGCTTGGGTTCTTTGTTAGTGAGCTTGGGTTCTATGTTAGTGAGCTTGGGTTCTTTGTTAGTGAGCTTGGGTTCTATGTTAGTGAGCTTGGGTTCTATGTTAGTGAGCTTGGGTTCTTTGTTAGTGAGCTTGGGTTCTTTGTTAGTGAGCTTGGGTTCTATGTTAGTGAGCTTGGGTTCTATGTTAGTGAGCTTGGGTTCTATGTTAGTGAGCTTGGGTTCTTTGTTAGTGAGCTTGGGTTCTATGTTAGTGAGCTTGGGTTCTATGTTAGTGAGCTTGGGTTCTATGTTAGTGAGCTTGGGTTCTATGTTAGTGAGCTTGGGTTCTATGTTAGTGAGCTTGGGTTCTATGTTAGTGAGCTTGGGTTCTTTCAGATTATCCGAGATTAAATGATGAAGAAAGAGAAAAAGAGACAGAGGAGGAAGACAGAGGAGGAAGACAGGAGCAATTCAAGAAAGGGAACAGCTGAAGGATAACATGGAGAAGAATATGAAGGCCGAGAGTTAGTGGGAAGCAGCGACTGAAGAAGAAAACAGAAATTAATGAAAAAGGAAAAAATACTGTGAAAGGAAGAAAAGGATACAAAGATAAAATGACAACAATAAGAAAAGTGAAGAAGAATGAGAGGAAGAAGGAAGAGGAAGAAGAAAAAGAGGAAGTTAGCGAGGTTCAGTAAAATGTTATTACCTGAACTAATTACCAAAGGTGGCAAGAATGACCCTAGAAGGCCAGAGGTAAACTGTCTCTGCCGACTGCCCCTGCCCATGTCCTTAGTGGACCCTCCCTCACCCCCACCCCCCCATCCACAACAAGCCTGGGTGGGTTATCAACACAATAGTGGCGCGTGGTGGTCAGGGTCACGTGGGGGATGGGGGAGCTGGGGGTCACACACACACACACACACACACACACACCGCTCCCTTATCTATCATAAGTTTTTTATTGCTGATGTAATTGTGTAATTGCTGGCCTAGTTACTCGCTTAGAGGCCTTATTCGTTGAAGCGCGCGCATTAATAACATCATAACAACAACTCCCCACCTCTCCCCCCCCCTCCACTTCTCAGACGGAAATACCAAATGAAACAAAAAAGATGATCTTTCTACAGTAAGCTCTATAAAATAACCTAAATTCAGTCACCATTTCCTCTATTTACGTTCTGGAAAATCAACAAACTCGCCGCTTTAAAATGGCCAAATATATGAGTGAAGGAAAGAGGGAGGAAATGGGGGAAGGGAGAGGTTAGATTTGGCACTAGCGCGTGAGTACTGTCGTGTGTGTGTGTGTGTGTGCATGTATGTGGCAACAGCGCATGTGGTTCCTACCGTTATATGCTAATGTGTTCGGGCGGGCGGGCGAATGGTGTCCCAATCCTTGTCTTCTTCCTCCTTCAAGCTCTTCCTCTTCCTGGGGTTTCCTTCCTTCCTTCCTTCCTTCCTTCACTTCCTCCTCTACTACCGCGTGTAACATTCAATATCCTCCCGTAGAAAAGTCAAGCCCTCAGTCTAACTCCCGGGGTCTGTAACTTTCAGACCCCGGGAGTTAGACTGAGGGCTTGATCTAAATGAGCCGTACCAACCACCACACTATTATTTTAACCCGCCGGAGTCCTCGCCACGCCCACACACTCGAACATCATAGACGAGGACCTCCTAAACGCCTCAAAAGTTGTGCAGGGGGACGATTTACACTCCCCAATTTCCATAGCGAGGTTATCCTTCAGGCGTAAACAACAAAATAATGAGGACATACACGATAATTAAATCCTAAAGAGATATACATACATAAACTATCAAGAAATATCATACATAAATTCATTAATAACACACACACACACACACACACACACAGGGCATTTATCACTGTTATATACACAAGATCAACAACACACCCTGGTCATTATCGTCTGCCTCCAACACAACAAACCATTCTTTACTCCTGTCATCACCACCGCTTTAATAACGAGGTCATCAGGTGGTTAGGATAGTTTAGTCTAGGGCCAGGGGTTGTTTGGTCTAGGTTATGCAGGTTGTTGGTGCTTGCGTTAACAGGTGTTGGTTGTGGTGTAATTCTTGTTTTTGTTGTTACCTGGGCTAATATTGATCAGTTTTACGCCGACTTAACTTACCTTAACTTAACCTAACCTGAGCTGAGCTATTCTTGCCCAATATATCCTAACCTATCTTAACCTAATCTACCGTAATTTAACATAACCTATCTAACCTTAGCTAACTAACCCCCTAGGATAACTTAATTTACTGCGGTTAATAATAATAATAATAATAATAATAATAATAATAATAATAAGCTTTACTACTCTCTCGTCTCTTTCCGTTCTTTTAATTACAGTTATTTGACTTATTAAAATTATTCTATTTTGCTTCTGTCTCCAATAGTCGAGTGGGAGAAAGGAGGAAGGGAGGAAGAGGCGGGTGGAAAGAGGGAGGAGGTGCCAGGCGGGCGATAACGTTGCTTGGAGCTTTAGTTTTTACCTTCAGACAGACATTTCAACCTCAGACCAAATTTGAGTGTTAAGAACAGGTGTAAACTTAATAATAATAATAATAATAATAATAATAATAATAATAATAATAATAATAAATGCATTGAAACAGTCAAATATTTCATTATAAATATAAAAATAAATAAACAAATTAAACAAAGTGGAATACAAAAACAATTAACGCGAAGAAATTAAAGACTGAAATAAAACACAAATAAACATAAACTGATAAAACAAAAAACTAACAAAACTCGCAAAGAAAATGATTCGTTAACTTATAATTAAATGAGATGAAGAAGGAACAAAACCCCGTCAGCATCCTTCACAAGCCAATTTACCCATTTACCGACCAGAAGCAAGTGAAGGTCGCCTCCATTCACGATCACAGGACTTGAGAAGGACCCTTTCAATTGCCTGGGGGCCGCCAGACGAAGCTGCCTGTAGAATTATCTCATAAGGAGAGGAAGAAGGTTCATGTTTCTGACCATTAAGGAAATCAGGTCAGTGAAGAGTGAGGGTGTGAGGGGGAGAGGCAATGAGAGATGAGGGTGTGAGGAGTGAGGGTGGGGGAGAGGCAATGAGAGATGGGGGTGTGAGGAGTGAGGGTGGGGGAGAGGCAATGAGAGATGAGGGTGTGAGGAGTGAGGGGGGAGGCAATGAGAGATGAGGGTGTGAGGAGTGAGGGTGGGGGAGAGGCAATGAGAGATGGGGGTGTGAGGAGTGAGGGTGGGGGGAGGCAATGAGCCAGAGAGAGAACACACTCATCTCTTCTACAATTTTCACGGTCCGATTCATCCAGTCGTCCCCCCCCCCCTCCCTCAACAACAACAACAAACCTACACTCCTTTCATGGATCACCAACATTAAATAACACCAAATTACATATTCTTTCTGCAATAACACACAATAACAAACCTCACAGCACAGAAACAACAATGGATTACAGTGCACGTCTTGTTTCCTGACTTCACTTGTTTTAAGCAGGTAAATTTCGTACCTTCAGTCTGGTCTCAGAAACTGCCCTCATCTGCATACCGGTACCTGAGGTGGTGGTGGTGATTATCCTCGGTCGACACCTGCCTGTGGGAGGTGAAGATGGAGACGGGAGGCTTACCTGGAAAGAGAAAGATAGAGAGATTAGCATTGATTGAAGGGTGAAGGTGAAGAATGGTGTGTGTGTGTGTGTGTGTGTGAACAGGTGGTGGTAATAGTGGTGGAGGTGATGTGAAGGTAGCAGTGGAAGTAGTGGTGATGGTGGAGGTAATGGTGGAGGTGGTAGTAATGGTGGAGGTGGTAGTGATGGTGGAGGTGGTAGTGATGGTGATGATGGAGGTAGTAGTGGAGGTGTTGGAGATAGAGGTGGTGGTCCTCACGGTAACTGGAGAACCACTGACTCGTCCTCCTGCACGAGGCACCAAACCACAAGCACACGTGTACACCACACAGAAAAAAGGGAAACACAGGAGCACCTTAGCTTTCGTCTTTATTCAAGACATCTTCAGAGGCAACTGGTTTTATCAAGAGTTATCTTGTCCACGTTGGGTGTAAATGGGACTGCCCAGTAAAGGCCAATAGGCCCGCTGCAGTTTCCTCCATTCTTATGTTCTTATGATAACTCATCTTTAACTGAGCAGATCTAACCTAAGTTAATATATTCAAGATCAAACTAACCTAACATAATCTAACTCAACCAATCTAACCCAATTTAACTTGGCTTAACCCAACCCATTCTACCCTAACCCAAACCAGCCTCCCTTAGTGAGGTACTTAGGTCAGGAGTTGGGGGGAAATAGTCAGTAATCTGTATAATAAAACATTCCTAATATAATTTGTTGTAATTTATTATTCCTAATAGAATTCATATTTTATCCCTATAATAAAAACACTATTTCAAATGGAATTTGTGATGTATGGACAGATTTTAGCCATAATCGTCCATGTGGGAAGAAATCGTCTATCTGGGAATGATCTTATTGGCGTGTAATCCATTAATATTGTCTTGTGACCTGTTATTCGCATCCTTGGTATTTCATCATCAACATCAATACTTTTTTCATCATCATTATCTTCTTTTATCATCATCATTACCATCATCACCTTCATCATTACCATCCTCATCATCATCATCATCATCAACATCAGCTAGCCTAACTTCCCGCGTTATTATTACAAGTTATTAAGGTATCTAAAGCATATTATACATGTTTTTGTTACCAAATAATAATACAAATTAATATTCGTAGGTGTAAGGGCGTATGGCAGGCCCTATAAGTTACCAGCTAGTATACTGAAATAGACCTTAAAATTATCACACAAGTTAAAAGTACAAATAAATGTCAGCCTCCCGAGCATTACTGTTTCTAATAAAAAACATAAAGTGACTTTCAAATTCTATACAGTATTGCGATATTCATTTCAGTGTGGACACAGCAAGATGACATTTAGGTCTTTGTCACAAAAGGAGACTATGAACGGCACTGCACTCGACAACCTTCATTTCCCCAACTGTAACATTAGGTACCATTGACCATACACCTGGGTGAGACCATCGACCCAGATGATTATAAGCGAGTATCATATCCATTTATCTCAGTTATATAAAAAATACTAAATCTAATTACAATTCTATTTCATGATTTTTCAATAGTTATCAGCCAGTGTTCATATCGCACTGACTTAAAGAACACTGTTACTTGAAGACGCTGGCCACTTAAACACTCCAATATACATTAAAAACAATAACAAGTCTATTTTTTTTAAATCTGTCTAATTAATAAGTGAAAACTGGTGATGGTGAGGGAGGTGGTGGTAGTGGTGGTGGAGAGAGAGTAGTGATGATGGTGACGGTGGTAGTTGTGGGAAAGGTGGTGGTTGTGGGTAGGGTGGTAGTGGTGAGGGTGGATGGGCGGTAGTAGTCGTGGTGGGTGGGTGGAAGGACAGGTATGAGCCTGTGGGCGGATGGGAGTGGCGGCCTGGTGTCTGAAAGAGGAGTGGCCGGGCGGGCGTGATGGGCGGGTGTCAAGGGAGTGTCAGGGCGGCAGGAAATAGCAGGTGCACGAGGGTGGGCGGTGGGTGGAACGGGTGGGTGAGCGAGGCGGACGAGTGAACGCCAGAGGGGGAGGATGTGGGTGGTGGAGGGGGGGGGCGGGTCAGCTGGCGGAAGGATGAGGGCGCGAAACAGCCAAAAAAAAACACCCCGGTCAGTCAGCTGGTGTGTGTGTGTGTGTGTGTGTGTGTGTGTGTGTGTATAAGGGAAATAATTTACGTGTACTTCTAAGAACCTGCCCCCCCCCCTCCTTCCACACACACACACACACACACACTGAAACACACCACCGGATCTTAGATTACAGTGTACAGTAAATGGTATTGTAACAAGTTAAAACCGCCTGACTGAGAGAGAGAGAGAGAGAGAGAGAGAGAGAGAGAGAGAGAGAGAGAGAGAGAGAGAGAGAGAGAGAGAGAGAGACTAGCTAGTGTAAACAAACGCACTAACTAAAACCTTCAGTGGGTTCCTCATTCACAAGCTGCACTAAGTGGCCATGCGGGTTGCAAATGGAAACACCCTGGATAATCACATCTTCACCCTTCCCTCCCTCCTTTCCTTCCCTCTTCCTCCCTTCTTTCCTTCACTACTCCTTTCTTTCTTCCTTCCTTCTTTCCTTCCCTCCTCCTTCATTTCTTCCTATTCTCCTTTATTTCTTCCTTCCCTCTCTCCCTCCTTCCTTCCTTTCTGTCTTCCCTCTTGCCTTCATTCCATTCCTCCTTTTCTCTCTCCCTTTCTTTCCCGGAATCAACAAGGCCAGGTAAGGGAAGATGGTAGGTGTAAATTGAGTGAGGACACCAACGTGAGGATGATGGGCGTGATTGTGTTACGGGTGCACACGTTGTAGCTTGGCTTGATAGGTAACAGGAAATTGAAGAGTGGGCGTCGATAGGTCAGGGTGGGGTGGGGTTATAATGGGTGTGGGTAGAGTGGGAGTGTGGGCGTTATGTTACCGGTAGGATGGGCGGGTTGGGCGGTGTAGAGGAAACGGGTATCCGCCAGCCAACGCAGGAGCCATCAGTGCCACTACCACCTGCACCACCACTACCACTACTACCTACACCACCACCACTACTACCTGCACCACCACTACCACTACTACCTACACCACCACCACTACTACTACCTACACCACCACCACTACTACTACCTACACCACCACCACTACTACTACCTGCACCACCACCACTACTACTACCTACACCACCACCACCACACCCACACACGTAGTACCACACACCCACCACCACACACCCTCACCCAGCACCACACACCCGCACCCACCACCACACACCCTCACCCACCACCACACACCCGCACCCACCACCACACACCCTCACCCACCACCACACACCCTCACCCACCACCACACACCCTCACCCACCACCACACACCCTCACCCACCACCACACACCCGCACCCTCCACCACACACCCGCACCCTCCACCACTACGCACCCACCCACCACCACCACACACCCACACCCACCACCACACACCCGCACCCTCCACCACACACCCTCACCCACCACCACACACCCACACCCACCACTACACACCTGCACCAGTAACCCACATTACCAAGAGTGGCTGCGGCCTTCAACACACTTACCCCGCTCTGGTGATCAAGGCCTCGTGTTGCCCCTGGTCTCGTAAGGTCACCTGAAGATTAGACACCCTAACGCTACCTGGGTGGGTTACGTAAGGTAAGGTACGGGAATTAGATACGGCAGTTAGGTTAGGTTAGGTTAGGTGTAATGCCCAGGAGAATTTTTTTCCTAGGAGATAATATCCCTTGGAGAATTTCTCATTCCTTGGAGATTTTATCCCTTGGAGATTTTATCCCATGGAGAATTTCTCTTTCCTATGAGAATTTGTTCCTTTGAGAATTTTCTTTCCTATATTTTATCCCTTTGAGAATTTCTTTCATAGGATGGCTAACTTAAACAGCTCGGAGGATACAGCAGGCACCAGCTGGTCACTGGGTGAAACATAAGGGAAAACCAAGCACCTGTTACAGTGTTGGTCACGAGGGTCACAGTTCAAGAGTATGTAAATATTTATAAAGGCACAGTTAAAGGTGACTATTGCTATGTTATTTAATAAGGATAATAAGGCTTTTGGTGGGCTTACTCCTCTCTCTCTCTCTCACACGGGGTCACTGGAGAGAGAGAGAGAGAGAGAGAGAGAGAGAGAGAGAGAGAGAGAGAGAGAGAGAGAGAGAGAGAGAGAGAGCTACAAGTTGTCGTGACAGAGAACGATTTTCGGGGCCACTTTGGGCAGCTTGGCGTGTGTGGTGTAAAATATTTTCCAAATTAATGCTTAAGGTCAAGGGTTCGAGGAAGCTTTTTTCTGACATACATACATACATATATACATACATACATTACACACATACTTACACACATACATACATACATACATACATACATACTTAAAATTGGGTACTGAATGGTATAGCTCTCACCTCCTGTTTTAAGGGTCAATGAATCGATCCCGAGGCATGCCCAATACACCTAATTGTAACTGGATGTTTGGTTTGAAAGTTGAGGAAATGAAGGCGGCCAAGTGCAGTGCCGGACACGTTGGCTTCTTGTGTACAGTTCGTTGTATCTATACTGCCCCTAACGGACCCATGTACACACACACACAGCCAGAATTTCTCTCACCCACCCGCACCTTTATTCTGCCACCCACCCACTACACCCTCTCCCCACCCACTACACCCTCCCCCCACCCACTACACCCTCCCCCCACCCACAACACCCACTCCCTACTCACTACACCCTCTCCCCACCCACTACACCCTCTCCCCACCCACTACACCCTCCCACAACCCACTACACCCTCCCCCACCCACTACAGTACATCTAACTTGTGTACTACTGATGCCCAACACCTGAGAAGCTATGTGATAATTACATCTCTCTCTCTCTCTCTCTCTCTCTCTCTCTCTCTCATATGTCTTTGTCTATTAGTCTAACTGCTGTCTGCTAGTCATTAAAATTCACCTAAACATTAATTCTCCGAGGCATTAAATTTTCCGAGGCATTAAATTTTCCTAGGCATTAAATTCTCATAGGCATTAAATTCCCCTAAGCATTAAATTCTCATAGGCATTAAATTCTCCGAGGCATCAAATTCTCCTAGGCATTAAATTCTCCGAGGCATTAAATTCTCCGAGGCATTAAATTCTCCGAGGCATTAAATTCTCCTAGGCATTAAATTCTCCTAGGCATTCAATTCTCCTGGGAAAGCAAATCCCCCTAACCGTCTCATTTTCCTAAACACAAGAATTACTCTCCTAGTTGTGAGTTTTTCTTAATCCAAAGAATGGTACGCTAGGTGGGTTGGCCTCCACGCCAGCTGGGCTCAGCAAACAAGGTATTTGAGGGGTAACTAGTGGAAAATGGCTGATCCTTTTATCCTAGACTACCTTAAATTAAGTAAAGAGGTGTGTGTGTGTGTGTGTGTGTGTGTGTGTGTGTGTGTGTGTGTGTGTGTGTACGTAGTAATAATAATAATGTGTGTGTGTTTACATGTACGTATACATTACACATCACTCACTTTCTCCCGTCACACACAACCACTCATTGATCCTCCTGTAAACCATCACTACTTCGCTAAACAAGGGGTTAGAGGTGTTAATGACGGTAATAGCCTTTAACTACCACCATTACCTAACGAGAAACCAGTAATGTTCGTTATTAAACCCAGCTAGTTAAAGAAATCTTAACGAGTCAAATTACCGTTAGTTTAAAAGTACACAATAGATCTTACGTCACTTGGTGGGAGTGTGGGACTTGTGAAGAGTCTGAGGCCAGAAGCGACGCCATCTTGTCTGCCATCTTAGTGTTTACGGTGTGTGGAGTTAAAGGGTTCACTCTATGGGGTAAAAGTTCAATGTTGATCTATAATAATCTCTCTCTCTCTCTCTCTCTCTCTCTCTCTCTCTCTCTCTCTCTCTCTCTCTCTCTCTCTCGTGCAGGAGGGTGACCTTGGCCTCACCTGGTGTGGCGGTTCACTAATACAGGTACGAATACCTTGCTGGTGTTGTGTCTTATTACGACTTGTACACACACACACACACACACACACACACACACACACACACACACACGAACAAACTTCAAACAGACACTGGTATCTAACACATCTGTCTGTCCTGGGGCAATGGGACTGGGTGAGGAAGGGTGAAGGGGTGGGAACTGGGGGAAGGAGAGGGGAGTGGTAGTAAGGAAGGGAGGGGTGAGATGGGGAAGGAGGGGAGAGACGATAAGGAGAGGGAGGGTAGGAGGAGGATAGGAGACAAGGAGGGAAGGGTGTGATGTCAGTCAGAATCAAGAGGAAGCATTCCTTAATATCGGTTCAAACAACCAATTCCTGATGGCTGGAATTGGATGGTTCTGGAATATTCCTGACAGACTGGAATCATCCCCAGATAACCGCTTTATTTATTCCATCTATCTATCTATCTATCTATCCGCAAGTTTGCGGATGACACCAAAATAGGGCGGCAGGTTAATTCAGGGCAGGATGCAAATGCATTACAGGAGGATCTAAATAAAATGCAGGGGTGGTCTGAAAAATGGCAAATGAAATTCAACACCAGCAAGTGCAGCGCACTTAATATTGGAAGAACAAATACTTATAATGTATACAGCCTTAACAACATCAACCTAGAGAAGTCGACTTGTGAAAGAGACCTAGGGGTACTTGTAAGCCCGGACCTACGGCCTAGAAAACAGTACGTTAATGTTCGAAATAAGGCAAACAGAGTATTGGGATTTATATCTAGAAGTGTAAGTAACAAGAGTGCAGAGGTCTTATTGCAACTATATCTTGCGCTAGTCAGGCCGCACCTCGATTATGCGGTTCAGTTCTGGTGCCCCTATTATAGAATGGATATCAATTCAATAGAGTCGGTGCAGCGAAGAATGACAAAAATGATTCCGGGACTTATAAACCTTCCATATCAGGATAGGTTAAAGAAACTTAACTTGCATTCCCTGGAAAGACGAAGAGTGCGGGGAGATATGATAGAAGTATTTAAGTGGGTGAAAGGAATCAATAAAGGGGATAGGGACTCGGAGCAACGGATTCAAGTTGGATAAGTTTAGGTTTAGGGGGGAGATAGGAAGAAACTGGTTCACAAATAGGGTGGTGGACGAGTGGAACAAGCTTAGCAACTTTGTAGTAAGTGCTGGAACTCTGGAAAGTTTCAAAAGGAGGCTGGATAGATTCATGGATGATAGAGAGTGGTAGTAACTCTCGACAGGAGCTGTCATGCACAGGCCAACCGGCCTATTGCAGACTCCTTATATTCTTATGTTCTTATGTTCTATCGATCTATCTATCTATCTATCTATCTATCTATCTATCTGTCTGTCTGTCTGTCTGTCTGTCTATTTATCCATCTATTCATTTAACCTCTCATTAAACATCTCTACAGACTTCCACTAGTGCCAAGTGTCTCAGCTGGTCATAAGATTTAGTGCCAGTGAAGTGCCTGAGGACGAGTTGTAGGTGAGTGGCACCTCAGGTAATTGCCACCTGGAGTGTGGCCACCTGTCTATTTCTGTGAACGGGTGCAATTCTCACTCTCTCTCTCTCTCTCTCACACACACACACACACACACACACACACACACACACACACACACACACACTTGGCCAATGTCGGCCCATTCCCCAAGTCCCTCTCCCCGACCCATCCTCACCACCGGGATATCAACATAATCAAAAGTGACATAAGAACATAAGAACATAAGAAAATAAGGAGTCTGCAATAGGCCGGTTGGCCTGTGCATGACAGCTCCTGTCGAGAGTTACTACCACTCTCTATCATCCATGAATCTATCTAGCCTCCTTTTGAAACTTTCCAGAGTTCCAGCACTTACTACAAAGTTGCTAAGCTTGTTCCACTCGTCCACCACCCTATTTGTGAACCAGTTTCTTCCTATCTCCCTCCTAAACCTAAACTTATCCAACTTGAATCCGTTGCTCCGAGTCCTATCCTGCATTAGACAGTACCAGTGAGAACCGTGACCCACCAGTGGGATAAGCACACCTGGGAACTGACCACTGTCTTCTGACCAGGAGGTGCTAATCAGTCCACCATGGGAACAACAGAGGGCAGGCCGGCTATGCACCTGACTACGAGATAACACAACACCACCCAGCAGAGTGAGGTACTATGACACCACCCCACACCACCCGGTGTCCCCATGACCACGTGAGGTCCTTCATATCAACACCGAAGGACGAGTTACTACACCATGACCAGCCCAGGCCATCAACTGTAAACTATAATAATCTGTATGTTCAATCATTGTTCCTTCTTCTTTCTGTAATGAAAGCTTTTGTTGAACGACCCACCCACCCCATGTCTTTATGTCTTTGTATGTAATAAGTCATTTTTGTCCAATGTATATTTACAGCCTTCGGGCTGCCGAACTTTTTCAATAAACCGTTAATTATTATTATTATTAAACACACACACACACACACACACACACACACACACACACACACACACACACACACACACACACACACTTCTATTACACCACCACCACCATAACTTTTCCCCTCCCCCTCCTCCTCTACCAACATCAGTTCCACCAACACAACTATCACTACTCCCCCACCAGCAGCAGCGCCGCCGGCAGTAGTGTACAGTACGACCAAGATGAGGTAGCCGATGGTAGTGTGACCGCCAGATGGTCATACCACACGTCACACTGTAGCGTAACCTTTAGGCGTCACATCAGGGTAACACTCATTACCGTCACATTAAGATAAAAACTATATTTTATTCTGTATCATCAATGATATATATATATATCTGTTAATGAATATGATGTATTTCTTTGTGTATGAACCTCTGTCCTGCGTGGCAGTGAGAATGATACCACCCTCAGTGTCAAAACCTGACTGAATTACTCAGAATAGGCAAACTGCACTCCAAGCTTTGTCATTAAATTTGTTAAACTAAAAAAAACTTCAGGGGTGAGTACAGACTAAGGAGAAATACTTGACAAGGCTAATATATGCAGCAGAGGAGAGAGAGAGAGAGAGATCGCTAAGACCTTCTCGACCTCCTTTCCCGAGTCATTTGAGAGGGGGGAAGGAAGGAAGGAAGGAAGGAAGGGAAGGAGGGAAGGAAGGAAGGAAGGAAGGGAGGGAGGGAGGGAGGGAGGGAAGGCTGTTGCGGCAGAGTGGACAGTAGATAATTTGCGTCTATCTTGTGTTGAGAAAAAAGGAAAAATAATACTAATAATAACAACAATAATAATAATAATAACAATAATTATTATAACCTACCCTCCTTCATATCCCCCCCCCCCCAAAAAAAAAAAACAATGACGACAATCAGCCAAATTTAACACCAGTATTATGTAAATATCCCAAAACTAAAACTATACAGCATAACAACCAATCATTTATCGCAAACAAGAACCTCCAAACCATCTTAATTTACCTTTAAACTTGGTTCTATAGTCATTCTTTTTATACGATACAATAATTTAATATCAGAGCCTCGATCTTTCTCACTATCTGTTGACGACTACCATTAAATGTCACCCAAAAACACTTGAGTTACGCTGTTCCCCTCCCTCCCTCTCTCTCCCCGTTTGTTCCCCTCCCTCCCTCTCTCTCCCCGTTTGTTCCCCTCCCTCCCTCTCTCTCCCTGTTTGTTCCCCTCCCTCCCTCCCTCTCTTCCTGCTTGTTCCCCCCCCCCTCTCTTCCTGCTTGTTCCCCCCCTCTCTTCCTGCTTGCTCCCTCCCTCTCTTCCTGCTTGTTCCCTCCCTCTCTTCCTGCTTGCTCCCTCCCTCTCTTCCTGCTTGCTCCCTCCCTCTCTTCCTGCTTGTTCCCTCCCTCTCTTCCTGCTTGCTCCCTCCCTCTCTTCCTGCTTGCTCCCTCCCTCTCTTCCTGCTTGTTCCCTCCCTCTCTTCCTGCTTGCTCCCTCCCTCTCTTCCTGCTTGCTCCCTCCCTCTCTTCCTGCTTGCTCCCTCCCTCTCTTCCTGCTTGCTCCCTCCCTCTCTTCCTGCTTGCGCCCTCCCTCTCTTCCTGCTTGTTTCCTCCCTCTCTTCCTGCTTGTTCCCTCCCTCTCTTCCTGCTTGTTCCCTCCCTCTCTTCCTGCTTGTTTCCTCCCTCTCTTCCTGCTTGCTCCCTCCCTCTCTTCCTGCTTGTTCCCTCCCTCTCTTCCTGCTTGTTCCCTACCTCTCTTCCTGCTTGTTTCCTCCCTCTCTTCCTGCTTGTCCCCTCCCTCTCTCCATCACTCTTCTCCAAACCCAGCCTGGGAGGTGATGGTCAACATCCTTATCCTCTTCTTCCATCTTCCTCCACCCCCTCTTCCATCCTTCTCCCCCTCTTCCATCTTCCGCCTCCCCCTCTTCCATCCTCCTCCACCCCCCTCTTCCATCCTCCTCCTCCCCCTCTTCCATCCTCCTCCACCCCCTCTTCCATCCTCCTCCTCCCCCTCTTCCATCTTCCTCCACCCCCTCTTCCATCCTCCTCCACCCCCTCTTCCATCCTCCTCCACCCCCTCTTCCATCATCCTACACCCCCTCTTCCATCCTCCTCCTCCCCCTCTTCCATCCTCCTCCACCCCCTCTTCCATCTTCCTTCACCCCCTCTTCCATCCTCCTCCACCCCCTCTTCCATCTTCCTCCACCCCCTCTTCCATCCTCCTCCACCCCCTCTTCCATCTTCCTTCACCCCCTCTTCCATACTCCCCCCTCTTCCTCCATCTTAAATTTTCTTTTGAATATTTCATTCCTCAATAACTGCCGTTTTTCTCTCTTTCTCTCTCCCCTTTTTTTCACGTTTTCTCCTTCCCTCACAGCACCACCCTCATCCTTTACCTCTCATCCCTCCCTGTTCTTTCTTCCCCTCCCTTTATCCTCTATCCTCCAACCTCCTTTCTTCATGCCCCTCCTTCCTTTCCCCTCCCTCCTCCTCTCCCTACTTACCCACCCCTCCCTCCTTCCTTCTCTCCCTCCCACCACTTCTCCTTGTCCCACCCGGTAACGACCGCCACTCACCATGTTCTCAACCCTTCCTCCTCCCTCTTTATCGATTTCTTCTCTCGCAATTATCCCCCGACTTCTCCTCCCCCTCCTCTTTCTCTTCCCTATCCACCCCCTGACTCTCTCTCCCTCTCTCTCTCTCTCACCATTCCTACCCACTGCCCCCCCCCTCACTAACTCCCAATATCCTCTCCCTCTCTCTCCTCACTGTGTCCTAGCCTACCTGCTCTCTCTCTCTCTCTCTCTCTCTCTCTCTCTCTCTTTGATTTCTCCTCTTTTTTACGTCGTCTCTCCCTCCCTCAGCTGTCAACACACCCTTCCCTCCTTTTACACTGCCCTCACATCCTTCATATATTTCACGCCGGGTTCCCTCCATTGTTTTGATGGATCAGCTGAGCTCCTGCTGATCCCGCCGTCAGCTGGTGCCGCGTAAACAAAGACGCAACACTGGATGATGATGATAGTAATAATAATAATAATAATAATAATAATAATAATAATAATAATAACAACAATAATAAAACGTTGTGTCAGTAAAATCAAGTTATATGCTGGGTTAATTATTACGGGAACAGCAGCAGTTATCAGTGTGTCTTCCTGTACTGTACTCATTATCTCTCGCACTTCAATAAAAATATACCAGGAAAACTGGATCTCTCTCTCTCTCTCTCTCTCTCTCTCTCTCTCTCTCTCTCTTGTGCAACCAATTTGGATAGCTGGTTTCTGGCTTAAAAAATAGTGAGTGAAGTGAAAAAGCCACTTCAGAAATATATACTGTATACTGGAGAGAGAGAGAGAGAGAGAGAGAGAGAGAGAGAGAGAGAGAGAGAGAGAGAGAGAGAGAGAGAGAGAGAGAGAGACGAAGGAGTAAGGGGCAGAAGAGAGTAAGATTTGAGGAGGGGAGGGATGGAAAAGGGAGAGGGATAAAGGAGGGGTGGAGAGGAGAGAAAAGAGAAGCGGAGAGGAAAAGGTAAAGAAAGGGAGTAGAGGAGAGGAGAGGGGAAAGAGGCGGAGGGGGTGGGGAGGGATAGAGGGGGGGGGGATGGAGGATACACGATGTTTTTAAATTACCTCCATTTTCCCCCAAAAAAGTATTTCAGGTCTTTTTCCCCCCGACTTGTGGTGGTCCAGAGCCTCGGAAAACACTTACCCCCCCCCCCTCCCTCCTCCCCACACCCTCCTCCCCTTTGAGTAGTGGTGATGGTAGTGGTAAGGTAGTTCTTGTCGTTGTTGTTGGTGGCGGTGGATGTTTGCCACTAGGGAGAGAAAAAGAGGGACGGGAGGAGAGGAATTTAGTAGGACTGAGGCCGAGTTGGAATGGGTGGGGCAGGGCCCCGTTAGGACTGGGGCCAACAGCCAGAACTGGGAGACGACCAAGACAAAGAACCCATATTCAGGGACATATGGAGGAACATCTTCCGAATCACCAATGAAGAGAACAGGGGATTTGATGGTACCCACGAGGAGCTCGTCCTTGATGAACTCCGGGGCCAGACACACCGCACTCAGCCTTCCCCTGAAATCACATGGGAGGATCTGAGAGTGGACAGCCCACTGTCCAAACCAATCACCTCAGAAGAACTCAACACAGCCATCTCCAATACCAAAAATAAAGCCCCTGGCTAATCAGGCATCACCAAGGAGATCCTCAGCCACACAAACAACCCGGCCATGGAGAGACTGAGAACCACAATGAAGGCTTGCCTGGCCTCGGGTTACTTCCCACTAAATTCAAAGAGGCCATTATTACCCTAACACCAAAACAAGGAAAGAACCCCGCCATCCCACTAAACTACAGACCGATCTCCCTCCTCGAAGTACCTGGAAAAATCCTAGAAAAATTCATCAATAACCGTCTGAGAAATCACCTGGAAACAACCAACAGAGTCAACTGCAGACAATTCGGGTTCGGGAAAGGGAAGTCCACCACAACAGCGATAGCCCTGGCATGTGGAAACATAGCCAGAGCCGCGGCGAGTGGTAGACAATGCAATCAAACTCTTCGGGATGTAGCGAAGGCATTTGATCACAAAAAGTCTGGCACGACGGTCTAAAATATAAGATCCTCCAACTCGGACTTCCCGCCAACATTGAAAAGCTGCCTTGCAACTTTCTTGACGGCAGAAATGCCAGACTGAGGGCAGGACAACACACAGGAGAGACCTTCCCACTCATGAGCAGAGTCCCTCTGGGCAACGTCCTCTCCCCCACCCTATATATTATCTACACAAGTGACACCCCGCCTCCCACTAGAATAGGTAACGAAGATATTATGTATGCAGACGACATCACTTAAATAACAACACATCAAGGAAAATCGCGAGCGTTACAGGCCGACAACAGCAGGCGGGAATTAGAAAGGGTAAATAATTACGAAAAACAATGGAAAATCCAAACCAGTCTCCCGAAATTCACAGTGATACCCTTATGGAGAAGGAAAACCCATCCATTAGTAACAAATAATGCCCAGATATAATACAAAAGCAGAGGCACTCTCCTGGGCCTGCATATATCCACGACAGGTTACTCCCGTCATGTCCACACCAGAAAGGAAAAGGCAAGAAGAGAGCTGAGAAAACTATACTGCTTTAAAGTGTTTCCTGAGAAAATAAAACTCCGCCTGGTGACATCATTTATCATACCGATATTAACTTACCCAGCAGTACCTCTTCATACTATGAGCACCACTCAAATATTAAAATTACAGGTGGTCCAAAATGAAGCCCTAAGATTCGTCACAGGTGAAAGATACCCCTTCACCAGAACCACAGCCGAGATACTTAGAGACCTGAGAATAAAACCCATCAACCAGCAGCTGCACACCCTGGCCAGCAGAGTCAGGCAAAAGATAGAACGATCAGAGCAAGAACTCCTTCAAAGATAACGACAATAACCATACATGGTTCCCAAAAAGTTACCAAATCTCAAAAGGTTCGTTACCACCCCTGATCTATACGGCCAGGCAATAGACAACCTCTCTTGACTAGCATCCGGCAGTAGGGTCGGCGGAATATGAAATAAGGCCCTCAAAACACCCATATGGGATAGGGTAGGCTGCCTGGTGCCTGTGTCGACAGACAGTAACTAACCCATGACACAACCCTAACACACCATTAGCTTAGCTAGGCGGTCAGCCCGCCCTCTCTTACCGCCTCCTAAATTTCTTCAATTTCCGAACTATAACTTCCTTCCCCCACCTCTAATCTTCTTTCACCCCTCTTTTCTCTACCAAAACACACACACACACACACACACACACACACACACACACACACACACACACACACAAACACACACACACACTCTCTCTCTCTCTCTCTCTCTCTCTCTCTGCTGCGTTCAATATCTTCTTTATCAAGGGTGGCCTGGTGTTGACAGAAACAGGGAGGGGAAGGGGAAGAGGGGAAAGAAACAAGAAAAGGGGAAGAAGGGAAGGAAAGGAAAGATTAAGAGATGGGAGGAGAGGAGGGAAAAAGAGGAAAGGTACAGAGAGAGATGGGAAGAGAAACAATTGGAGGAAGAGGAGAGATGAAGAAGAAGGGGAAAGGGGAAGCGAAACAGGCGAGGATAAGAGTAACATGAAAAAAAAAGAGGGGAGGGAGAGATAGGAGGATATTGGTAGAAAAAGTGAAAAGGAAGAGGGGAAAATGAAGAGGGAGAAGATAGGTTAAACGGAGGGAGGGGAGAGGGGAAGAAAAACGGGGGAAGATGGGAAATGATGAGAGGAGGAGGAGAAGAAGGTGCAAGAGAAGGTGAAGAAGATAAGAGGGGGGGAGATAAGGAAGAAGTGATAAAACGGAAGGAAGGGGGGGGGCAGGAGGAGAGGGGAAACGAAGGGATTGCGAGAATTAAGAAAACCATAATAACGAAGTAATACAAGAAAAGGGAAAAGCCAAAGAGACTACAGCAGCCTCCCCCCCCCCCCCCCCAACACACACCATAATGTAGTAAAATGCTTCGTTAAGAGAGGATAAAACTGTTGTAATCCCTCGAGTAATCTCTCCTTGTGATTGCCTCCAGTTATCTGTTGTAATCCACTCACCAGGTCCCGTGTGTGTGTGTGTGTGTGTGTGTGTGTGTGTGTGTGTGTGTGTGTGTGTGTGTGTGTTTTGTCCTAACTCGTGATATAAGAACGCGTTTGACTCGTTCAAATAAGCTACGACACAAAGATTAATTTTTCATAGTCCTTAAGAGTTTATTTTTATCTCCTAACTGGTGATGTGAGAAAGGGTCTGTGTGATTCACTTAAGTTACAACTCAAAGATACATTATCAGGAGATTTGTAAAATAATTCTCACGAATCTGATAAGCGTTGCCACTGTCACATGTTCAGAGGAGAAAGTGCCATATACACCTTTGATAATTCATCTATGACGATACGTTTTCACATCACCACTTACAGGAAAACTCTTACGTTTTTATATCACCAGATAAGCTGTAAACTCACTTTTTCACAAGACCAGGTAAGGAAAATTATCTAACAGTATGAACCTTTGAGTTAATATACCTTTAGATCGTGACTGAAGTGAACCTGTTAGAAGTGCTCTTACAAATAACGGGTAAATCTGGAGGGAGGAACTTCTGAGAACCCTTAACCCAGGCCGGGGAAGTTGAGAAATAATACTGTACAAGACCAAGCCGTGAGTGTTAACCTAAACAAAAACAAACAAGAGATTGTGTGTGTGTGTGTGTGTGTGTGTGTGTGTGTGTGTGTGTGTGTGTGGTGGGAGGGGAAATGACAAAGATAATACTGCTCTCTCTCTCTCTCTCTCTCTCTCTCTCTCTCTCTCTCTCTCTCCCTCTCAACAGGTTCTGCCATTATCCAACTCAGTTTTAAAGCCCTATTCAATCCCCCATCACGTCTATTTAACCCTCTATTTACACTCTCTACCTCCCCTTTATTTATTGTCATTTTTGTCTTTGTTCATTTCTTTGTTTCTCTGGGCGTCTGTCAGTACACATCCATTATCTACAGCTGTTTAGTGAACTCTGGTGAACATCTGGTCTACTCGAGGCACAGCTGTAAATACTATACAGTACACTACCATCAATATAACTAGTACTACTACCAACAATACTACCATCGCTATATATGTTACTAGTATCATTGTCGTTTTCTACCACAATTCCACTACCACTACTACAACCACTACTACCATCATCATCACTATAAACGTTACTAGTATATTATTCGTTACTACCAACATTCTACACAACCACTACTTCTACCACCATCACCAAAACTACCAACACCCCATACCATAATCATCACTACTACTGCTGCTATATTCTTCCTTCCTTCCTTCCATCCTTCCTTCCTTCCTCCCTTCCACACCAACAGTACTCACCCTCTCTGTCCCTCCTCCTGTCCTCAGACGACAACACGGAGTTAATAAGAAGGATGACCATGTGACCCTGACACAATTCCTCAACACACACACACACACACACACGGACTTAACCTACTTATGACTCGTGATGAAGATGAACCTGTTTACTGTACTTGTTGATGATGGCTGAGACTCCAAGGTTCTCACACACACACACACACACACAAACAAGACCCATCCTCCACATTTAGTCCTCATTAAGACCCATACACCCGTCCCTCCCGATGTACCCCAGTGTGTATGTGTGAGACCACTGAAACCCTGTAAATGTTCCTGAGACTAACACTTTATGAGACAGAATCCACGTGTATGCGGGTCTGACGTTCATAGATTTGTCCTTGCCCACATCTGTGTTCACTGATTGACCCTTGTACAACATGACGTCAGACAGTCTCTCTCTCTTTCACGTCTAACTCATCACTACAAGTTAATTATTTTTGACCCAAACTATCCTTGACCTAACTTTTCCTATTTACCAATGCTACAATTGTCAGGTCTCTCTGCATTTCTCAGTTCTTCTAGGTCAGAGTTCATGATTTTGACTTGTATGTTTTTTAAGTACAGCATTGGACAGGCCAAGGTCACGGTCTACATTTTCTTTCTTACATGCCTCTTTGGCCAGTCTATAGCACAGTCATGATTCCTAATTCCAACATGGGACGGAATCCACACAAATTCAGTACAAAGGTTGTTCTCCTTAGCAGTTATCACATCTATTTTAATATCACATAGAGCTTTAGACAAGAGGGTGACGGTCTGTTCATCGATTACAAAGAAGTCACAGAATACAACCCCACCTCCATTATATTTAAGGTAGTCTGTGGCTAGGTAGATTCTCATTAATTCGAGATACTGCTTGAGGAAGAGGAGAGGAAGGAGTTACCGAGGGAGGAAGAGGAGGACTTGCCGTTGGAGGAGTAGGAGGAAGAGGAGAAGACGGCGACATTACCGAGGAAGGGGGATGAGGGAGAGTTATCGAGGAAGGAAGAGGAGGAGTTATCGACGAAGAGGGAGAAGGAGTTGCCGAGGAAGAACTGGGGGAGGAGGAGGAAGAAGAGTAGGAGTTGCTGAGGAAGGAGGAGTAGTGTGGTGTGTTGTTACCCGGGTCACACACTGTAAGCACTGCAGTAATTTAGCCATCCTTAACTTTCCAATAAGTCTCTTGGGTTAAATTTACAGCGGTCCTTTTGAGTTAAATTTACAGCCAATAATTATATGAATCCAGCTGGTCCTACTTAGTTATATTTATAGTGATGTTGTGTTAATTTGCAACATTCCTATTTTACGAGGATCCTTTGTTAAAATCACAACACATTTTATTAATAAATTCACACAACGTTAAGTTCACCGCTTTTATGTTAAATTTACAGCATTCGTTGTATTAAATTTACAATGGTAAAAGATATCAACCCGGCTGGTGGTGCTGTGTTAACATTGCAGCAGAGAATGATTAACCTACTTGATGAGGCCGGTGCACCTTTGTTAAATTATGCAGCAGAGTAAACTAACCTATATGTGTTAATATACGCGCGCGCACGTGAACCTTTTGTACGCATATCAGAGAGAGAGAGAGAGAGAGAGAGAGAGAGAGAGAGAGAGAGAGAGAGAGAGAGAGAGAGAGACCCGCCCTATAATTCCCTAGAATCGCCCACAATAAACAGTCTCTCATCATCTCTACTTTCCTCTCCCTCCCGTCATTTCCTTCCCTCTCTCATTCTTTCCTTCTAACCCCTTCTCCTTTCTTACCCATCCTCATTTTCTCTTTTTTTCTTCTGTTCTTCTTTCATCCTTTCTCTTTCTTTCTCCTTTTCATCATTCCCTCCCTCTCATACTCCTCTCACCTAAGGGATCCCACTACTACCCACCACCACTCCTACTACCACAACCACCCACCACCACCACTCCTACTACCACCACCACCTACCACCACTCCTACTAACACAACCACCTACTACCACTCCTACTAACACAACCACCTACCACCACTCCTACTAACACAACCACCTACCACCACTCCTACTACCACAACCACCAACCACCACTCCTACTACTACAACCACCCACCACCACTCCTACTACCACAACCACCTACCACCACTCCTACTACCACAACCACCTACCACCACTCTGAAGTGTGAAATAAATAAGGAAATAAAAACTGAGCGGAATACAGAAACAATCTGGATAGAATTAATCGACGGTAGGGAAAAATTAATCACAGGCGTAATATATAGACCTCCCAATCTTGATAGACTCAATGAGCGACTTATCTGGGATGAAATGCGCAGGGCTTCCATACACAACAAAGTCTGTATAGTAGGCGACTTTAACCTTGGCCAAATAGATTGGACTGACCTTACGGGTAACTCAGAATCAGAGGATTTTCTCGAGACGATCCAGGACTGTTTCCTAAGTCAACATATAACGGAACCCACACGGGGTAATAATATACTCGATTTAGTTCTGTCGAACAGAGAAAACCTCATTAGCAATGTCGAGGTAGGGAACGAACTTGCAAACAGCGATCACAAAGAAGTTAGATTCCGGTTAGATTTTCAGGGCAGACATAAGGAAAATTCCATTAAAGTACCAGATTTCAGAAGGGCAAACTTTGACAGTTTAAAGAGGCAGCTGAGAGAGGGGGTGTCGCGCTTGGTGGTGAACCTGACAGATGACTCAGACCTGATAACGAGATCTGAGATTGCCGAGTTCCACGACAATTTAAATAATGAGTTACTTAATGAGCAAAGGAAGAACATACCCTACAAAAAACTCAGATCAGACAACAATGACCCTAAATGGATAAATAATTATTTGAAGAACATCATTGACCAAAGGAAGGGTATAGGTAGAAGGATAAAGCGTGGCGAAATTTACCTCCACGATTATTACAAGATATTGGCGAGTAGGGTTAAAACCGAGATAAGGAAAGCCAAGAGGAATAATGAGGTAAGGATAGCAGGGGAGGCGTAGACAAACCCCCAAAGGATTCTACCAAATGTATCAAACTAAAACAGGAGAAAAGATTGGACCAATACGGTCAGATACCGGCGAGCTAACTGATAACGACGGAGAAATAAGCAATAATTTGAATAAATATTTTTCAACACTTTTCACAACTGAAAATTTAAACATGATGGCACCGACTCTATTCAGAGATAGAGAAGAAAACAAATTAAGCGAGATAGTAGTGACTAGTAACGATGTTAGTAAGCAAATAGACAAACTAAAGCCTAATAAGTCACCTGGTCCAGATGAGATATTTGCCAGAGTATTAAAGGAATGTAAGGAAGAGCTTAGAATGCCCTTAGCAAAGTTGTTAAACATGTCCTTAAAAACAGGTGTAGTACCAGAATCCTGGAGGATAGCGAATGTAATACCGATTTTCAAGAAGGGGGATAGATCACTATCCTCTAACTACTACCCAATCAGTCTAACATCAATAGTAGACAAATTACTGGAAGCAATCATTTCAAACTCTATTAGAAATCACATGGAGAAGCACAGATTGATCAATGATTCCCAGTATGGCTTCACAAGCGGACGTTCTTGTCTAACTAATCTATTAACATTCTTTTCATCAGTTTTCGAATAGGTGGACGAGGGGCACAATTATGATGTGGTATATCTCGACTTTAGCAAAGCCTTCGACAGAGTCCCCCACGAAAGACTAATTAGAAAGGTAGAAGCACATGGCATCGAAGGTAACATCCTTAAATGGATTAGGGCGTGGTTACAGGACAGGAAACAGAGAGTGAGCATTAACGGCACTAAGTCCCATTGGAGCAACGTCACAAGTGGAGTTCCCCAAGGCTCAGTACTTGGACCATTATTATTTATTATATACATAAACGACATAGATATCGGCATAGACAGCAACATAAGTAAACTTGCTGATGACCCTAAAATAGGACGTGTTATTAAATCTGACGAGGACTCAGCAAAACTATAGGAAGATCTAAACAAATTTTTCGAATGGTCTGAAAAATGGCAGATGAAATTCAACGTCGACAAATGTAAAGAACTCAGTATAGGAGATGTAAACAGGGAAACCAGATACCAGATGAACAACGATGCCATAGAGAAATCCGACGGCAAGAGAGATTTAGGAGTAATGATAAGTAGGAACCTTAAGCCAAGTAAATAATGTGTTTTTGCTCGTAACAAGGCTAATAAAGTAATTGGGTTCATACAAAGGAGTGTTAGTTACAAGACTAGCGAGGTCATCCTAAAACTGTATCTTGAGCTTGTGAGACCACACCTGGATTACGCAGTTCAGTTCTGGTCTCCGTATTACAGAATGGATATAGAATCCTTGGAAAGAATTCAGAGGAGAATGACAAGACTAATCCAGGGCATTAGGAACCTTGAGTATAAAGACAGGCTAAAGCATCTTAATTTGCACTCCCTTGAGAGATGTAGAGCGAGGGGCGACCTGATAGAGGTGTATAAGTGGAAGTCAGGGCTAAACAAAGGGGACATTACAAAGGTACTCAAATTATCCAACCAGGAGCGAACTCGTAACAATGGTTTTAAATTAGACAAATTTAGATTTAGGCGTGAAATAGGTAAACACTGGTTTGGAAGCAGAGTAGTGGATGAATGGAACAAGTTACCAAATATCATCATTAACTCGAATACGCTGAATAGCTTCAAACATAGGTTGGATGCTTATATGAGCAATAGGGGTTGGGTGTAAACGGGACTGCCCAGTATGGGCCAATAGGCCCGCTGCAGTTTCCTCCATTCTTATGTTCTTATCACAATCACCCACCACCATTCCTACTACCACAACCACCCACCACCACTCATACTACCGCAATCACCACCAACAACACTAATTCTTGTCTCCAACAACCACTACTACTAACCTCTCCCATCAGCCCCCTACCCTTTTCTCCCATCAGCCCCCTGCCCTTCTCTCCCATCAGCCCCCTCCCCTTCTCTCCCATCAGCCCCCTCCCCTTCTCACCCAGCTGACCCCGACCCTCACACCACTCCAAGACGCCTTGACCACGACCCTCACCGTCAGGTAAACGTCAGGTACGCTCTCCCCCCCCCCCCCATCTCCCCTCCCTCAAACCCAATCAACCCTCTCCCTCCTCGCTAACGCCTCTTCCTCACCCCCTCCCTACCACCCCAGTACACCCACTCTCAACCTATACCCTCCCTACATCTCACCCGCTCCAGCCCACCCACTCCTAGAGACCTAGACCATCATCATCACTATTTCATACCCCACCCTTCTACTCTCCCTCCCTCCCCACAACACCTTCCCTTCACGAGCATAAGTACAGGTACTTGTTCCACTCATCCACTACTCTATTTCCAAACTAATGTTTACCTGTCTCGCGCCTAAATCTAAGCTTGTCTAATTTAAAACCATTGTTACGAGTTCGCTCCCGGTTGGATAGTTTGACTACCTTTGTTATATCGCCTTTGTTTACTCCTGACTTCCATTTATACACCTCAATCATATCGTCTCTCACTCTATATCTCATCATATCGTCTCTCACTCTATATCTCTCGAGGGAGTCAAGATTAAGATGAAAGGTGACCCAGATATTGTTAGAACAGGTGTAGATTTAGTGTCTTAACTTACACTTAACACTTAGGTACACAACATAAGAACATACGAATGGAGGAAACTGCAGCGGGTCTATTGGTCCATATTGGGCAGTCTCATTTACACCCAATCCCCACCCAGACCTACCATTTACAGTCTCTCTCTCTCTCTCACTCTCTCTCTCTCTCTCTCTCTCCGTGTGTTGTTCCCCGTCCTCCACAGCTCAGTGTAACCTAGGCAACAAAGCTGACTCTCCTTACTTCCATTATTATTTATTATATACATAAACGACATAGATATCGGCATAGACAGCAACATAAGCAAATTTGCTGATGACACTAAAATAGGACGTGTTATTAAATCTGACGAGGACTCAGCAAAACTATAGGAAGATCTAAACAAATTTTTCGAGTGGTCTGAAAAATGGCAGATGAAATTCAACGTGGACAAATGTAAAGTACTCAGTATAGGAGATGTAAACAGGGAAACCAGATACCAGATGAACAACGATGCCATAGAGAAATCCGACTGCGAGAGAGATTTAGGAGTAATGATAAGTAGGAACCTTAAGCCAAGTAAATAATGTGTTTTTGCTCGTAACAAGGCTAATAAAGTACTTGGGTTCATACAAAGGAGTGTTAGTTACAAGACTAGCGAGGTCATCCTAAAACTGTATCTTGAGCTTGTGAGACCACACCTGGATTACGCAGTTCAGTTCTGGTCACCGTATTGCAGAATGGATACACAATCCTTGGAAAGAATTCAGAGGAAAATGACAAGACTAATCCCGGGCATTAGGAACCTTGAGCATAGAGACAGGTTAAAGCATCTTAATTTGCACTCCCTCGAGAGACGTAGAGGGAGGGGCGACCTGATAGAGGTGTATAAGTGGAAGTCAGGGCTAAACAAAGGGGACATTACAAAGGTACTCAAACTATCCAACCAGGAGCGAACTCGTAACAATGGTTTTAAATTAGACAAATTTAGATTTAGGGGTGAAATAGGTAAACACTGGTTTGGAAACAGAGTAGTGGATGAATGGAACAAGTTACCAAATATCATCATTAACTCGAATACGCTGAATAGCTTCAAACGTAGGTTGGATGCTTATATGAGCAATAGGGGTTGGGTGTAAACGGGACTGCCTAGTATGGGCCAATTAGGCCCGCTGCAGTTTCCTCCATTCTTATGTTCTTAAACAGGCAGGCAGAGAGGCAAGCTGTACACCCTGCCAGCCTGCATAATGAGCCGGATAGGTCAGGCATAAGCAGGCAAACCTTTACCCAGTTCCCTGGAGTGTATGTTAAGACAATCACCCTAAAACGTGGCTAAGGTTAGGTAAGGCTATGTTCGTTCTCAGCTTCAACACACCAACAGTGACTTCCTTCCTCCAACACTGTTCCTTCCTTCAATACTGTTCCTTCCTTCAACACTAAAACCGTCCTCCAACACTGTATCCTCTTCCAACAACACTAGTCTCCTCCACAAACAACAATCTTTCCTCCACCAACAATACCTCCTCCCTCTCCAACACTACCTCCCTCCATCAACAGTACCCTCCTCCACAAATAATAGCCCTCCCCCCACCAACACTACCCTCGTTCCTCCAACCCATCCCCTTCTCTCCAACACTGCCCGCTACTCTCCCCCACCCTCCACATCCCCTCCCATCCACTCCTTATAAGCGGGGCGCCCGGCAGACAACGGGACCAGGGTGGCGGAAGTGTGCAGTACAGTGGGTGGGTGGGGTTAGTGTCGGGGCGGGTGGACGGGTTCGGCGGACATCTTGGGGAAAAGTTCAAGTTCAACCAGCTGAGGCTCTCTCTCTCTCTCTCTCTCTCTCTCTCTCTCTCTCTCTCTCTCCTACTTAAGACTCATCCCGCTTCCCTTCCTCACTCCTCTTTCATCCCATCTTCTCCTCTCTGTCAATCTCTTCCCCTTCCTCTTCCACCCCCCACACACCCTTCCCTCCTCCCCATCCCCCCTTTTCTCTCTTCCTTCGCCCCACCTCCCTTCTTACCTTTCTCTATCCTACCCCACGCCCCTCCAGTCCTTTACTTCCACTCCCACTACACCTCTCCTTACTCCCCAAACACACCTGTACCCAATCAGCGATCACGTTTGTAAAAGCGAATCCACCAGACTGCCCCACAACCCCACCAAGTTAGGTTAGGTTAGGTTAGGTAAGGAAGGTTAGGTTAAGGTCAGTCTGAATATATATTAGGTTCGGGATAGGTTGGGCTTAAGATCAAGCAAGTATTACGTCAAGCCAGGTTAAATTATAGGTAGGATAGGTTAAAGTTAGGTTAGGTAATTTCTAGGGAGATTAGGTTTTGGTTGGTTTAAGTTAAAGTTAGGTTAGGTAATTTCTAGGGAGATTAGGTTTTGGTTGGTTTAAGTTAAAGTTTGGGCAAGTTAGGTTAAAGTTAATTTAGGTTAAGTTAAAGTCAAATTAGGTTAAGCTCTAGGTAGATTAATTAGGTTTGGTTAAGTTCTGGGTAGGTTAGGTTAAATCATGGGTAGGTTAAGTTGCTAGGCTACTGAATTATAACCGCAACAAACACTTCCTAGCTCGGTACGGTGTGGCCGTGCCTGGAATACCCGAGTTGGCATCAGGGTCGGGGGTGTGGCCGAGCTTCCGGGCCAGGTGCTTCAAAGGTTCGTGCGATGAATTCACCTTATTTACCTAATGGCCACCCATTAGAGGTGGCCATGCCGAGGGAAGGAGGCCAGTGCCCTGCGTAGGATCCCTCCATTGCTCTTGATAACGTTGTCAAGGGCTATTTTGAAGCCCAGTACTGTTCTTGATTCCACAGCTTGGGCTGGTAGACTGTTCCATAGGTCCTAATGTTCATTCTGCATGATAACATAACGACAAAGAAATGGCCCGGGGTCACGTTTTCCATCTTTTTCGGGAATGTGAATGTTTCAATGAGATCTGCCCTACTGAAGAGGTCAGGTGAGTATGTACCTGTACACCCGCCGGACTCACTTGAAGCCAAAGACTGTTAACGTCCAAAATGGCTTCAGGAATACACTGATACTCTATATCTTACGACTCGTTCACTTAGCTTAAGTTCAAGGATAAAGTTAAAGTACATTTTTTTTTTACTATGTGCCTTAATATTGCGTGAAGTTAAGTGAATGCGTTTAGTTATGGGTGTCTCCTCCTGCTGTAGCCTCACGCTCTTTCCCACGGATATTTGACACAGTTTGGAAATTAACAGTTTGGAGAAATAAACAATCTTTCAAAATCAACAACGTAATTAACAACTTCCTGTAAATTACGAGGTAACGCAAATTGTAAATAAAATCATTGCATCATAATAAGTAAATCCATTAAAAATAAATAAAATGAACATTTAAACGCAATCAGTCCGGGTACAATTGTCAGAACAGACGGACACAGCGAGTTACAAAATTACATTTATGTAATCTAATCACAATTACAAGCCGGGGCCAGTTAGTCCAGGCACTAATCACCACTAAATTAGCCCCTAATCAAGTGACCTAGACCATAATTGACCCTGTTGTAAATTTTCTAATTAATATCTCTTCAGTCTCTGCGAGGTTCCTCACTGTTGAATGATTCTAACTGCTTAAATTTGCATAAGTGTTTGGTAAGGTAAACAGTGGGAGTTACGCTCGAAAATATTAATGTAGTTACACAAGAAAACTGTTAAATCTTTTTAACCAATAAATTATAATCTTTTTAATTTATTAGTAATAATGACTAGTACATGCACTACCTAAATCGCGTACTTACAGACCTTTGTTATTAAATAGCAATAAGGCATTGTAAAACTAAAAGAAAAGTAGTCATTAATTATATTATCAAGCAGTGCTGTGGACAACGAATTAGCAATCTGTGCTTACAGACCTTAACTGTTGAAACACGTCTGTACAATATAACTAAGAAAATTTATACACCGATTTCTTTTTTCATAGCGGTTCAGAATACAATATGATTGTTACGTTTTAAATGCAGGAAAATGGTTTTCTTACCATAGAACTCAGACACCTTCACACTGGTTACTCACCCAAGAGATTATGGTGTATCACTACGTAGAATTTCACTCTGCTTCCGGCATTCAATGCGTTGTGTACTTGATAAATGATGATTTAATGAATTCCATTAATTTCCAATATTGGTTATACTTTGTCATAACCAATCAGTCATTACCCTTGGTAATAATAATAATAGAGGGATCACAGATACGGGCAGATAATTGCACTTACGTTTATTTGGCACAATTCCATACACTGCACTTATAATTTGCATGGATAGGTTAGTCATTCACATTCACGCCACAGTACCGTAAGTTATAAGGGAGAGTTTGTCAACCTGGAGTATTAATCGTTTAGATCTATTAGGCCGGCCTGGAGTGCTCTTGTAGCAAACAGGCCCTCACCAGTGATCACTTCCTTTACAGGATGCGTTAACTTGTCGCTGGATTTAACAACAATCTCGGGACTTGCACACACAGACTCGTAGCACTGGTAGGACTGTATGGCCCCTGTTCTAAGTCAGCGGAGCAGGAGGTCTTCTCTAACCCAAGGTCTAAAGCCCACTGGCTAAAATGTGGTTTTGAGGCGTGAAATGATGAACAGTACAACACTGTCTCACTGGCCGCCCTCTATCGGCTGGCTAACATGCCACTAATGGAAAATATATGTCCCAGTTATGGCTGGCCGGGTGCCTTATCTCTACCGTAAACAAACATTTGGGATAGGTTGTGCGGGTAGGCCCAACGAAACCCATGACAATTTTATGATTTTTTTTTATTTTTTTTTTTATTGGGCCCCCCCCCCCCCCCTGCATCCTTGTGCAAGGTAAATCGCAGAAGCATTTACAGTGCCCAACAGGGAAGCATGCTAAATTCATGCTTGCCTTTATGTCTCATGAGTCAAGGGCGTAGAAGCCTGAAGAGTCAGTGGTTTATGTCATCAAGTTATTGGAAGCTCCAACAACTTGTCCCTGAATACGAATTCGCAACTTTCGATTTACACCAGGTACCTACTTTACTGCTAGGTGAACAGGGACTAATGGGGGCTAGGAAGTATGTCCAAACAACTTCCACCGGCCAGGGCATCGAACCCGTGACATCTCGCTTGCGAAGGCAAGAGCGGTACCACTCAACCACCAGCACCCCACCCATGACAATGATGAAGATAATAGATAATAATAATAGTGATAGTAGAAATAAAATATTTTATATAAACCACAAATTTCAATGACCCTGTAATTATAACTTATAATAATTCAACCAGACGCCCACCTCTCCTTCCTTGACTGGTGGATGTTTTTGTTTTTTGCAAACTGAGGATGTTGAGAGAGAGAGACCTTAGTGTTCCTGGCACAGACGGGAGACGGCCTGCCCAACAATCTCCCGCCTTCCTTCCCTTACTCTTCAGCTGCACTTACAAACCAACTACCAGGCAATTGATCAGACGGTCAGTCACTCGGTCAGTTTGTAAGTAAATTGACCAGTTTATTTATTTATTTATCAGTTAATGAGTTAGTTACTTCTAATTTCGCTAGTTAAACAATTAGTTAATCAATCAATCACTGAAATCTGCCTCACACACACACTTCCGTGTCACCACCACCACCGTTGCCTCAGCCCAGGTGTCGGCGTCCACTTCCGTAAAGGCTCTTGCCAGCCAACGGGGCCCCAGTTCCTCACCACGGCCACCGGGTTCACAGGTAACGACTCACACGGCCCTGGTGCATAAGGGGTCGCTTCAGGGTCGCGTCTGATAGTAGAGTTTCCCTTGGGAAGGTTTATTACATGACAGAATGGGTCTTAAAGGGGTCACAGTAAAAGGGTTAGTTATGTAATGTATGGACTTGGGGCTTATTGTGATGTTGAGGAGGGAGAGAGAGAGAGAGAGAGAGAGAGAGAGAGAGAGAGAGAGAGAGAGAGAGAGAGAGAGAGAGAGAGAGAGAGAGAATAATAAAAATATACTAAAATAGAACAAGAAACAAACACCAACAAAGATATCTTAAGAGAGTGTGTAAACGAGACGGGAGATGAAGTAACACAACCACAAGACTCCCCCTAATAGGTCAAAGGTCCCGAGTTTCCTCCACCACCACCAGACTGCCCGCCGTCACGAACCTTCACCTCGCCTCTCCTGTCTGCTGTACCCTCTCCATCTCAAGCCATTCCTTAACCCCAACGCCAGCACGGGCAATCAGCTAAGCCTGGCGCTCTTCCTTCGTTCCGATATGAGGTGTGGGGGGAGAGTACGCTAAGCAATTGTCCTCGTACCTTGAAGTTACGCCAGACTAACGTTCGTGCGTTTTGAAGTTACGCCAGACTAACGTTCGTGCGTTTTGAAGTTACGCCAGACTAACGTTCGTGCGTTTTGAAGTTACGCCAGACTAACGTTCGTGCGTTTTGAAGCTACGCCAGACTAACGTTCGTGCGTTTTGAAGTTACGCCAGACTAACGTTCGTGCGTTTTGAAGTTACACCAGACTAACGTTCATGCACATGGAAGCTACGTCAGACTAGTTCACTCAACTAGTGCTACTTTATGGTAAGATCCTTCGCCTATGTGGCCATTTTCCTTTACACACACACACACACGCACACACACACACACACACACACACACACACAAAAGGTCACATTGATTTTCGTTAAATGACTCTCAATAACTCGACACCGATCATTTATTTGCAAACCACGACAGGTGCGTCATGTGTCACCATGTTCCTGAGCCTTGACATGACACGAGTGACCTTGGCAGACAGGAGCAACACACTACCATCTGTACCTGACTGAGGGGACCGAATCCAAGTCTTAGGTGCGTAGTCTTATTGCCAAAAAATTCTCCTCAAAACCTCGCATCTATCAGACTATCTTAAACCCTAAAGCCCCAAAATATCTTGAAATAAAAATGGCGTCCTACTTACACCAAGACTCTACGAAGGACGTTCTCTTAAAAACCCAAATTAAGGGAAAAAATTAACTTATGGAAGTTATATGAACCCCAACTAAGAACAATGAGGTCTATCTCTCCTTACCAATGTATACTGTATATTTGCCCTCTCTCTCTCGACCCAAATATCTATCTATCCGTCTATGTATGTATGTATGTATGCATGTATGTATGTATGTATGTATGTATGTATGTATGTACGTATGTATGTATGTGTGAATATTTCTTCTGGAAGGGTAAGCCTGCTGCAGAGAGAAGCCGCATTTATGGAGTTGCCTTTGTAATCTGCCAACGCATCCTACACAGGCTAACTGAAATGCCTATTGGGATGAAAGAGCGCCTCATGACGCTCCGAGTCCCACTGAATCACTCACGCCATGCCTTCTTCATCAGTGCATATGCCCCAACACTGGATGCAGAGGATGACATCAATGAGGCTTTTTATGCCGACCTTGACAGAGTGCTAACCTCTATCCACAGAGAAGATAAGGTTGTGCTCTTTGGTGACTTCAATGTCAGAGTTGGCAGATATGCTGACATGTGGCAGGGAATCATAGGGAGAAATGGACTAAGCAAGTATAATCCCAACGGCCTACTCCTCAGCAAGTGTGCTGCACACTTCCCCATCACCAATACCTTGTTTAGGCAAGCCAACAAGTTCAAGGGTTCATGGCAATACCCACAATCCAAACACTGGCATCTCATTGACTACATCATTGTCAGAAAAGGAGATCGCCCTGATGTCTTCAACACCCGAGCCATGCATGGCTCAGACCACTGTAACACTGATCATCGGAGCGTCAGAGCCAAACTCTCACTTCACGTCGCCCCAAAACGGCTGCGGAAACAAGCCTCCAGAAGAGGTTTTAACACTAAGCGTCTGGAGAACTCAGCAATAGCACATCTTCAGAAAGTAGCTCAAAAGTGAGCTGATAAACAACCCAACAATAAACAAACCCAAATCCCAGTGCCAAATGGGGTATTCTCGACACTGTCATGACAAAAACCTGCAAAGAGACCCTCGGCCAGGTCAAAAGAATACACCAGGATTGGTTGGATGAAAATGACCCGGAAACCAACATAATCATCGATGATAAACATGCCGTTTTAACTGACTGGCAGAACAACCCTCAGTCTTGGATCAAAGCTGATATCTTCTGCAAGAAAAAAGCAGCGGCCCAGCACGAACTTGGCAATCTAAAGAACAAATGGTTGAAAAATAAAACATGTAAAATGCAAAAACTTGCAGATCAACACAAGATGCACGAAATTTTCAATTCCACTAAAACATATGGGCCCATCACTCATGGTGCAGCCCCCCCTCCACTCATCCGACGGCAACTCCCTAATTAAAGATGAAGAAGGTATTCTTTAGTGCTGGAAAGAGCACTACCATTCGCTGCTCAACCAATACACCGATGTGGATGTCCTGACTACCCAACAGGTCCCTCAGCATCCACAACTGACCCACCTCAGCTGTCCTCCATCACTGGATGAAGTAGATACTGCCATCAAACAGATGAAAAATTACAAAGCCTCTGGCCCTGATGGAATCCCAGCCGAGGTGTATAAAGCAGGAGGACTTTGCTTACCAGCCGTCTCCACTCTCTCCTGGAGAATATATGGGAACAGGAGGAAATCCCCCAAGCTCTTCAAGATGCCTCCATCGTCAATACTTATAAGGACAAGGAAGACTGATCAGATTCAACTACTGCAGGATCTCAGTGCTATCCGTAGCTGGCAAGATTATCACCAGAATCCTCCTAAACAGACTTCTTCCTCAGACAGAAAATTACTTCCCAGAACCTCAATGTGGTTTTAGACCATCATGTGGCACCACTGACATGATCTTTGCTGCCCGTTGTGACCAGTACATGGCCTTCATCGACCTAACCAAGGCTTTCGACTCTGTCAAAAGGGAAGCCCTCTGGTGGACCCTCAGCCGTTTTGGCTGCCCAACAAAATTTATTGCCATTGTGAGGCAGCTCCATGATGGTATGAACGGCAGTGTTTTGTACAATGGCACCCAGTCTGAGTTCTTCCCCATCCAAATGGGAGTAAAACAAGGATGTTTACTGGCACCAACTCTCTTTTCCATTTTCTTGTCTGCCTTTCTTACTCGTGCCAGTGCAAAATTTAGCCAGCGGGGTGGACATCCAGTACCAGATGAAGAGTCTTTTCAACATAAGATGACTCCAGGCAGGAACAAAGGTGTAGGCAGCTTCCATTACCAAACTTCAGTATGCAGACGACCTCACCCTCGTCGCTCACAGTGAACACGACCTACAGGAGATCCTTAACACCTACGCAGATGCGTATGCACACTTCGGCCTTGGGGTGAATGTATGTACGACTCAGATTCTCTTTCAGCCTGCCCCTGGTTCAGCCAAACCTCCACCATCCATCCAGCTTAACGGAACTACCCTCTCTAATGTTACCCACTTGCAGTATCTCGGCTCCAACCTGTCTACCATCGCGGACACCGAAGAAAAGATACAACATCGGATCAGATGTGCATCTCCAGCATTTGACTGATTCCGTACCCGTGTCTTTAGCTGTTGGGAACTGAAATTATCTACAAAGTTGCACGTACATCGAGCAGTGGTCCTCCCCACCCTGCTATAAGGCAGCAAGCCATGGGTCGAAAACTTTCACCAACGTAGTCTACATTCCATCCTCCAAGTTCGCTGGGAAAACAAGAAAACAAATGCCAGTATTCTTGCTGACACCAACTGTAGGTGCATCTAGGCTACCATTATCCACGAACAACTACGTTGGACTGGCCATGTTACCCACATGTTACCCACATGGACAGTCGAGTGCCAAAGCAGCTAATTTACAGCCACCTAACGTGTAATAAACGCAACGCTGGCAGGCAACTCAAAAAGAATAAGGATAGTAATAAGTCAAACCTGAAAACTGCCAAATCGATCCCCTCACTTGGAAGACGACCACTCCACACCGTAACGCTTGGAGGAGCACCACACAAGGCATCAATACTTTCGAGTCAGCCCTGCTGCATATCGAGGCAGACAAGCGCCAACGCTGGAAAGACGCTGCTGCAGCCGCCCCTCCCGCACTAGATGCAGCCCTCCACACGTGCAGTATATGTGGTCGACCCTGCCGGTCCCGTATCAGCCTCTCGAGTCACCTCAGAGCTCACCAACGAAGGTGACATCCTTATTAACTCATATCATTGTCTCATAGATGGATGATCGTCATACTTGATTCCGAGTGACAGCAAAGTAATAGTAGTAGTAGTGTGTGTATGTATGTATGTATGTATGTATGTATGTATGTATGTATTGTATGTATGTATTGTATGTATGTATGTATGTATGTATCTCAGTAGCCAGCTGTTATCTCCTGGTAACACTCATGACCTACTTCATGGAGGGGTTAATCCCCCCTTACTAGGTCATCCAAGGTCAAGGCGGCTAATTACTGTTGTGGTGCCTGGTGAAATGGAGCAGAGGGGTGTGGGGGGGGGGGGGTGTGGGGGGGGGGTGGGGGGGGGGGGGGGGGGTGGGGGGGGGGGGGGGGGGGGGGGGGGGGGGGGGGGGGGGGGGGGGGAGTTAAACCACCACCCTCGAAGAGTTAGCCCACACTGTACTGGTCCTGTTGTTAGGTTAGATTTAGGTGGGATAAGTTAGGTTAGGCACTGGTTTGTTAAGTACAGGTAAGGTTATGTTAGATTAGATTTAGTACAGGTTACGTATGGTTAGGTTAAGTACATGTTAAACTAAGTTATATTAAGTACAGGTTAACTTAGGTTTGGTTAAGTACAAGTTAAGTTAGGTTAGATTTAGTACAGGTTGCATTAGGTTTGGTTAGGTCCATGTTAAATTAGCTTAGTTAAGTACAGGTTAACTTAAGTTAGGTTGAGTACAGGTTATCCTAGGTTAGGTTAAGTACACGTTACACTCAGAGCGTTACCACAGCAGCCCATGGATGGACCACTGATAACGTCTTATCTCTGAAAACTGAAAGTCTTATCATGTAGAAGTTTAACATTATTCCGTAAGGGTCCAGTAGTAAGTCTCTCTCTCTCTCTCTCTCTCTCTCTCTCTCTCTCTCTCTCTCTCTCTCTCTCTCTCTCTCAATATTCTCATTATTGATATGAAACATTTTCTTCTTCTAATTATTATTATTATTATTATTATTATTACTTTATTATTATTATTATTATTATTATTGTTATTATTAATATTATAATTTTTATTATCAATATTATTATTATTACTTTATTATTATTACTTTATTATTATTATTACTTTATTATTATTATTATTATTATTATTATTACTTTATAATTATGATTCCTATTATTATTACTTTATTATTATTATTATCATTTACTCAGCCAGACACCGCCAAGACAATGAACACAACACGCCACTTCATCACACTTGAAACACAACGAGACACACACAGTCTCTATCTCTCCCCTCCCATCATCTCCACCAGTTGCCTGGTAGTAATATTTTCAGGCATTTCCGTCACTACTGCTAAATTCTACATAACTTTTTTTTTTTATTAGGCACTCCCCTACATCCTTGTGTAAGGTGAAGCGCAGAAGCGTTTACAGCACCCAACAGGGAAGCATGCTAAGTTCATGCTTGCCTTATGTCTCGTGAGTTAAGGGCGTCAGTGTCCCCCCCCCCCCCCCCACACACACACACACTCTACCACCTACACTCACACACCCAAGGAAATACCAGGGCTAGTGTCTGATTCAATGCCATGTTCACAGTAAATATAAAAAGGCGTCATTCCACAGTTCATGACCCCTTGACCTTGAAGTCATTTAGGTCGTGAAAAACTCTCCGCTCTAGGACGTTCTTTCATAATACTGCAAGATATATGGTCAGGCAGCACCACTAGTATTGTCTCGTACGAGTTCTAAAAAATTCTGCAAGTTAAATAATATCCAGAATGGTATGAAATTGATGATGATCTTTGACATAACATTCAAGGTCAGGTTGAGGCCACTTCCGTGCACGTATTGTTACGTTACAGTAATTCCAGAGTTTTCAAAAATATAGTTGAGTTTTCCGTAATACCGGTGTCATTACATAATACTGGCGTCACTACGTGCTCGGGACAGCCCTTTATTCACCCCCACCTGTAAATGTGCACAGTACCGAACTAAACAACTGGGAAAGTGATGGCGGTCAAGTTTAGTGCCAGGCCGGGGCATCATTATCCATCATGAGGAAACAACTACGGGTCACTAGGAGATTATTTTACATGATGATTAAAACACCTTAACACTACCTAATTTGGGTGGGCTACGTTATGTTAGGCTGGGTAACGTTATCTCTCTCTTAGGTTAGGTTAGGTTAGGTTTTTTAATATCACGTTGAAATAATCTGGGGTGTATAATCTTCATGTGATCCATAACTACAGCGCCAGTACACCAACACTTCATACTCACACTGTACCTACTGTACACTTGTACTGGTGCTTCGCAACTTTCTCCTGAACATGAAGCACACAGTGTCACGGGTGAAACTAAGACATGTAAACAAGATGAAGGGTGTGGAGTGAAAGGCAGGTAATGTGTCTACCACCTGAGCGTACCTGTTGCTAGTGTGTCTTGCTTCCTGCTGTGTAATGTACTGTAGTCCCTGGTGTAAGGTGGTACTGTAATGTAATGTATTCCTTGGACTGTAGTGGTGGCGGTGATGGTGGTGGTGGTGGTGGTAGTGGAGGAAATAATGATGATGGTGGTGGTGGTGGTGGTGGTGGTGGTGGTAGTGGAGGAAATAATGATGATGGTGGTGGTGGTGGTGGTAGTGGAGGAAATAATGATGATGATGATGATGATGATGATGATGATGGTGGTGGTGGTGGTAGTGGAGGAAATAATGATGGTGGTGGTGGTGTGTGTGTGTGTGTGTGTGTGTGTGTGAGACATCATCCCTCAGAATAAACTGTCAGGATGGTACAGACGTTGCCTTGTACACTAACCTAACCAACTCTCATCACCCCCAATATCACAAAAGACACTCACTATTGAAACAACTACGTAATTTTGTAATTAACCAACTTAATTTAAAAAACAAAAAATAAAACGATACACTTATTAGTTTCCTCATCACCTTCAAGAACAAATACTAACCTCAAGGGCATTATTACTCCCCATAACCAAGGTAATATGTTCAATCAATCAAAGAACAAAATATATACAACACTGTGTGAATGTTTGTACTACAACAGTAACATTGTCCTCATTTTAACTATGCATAAGTCTCAAGCCCTGACCCTGTTATATCACCTTCAACGAGGTAGCTACTAACGACAGGGACATGACCTAACGTGAATCACTCTACCTGTTAAAGTCTGCTGACGTCAACAAACACACACAGGAAGACCGAATATGTGCCGCGTACCTGGAAAGAAAGAAAAGTTGTTTTAATAATTTAGTTAAAAATAAAACATTTGTAAGTATGTATGTATGTAAGTATGTATGTATGTATGTATGTATGTATGTATGTACCAGTATTACAAACTAACTCACATGTGTTAGTTATGTTAGACACCTGTTAGGACTATACAGATACACACTTACACATTCAATCTGGTTAACTCAACACCTGTACGGCACGTGCTTGTCGACAGTTATTATAAGTTAATAAACAAACTAGAAAAGTGTTTTAGCTTCAGTTCTAAATATAAATACGATTACAATTTAGTCTCCATTAATATGAGTAAATTTTAGTCTCTTAAAATGAGTACAGTTAGGTCTCTATATTAACTCCAGTACAGTTAGGTCTCTATATTAACACCAGTACAGTTAGGTCTCTATATTAACACCAGTAGTTAGGTCTCTATATCAACACCAGTAGTTAGGTCTCTATATTAACACCAGTAGTTAGGTCTCTATATTAACACCAGTACAGTTAGGTCTCTATATTAACTCTAGCACAGTTAGGTCTCTATATTAATTCTAGTACAGTTAGGTCTCTATAGTAACACCAGTACAGTTAGGTCTCTATAGTAACACCAGTACAGTTAGGTCTCTATATTAACTCTAGTACAGTTAGGTCTATATTAACACCAGTACAGTTAGGTCTCTATAGTAACACTAGTACAGTTAGGTCTCTATAGTAACACCAGTACAGTTAGGTCTCTATATTAACACCAGTCCAGTTTGGTCTCTATATTATCAACAGTACAGTTAGGTCTCTATAGTAACACCAGTACAGTTAGGTCTCTATAGTAACACCAGTACAGAAAGGTCTCTATATTAACACCAGTAGTTAGGTCTGTATATTAACACCAGTACAGTTAGGTCTCTATATTAACATCAGTACAGTTAGGTCTCTATAGTAACACCAGTACAGTTAGGTCTCTATATTAACACCAGTAGTTAGGTCTCTATGTTAACACTAGTACA
>CAUDMG010002978.1:315000-382595 GCA_958450375.1 Homarus gammarus
TCCACTTACAGGGCTCTAGTCAGCAGTTGGTCTATTTAGCGGGGTTTCTATCAGCCCTGGATCCACTAACGCGGTTCTAGTCTGCTGTGGTATATTAATGGGGCTCCTGTCTACTTAGGGTATTCTTATCAGCTAGAGACCCACTTAACGGGGTTCATGACAACGAAGTTCACCTTACCGGGGTTCCAGTCAGCTGTATGCCACTTACTTTGCGAGGTCTCTACCTGGACGTATCCCACACTTAAACACACGGACACGTACAGACACAGACATACTGACAGGTTGGCACGTACAGGCTCAGTCACGTACGCACGCACACACTACTACTACTACTACTACTTTGCTGTCACTCGGAATCAAGTATGACGATCATCCAGCTGATACAATGGAATGGGTTATTAGGGAACACACACACACACACACACACACACTGATTGACACACGACACGTACTGTATAAACAGGTCGACACAAGTACAGACAAGACAAACAAATTGACATATAAGATAGGCTGACAGGCAAATAGACTGACAAGAGACATAAAAGTACAGTACAGACTTACCGAGAGAGAGAGGGAGAGAGAGAGAGAGAATCACAACAACTACCGTAAGTGTGTGGCACCAAGGAGCCAGTCACTTCCGGGTCGGCTACAACACCTGCAAGATTCTCCTCACCTACAGCACTAGAATAGTATCGGTAACACCTCTCTCAACACCACCTCCGTCATCATCACCTCTCTTTACATCACCTTCAACACCATCATCACCACCTGTATCACCTCCGTCATCATCACCTTCAGTACCCGTCATCATCTCCGCCTTCGTCAGTATTTCCGCAAGTTATCGGAAATGTCCCCCCCCCCCCCAAGCCTCCCGAAGGTCTGCCTGCATTAAATGACTCATCTTGCCACTTGTTGTTCTTGTACGGCGGGGCCAAGATAATAAACCAGTCACTAATAAAAGTAATATTACAGAAGAATATATACGAGAGTAACATTAATAGTAATAATGATAAATGTATTATTAATGATAATAATAACTCATCACTGGTGTCAACAACAAAAATATTATTTCAGTTACAAAATGAAGACAGTAAATAGCAGACAAATTTGCACTGTGACTCTTCCATACCACGAGGTGTTCTCTGATCCCCAGCTGAGAGTAAAATAATTAATTATGGGTTCGAGTCTGAGAATCTGCAGGACCTTGGCTGATGTGTGTGTACCTGTGAGGGGCTCCTCCTGATTGGTGGAGCTGGTTGTCATGGAGACACTTGCCGCCAGATGGAAGATAACAAGGTGCGCTTCGTCCTATCAGTTCCTCTGTCCGTGAACTTCAACAGATGTGATAACTACGTAAAAAGTTCTCTCCAGATTCTTTATTTCTATTAATCTCTTCTTTGATATCCATCTACGTTAAATAAAAAACAATAATCATTGATTAAATTTCAAATAACGAAATAGGAAAAGGAAAAATTCGGGACCGAAACAAAATAATCGATGACGTCACCCAATACTCAGTACTGGCTCAGCTCCTCCCCTTCAACGTGATTGGTTCAGACATGCTCTTGTTTACAAAAATGACGTCACTGTCACACTACAGGTTTCGCGAATGAATGATGCCAACTGCTGACTTTCGAATGTGAAAAAAGTAACGCGCAATAGTAAAAAGTACCTTAAGTTTAAGTTAATGCAGTAACTCATAAGTGGCCTAGTAATGAAGTTTATATTGATTAAGAATGTGTAAATATGAAAATCAGTATATTTTTTTTTGTTTTTCCGATAAAAAATATCAATATACATATATATATATTACTATCTTTCATCAATATTTAGTGATTAATTATCATTCATCAAGTTTATACCACGTGTTATAAATAAGAACGTATCATGAAATCTTAAAATATAGATCAACAGAATATCAGTTTTATCCCCAGTTGGTGTAGTGAAGCTCATAACCAGAGGAACAAGTTGACGTGACGGTCTGGCAACTTCATGCTGATAAGGTTGACATATCAATAACACACACTCTCTCTCTCTCTCTCTCTCTCTGTTCACATTTCCTTGACATTTTATCCCTTCATATTTCACTCCCTGTTCCTTTCTCCTCACGGTGTGTGTGTGTGTGTGTGTGTGTCAGAATCACTTGCTAATACCATTTTCGCTTATGAATTATTACCTGGAACTCATAAAGGCCATGTCTCTTTCTCTCAGACACCTGAGTCACGCACACACACACGTACACCTGACTCTGGGCGTGATATAAATACGACACACCTTCCTCACCGCTCCAATAGATACCGATATGGGGCTATTAGTCGTCGTTAGTCACCTGTCTATTTACGTTAGTATTCATTAGTATATCTATTTATTCACCTGTCGAGTAATATGTCTAATTATAATTCACGAGTATAACTATTAATCTATCTATCCACAAGAGTATCTATCTTTCAATCTCCATCCCTCCATCGAGTACATCAACCACTCACAAAACTCGAGGCACTTTTCCAAGGAAAATAAATACATTCATAATACAAACAACAGCAACTGAATCCTTGGAAATATTGACTCACTCTCACCTTCCTCATCACCATACTATTAAAACCCCAACTTACGAATTATTATTGAAATATAACCTTCATATTATTATAGCGAATGTCATGGATTCTCTATGTGTTACTATGTCGAGGCTTTGGTACCCTTAATCTCGCTCCTGACGCGCTTTGACTTGGATCTGATTCACTTGAAAATTATCGCTTCTTAGTTTATTTCTAAATTGTGTTTGGTTTTAGCTGATACGTGACACTGGGTACTCATCCCTTCTGCTGTGACTCCTTTCTATGATTGTATTTAACTCATCCTCCGTCTACCTTCTTATAGTTCGGATCCATGTTGGCCTTGGTCTTCCTCTTCTTCTCGTTCCGTCCACTCTCTACTCGACCGCCTCTCTCAATACTCTATCCGGACGCACACGCAGAACGTACCCCAGTCACCTCCATCTATTCCTCATCAGCCATTCATCGATATAGGGAACATTTGTGACTTCTCTTATCGTCTCGTTTCTAATACGATCACGCCATCTTATGTTCAAGATTCTTGCAAATGTCTTATTCTCTAAAGTTCGGAATCTTCTGGATAAAATGTCATAATCATACCAAGATTCACTTCCGTTTATACCAAAACGGGTCTTACCAGTGAAGTATATAATCTCAGTAAGGTTTGGACTGTTAGTCTATGTGACTTCCACACTTTGCCCAGTGTGCCCATAACTTGATGGCCTCTTCTTATTCTGTCCTGAAACTCATCTTCAAGTGATCCATCGTTTTTGACAAGTGTCCCCAAATACTTGAAAACAGGAACTTCTATAATTTGGTCCTCCACCTGAATGTTCCCTTGAATTTTTTGGTCTGTTTTCATAACCTCTGTTTTTCTCATAATGGTTGGCGGAATCCTTGGGGGATTCAACGGCTAGGTACTCCAGAGAAGCGGCTACCTCCTCGTGTAAAACAGTTACCATCTAACTTGGACAGGTGACCCCTATCATAGAGATAAGCGTCCGAAATTACTGCCGGGAATACAGTCTGTCGTAACCCGCAAGGAATTTCACCTGTCACCCCGCTGCCAGTGACTTCAAGTAGATCACAGAATATCATCTGCTACCCACATTTCGTGAGGCCGACTAGTCGAAGTCGTTTCCACGGGGTACCACGAGGAGGTAGAGATATGAGCTCAGTCATATGGGTGAGTTAAACTCCGCTAACCACCTTATTAGTTTAAGGAGCGACTGCTAGTGGGAGAGAGGTACTATCACTCCATATAACCCCATATAACTAGTGTAACTAGTGGGGTTCCCCAGGGGTCAGTACTGGGCCCACTCTTGTTCATAATCTACTGAGATCAGCAGTGACATAAGCAAGTTTGCGGATGACACCAAAATAGGGCGGCAGATTAATTCAGGGCAGGATGCAAATGCACTACAGGAGGATTTAAATAAACTGCAGGAGTGGTCAGACAATGGTAAATGAAATTCAACACCTACAAGTGCAGCGTACTTAATATTGGAAGAACAAACATTGTAAACGTATACAGCCTTAACAACATCGAACTAGAGAAGTCAACTTGTGAAAGAGACCTAGGGGTACTCGTAAGCCCGGACCTTCAGCCTAGAAAACAGTGCGTTAATGTTCGAAATAAGGCAAACAGAGTATTGGGATTTATATCTAGAAGTGTAAGCAATAAGAGTGCGGTACCTCGATTATGCTGTACAGTTCTGGTGCCCTTATTATGGAATGGATATCAATTCACTGGAGTCGGTGCAGCGAAGAATGACGAAAACGATTCCTGGACTTAGAAACCTTTCCTATCAAGATAGATTAAAAAAACTAAACTTGCATTCCCTAAAAAGACGAAGAGTGCGGGGAGATATGATAGAAGTATTTAAGTGGGTAAAAGGAACCAATAAAGGAGATATAGATAAAGTTCTTATAATATCCGAGCAGGGTAGGACTCGTAGCAACGGATTTAAGTTGGATAAGTTTAGGTTTAGGAGGGAGATAGGAAGGAACTGGTTCATAAATAGAGCGGTAGATGAGTGGAACATGCTTAGCAACTTTGTAGTAAGTGCTGGAACGCTGGAAAGTTTTAAAAGGCGGTTAGATAGGAGCTAGACAGGAGCTGCCATGCACAGGCCAACCGGCCTATTGCAGACCCCTTATTTTCTTACGTTCTTATAACAGAAAGCAAGTTCATGTTCCACCAATTTTGGAAAATCTGAAGGAAAAGATGTATGAGGCTGTTAGAAGAGTTCAGTGTTACAATATGTATGGGGGGAAACAGAACACCTCTTTGACGTCTGCTGAACTTGTGTAGCTAAAAAATTAAACTTTTATGTTCTTTATTAGTCAATCTTGCTTTCTTCTTGTTACTCTTGGTAATTTTTTTCAAAATAAATGTTTATAATCGGGAAGATCATCTGTCAACGCCCGATAAATTCTTATTACAACAACAAGTTAGGTGTCACGTGACATCGATACCGTTACGATAAACCAACATCCTGGACTTTAGATAACGTTCATTATCTCTGTAACTACAACAAACAACGACAATAATTAATGTGGAGCATTCAAAAACGACGACTACAAATATTTACAACAACCACGATTACTAGTATTTACTAACCATAAATTATTAATATCAACTAACGTCAACAACTATAACTAAACAACAACCACGATTATTAACAACAACCACAATCAATCACTAACAGTCGTAAAATAGAGTTAAGGCGGCGTCACACTTGCATTTTCCCGTCAACTTTCACGGTTTCTGTCGTTTTTTCCACGAATTGTCAATTTTTCTAGTCCGTCTAGCTCAGACGAAACATGTCGTATCCGCCTGACTGTCTTGCGTCAATTTCTGTGGTTACGTCAAGATCTATACTCGACAATGGAGATATTTATATACAATAAATATCTATGTAAAATAACTAAATTTAATTTTAAAAGTATTCAGTATTGCATTTTTAATAAATTGCTTACGTTTATTTTTTATTGATGTTGAAATTCGTAAATATTTCTTATGTTTGTTTACATTGAGCCTTGTGTTAAACTTCTTCACGGCCTCTCTATCTATTCCGAAGAATACATTGTAGACAATATTAGTTAGAGCTCATCGTTGGCTGTGGGACCCAAGGGACGACAGATACAGTAACAAATGAAGAGAAAGCCATACAACCCCATCTTCTTTGTTTACAGTTGACGAACGCGGAAAGACTTGAGCGCTAGTTCTCTATGCGTGTGACAAGACGTGCTCAGAAACTTAGCTTTTAGAAAACTGGTGCAATGAAATGACAAAAAAGTGCTAGTTAGTCGAACAATTTAAGAGGAAGGGAAAGAATAACAATAAAAGGAAGGCTGAAAACAGGAGAGAGAGAGAGAGAGAGAGAGAGAGAGAGAGAGAGAGAGAGAGAGAGAGAGACTGGCCAGTACATGCTTAGGTCAGGAGACAGGAATAACCGGTGAGTAAGACTGTATCAGAGCCTCCAGCTGCCCCACTCTCTCCCTTCCTAAGACTAACACAACACACCCGAACCACTCAGCCTCGTACACAACTCGGCTCGAGGCTTCCTAACACATTGGAAAATACTGTAATGTATGGTGAACAACTGTGTGTGTGTGTGTGTGTGTAAGCCAGGGTGGTGGTGGTGGTGGTGGCAGCCAAGGTCACGGGGTAGCGGGTCACTGCCCACTCCAAGGTCGTCCTAATCTTCCCAACAGCCCTTGTCCACACCCAGTTGGGTGACACACACACAAAACAGCCCCTTCCTTGACCACACACAGCTGGTTGTGGAGCCGTTCTTGACCACACAGCTGGTTGTGGAGCCGTTCTTGACCACACACAGCTGGTTGTGGAGCCGTTCTTGGCCACACAAAGCTGGTTGTGGGGCCGTGCTTGGCCACACAGCTGGTTGTGAGACCATTCTTGACCACACACAGCTGGTTGTGGGACCATTGTTGACCACACACAGCTGGTTGTGGGGTGTTCTTGACCACACAGCTGGTTGTGGGACCGTTCTTGACCACACAGCTGGTTATGGGGCCGTTCTTGACCACACACAGCTGGTTGTGGGACCATTGTTGACCACACACAGCTGGTTGTGGGGTGTTCTTGACCACACAGCTGGTTGTGGGACCGTTCTTGACCACACACAGCTGGTTGTGAGGCCGTTCTTGACCACACACAGCTGGTTGTGAGGCCGTTCGTGACCACACGCAGCTGGTTGTGGGGCGTTCTTGACCACACAGCTGGTTGTGGGACCATTCTTGGCCACACACAGCTGGTTGTGAGACCGTTCTTGGCCACACAGCTGGTTCCTCCGTCAGGGTAGCCAAGACTGATAGGACCAGTACTTGGTTTGGGTGAGAGAGGGAGGGGGAAAAACGACTACCAACGACCACTGTGGTATGTTAAGGTCTGGGAGGGGAGGGGACGACTACCAACGACCACTGTGGTATGTTAAGGTCTGGGAGGGGAGGGGACGACTACCAACGACCACTGTGGTATGTTAAGGTCTGGGAGGGGGAGGGGACGACTACCAACGACCACTGTGGTATGTTAAGGTCTGGGAGGGGGAGGGGACGACTACCAACGACCACTGTGGTATGTTAAGGTCTGGGAGGGAGAGGGGACGACTACCAACGACCACTGTGGTATGTTAAGGTCTGGGAGGGGGAGGGGACGACTACCAACGACCACTGTGGTATGTTAAGGTCTGGGAGGGGGAGGGGACGACTACCAACGACCACTGTGGTATGTTAAGGTCTGGGAGGGGGAATAGTACTCCAGTGGCGTGTTGTTGATATTATTATTATTATTATTATTATTATTATCATTATCTAAAACAATAGGTGTGAGGCTGTATCCTCTAGGAATTTACTTGAGGTACTGTACCAGACGTTACCTGCAATGAATAATTAATGAGGGAGACCTGCAACGTGTGCCCTTACAGCCCTCCTCTGACGTACCCGCCATAAGGTAAGTCAAGCAACAAGCTGGGACGCGTCTGGTTAAGCGACAAGCTGGGGCATTTCTGGTCAAGCAACAAGCTGGGACACGTCTGGTCATACAACAAGCTGGGATACCTCTCGTCAAGCAACAAGCTGGGTGATAATTAGGAAGATTCTTCTTCGACAAAATCTTTAAGGTGATGATGAATTGATGATGATGATGATGATGATCTCACTGATTAACATCCCATTAAAAATTTCACATGAAAAAATGCCCCCCCCCCCCTCTCTCTCTCTCTCTCTCTCTCCATAATCTACTATTCACTTTTCAATCTATCTCCCTTTTAAATTATACTAATTTCCTAGTCTCTTTCGCTCTATTTTTTTCCGGAGAGAGAGAGAGAGAGAGAGAGAGAGAGAGAGAGAGAGAGAGAGACTACAGCCTTAACAACATCAACCTAGAGAAGTCGACTTATGAAAGAGACCTAGGGATACTTGTAAGCCCGGACCTACGGCCTAGAAAACAGTGCGTTAATGTTCGAAATAAGGCAAACAGAGTATTGGGTTTTATATCTAGAAGTGTAAGTAACAAGAGTGCAGAGGTCTTATTGCAACTATATCTTGGGCTAGTCAGGCCGCACCTCGATTATGCGGTTCAGTTCTGGTGCCTCTATTATAGAATGGATATAAATTCACTAGAGTCGGTGCAGCGAAGAATGACAAAAATGATTCCGGGACTTAGAAACCTTCCATATCAGGATAGGTTAAAGAAACTTAAATTGCATTCCCTAGAAAGACGAAGAGTGCGGGGAGATATGATAGAAACTGGTTCACAAATAGGGTAGTGGACGAGTGGAACAAGCTTAGCAACTTTGTAGTAAGTGCGGGAACTCTGGAAAGTTTCAAAAGGAGGCTAGATAGATTCATGGATGATAGAGAGTGGTAGTAACTCTCGACAGGAGCTGCCATGCACAGGCCAACCGGCCTATTGCAGACTCCTTATTTTCTTATGTTCTTATGTTTGAGAGGGGGGAGTGCGGCTCAAACCGGCCCATCACCAGCCTTTCCCTTGGGGGATGAGGACCTGATCCACCCAGTTGTTCCTGCCAGCCAGTGAGTTAGTTGTCTCTAGGTCATGACAAGCTTTCGATAATCCTCAAGGTGTTATCAGCACTCTGAGACGTTGGTGATCATTTAATGGTGATAACATGAAAGTCAAGAGGTTATCGTTAAAAGCATTACTATTGTTAGTAATAATGAAGGTTATAATAAATTACTGATACTACTTCTACAACTACTACTACTATTACTACTATGTAGTGATGGGGTGTCAGACCACAGCTTACATCTCAGAAACAGTCCAGACTTGACCCGACATTAGGGGGGTCAAGTGTAAGGGTATCCCTCGCGGCTGCCCAAGGGTTATAAATCAACCAGGCTCCCCTCCCATGTCACACGGCCCCACCAACGATGTTAACAGACAAGCATTCATCTGAAGATTTCTCCAGAATATACAACAACTTATAGTCTCAGAAAAAGTCCAGACCTGACCTTACATTAGCGAGGGCAAATGTAAGGAGACCCTTCGCCGCCCCCTGATCAGCTCAACCTGACGGCTGGTCTTCCAATATATAGGACGTCCTAGTCCTCCCTCACGAGACTGTGTCTTGTAACTAGGAAGGACCAACAACTACGTCCCCAGTCCCGCTCGTAGCCCTCCCTCAGGGGAGCAGCGGGAGGGAGTCAGAGAGACAGAGTCGGGGAGAGAGAGACACACAGGGATCGGAGGAGAAGGTCCACCACAGCCCAGTCCCGCTCACGGGAGGAGAGTCACGCAAGACTTCCCTCCCCGACTTCCCTCCGGTGTCCCAGCTAAGCAGTCGCCCTCCCGACACCAGTGTTCCAGCTAAGCAGTCTCCCTGCTAGGCCTTCCCCAGGTCACGTGAGTTTTTGTCAGAGCTTTCCATGGGATGAGTTACTTACGTGAGAAGTGTATTCATTTCATGTTCGTGTCCGAGAATCAGTGTCTAGTAACGTAATATGATGTCCTAGTAACGTAAATATAATGTCCTAGTAACTTCAATTGGAGGTGTTATTAATGTGTCCATGTCATGTTCGTAATTAATAAAGAGTTGTAACGAAGCGGTGTTTGAGAAGTCGCCCTTAAGACGTAATAGATGTGTATTGACATATAAAATAAGATAAGTGTAAGTCCAGTTTAAATAACTAACATCGGCCACGCTACCAAAATCTTCCTCTCTTTTACACTCTCTTACTATCAATATTCTACCTATATGTAACAATCTTCTTGTTTTGATATTGTCTCATTATAACTACTACTACTACTAATAATAAAGTTAAAAATTACAGTGAATTACACGATGATTACCTGAACTACATGTGGTACTATCGTGGAAAAAAGTTCGCTCCTTCCCAAACTGAAGCAGTATCGACCCGCACAGCACACCCGCACCAGACAACAATCAGGGTAAGTCAGTTCGGAGACTCATTCCCGTGTCTCAGTTTCACTACAGGGAGCGAACTTTTGTCCACGATAGTACAATACACTCCTCACCCTGGCATTCAGTAATATGACTAAATGTGTGGTAGTGTTTGCAAGGTGTGTGGTGACTGGTAGCACCTGGTCGGTAAATAGTGATATACGGTAATTACATGGTATCATAAGGCAAATACACAACCATACTTGACAAATCATCCAAAATATTGACGAAACCAACTTTGTATCATGCTGTAAACACCTCATGGGACGATAAGACACACCTTTATCAGTACAATATCTACAAGACAACACCCTCAATCCACTAACTGCCACACGCTGTTAACACCCCCCCCCCCCACTGTAACCTCTGATAGTACCAGTGTACAAATGTATGACAAGTGACACTGATGTTTATCTGTCATGACGTAAGTAATTTATCTGAGTGACAATGTTTACCAAGTAATTTCGTTACTACTACTAGTGCTAATAATAATACTAATGTCGCTATAACGAGGCTTTAGTGATCTAGGTAACTAAAGCTTAATTTAAGTGGAGCAATAAGTCAGCTTTAGTTTATTGTATTAAAGTATTTCAGTGCTTTAAAGTGCTAAGCAGGGGGGGGGGGGTAAAACATTGAAGCATTAAGAATATGAAACACCTGAGCGGGAGTTGGAAACACAAGAAGCATAAACCTTAACTTTCTGGGTCGAGCTTATGACTGATACGATCGAGGTAGGAAGCGTTCGCCAAAGTATTTTAATAAACAACAACAACAACCAACCCTCACCATCCCACAGTTTATATTTAAAAAATAATTATGATGCCAATATACGGAGGAATTATTCTGTGATAAATATTCATGCCTCCCCTAAATTAATCCTTGTATTTAAATATATATGCTAAAAGCTTAAGTCATTGTCGGTTCACTGGTCGACTTCATTCAAAACTCGAATGCCGAATGACATTTTCTCGGTTAATTACTTTAATGTCTAATACAAGCAATGTTTTAAATTGATGTGAAGCATATTGTAAATGCATAGTGTAAATTGGTAATTGATCAACGGGTATAAAGCTTAACGTGTTCGTCTTAAAAAATAGTTTAATATAACTTGTGAGCGGTGTGGCAGCCTCCTGTCAACCCCAACCCCCACCCAGTGTGATTCACAGGCGACTCAGGTCTACCAACCTTACAGTTTATCTGGTCCTTGTCAAAACTCCTTAATTTAGACTTACTCCATAATGGGTGAGTGTAAATAGTGGCACTACAGTGACTATGGCACTACGATCACTGACGTTACAAACACCAGTTATCACAACAGAAGTGTTAATAAATAAAAAATACTTATCAGTAACTTGCAAAATATAACCCACCCCAGTCTACTGTAGTTTCTCACACGTTAAAACCTGTTAGTTTCAGCTCACAGATTAACACAAGAACCACGATATATTGGTTCAGCATTATCTGTGAGCTTCGTGAGGTGAGTGTTCCTTGTAAGACCAGAGAGAGAGAGAGAGAGAGAGAGAGAGAGAGAGAGAGAGAGAGAGAGAGAGAGAGAGAGAGAGAGAGAGAGAGAGATCTTCCTTTGATTATGGCGGTATTGAGCCGCCAGCTAGCCAACAAAAACATCAAAAACAATAATAAATATTTTAACAAAACATCAACACATCACCTCACTTCTGACATTACCAAAATCCAATAAATCAAGTGTTGCCAAATTCATCCATCCTTCAATTCATCAGTCATCCATCCGTTCATCCATCCATACGACCATCCACCCACCCGTCCATTAACCCATCCATCCGTTCACCCATCCACCATCCGTTCGTTCATCACCTTGAAACTTGAGCTTGGAGTTGAGACACGTTCGCCTCCTTGCTATAAGAGACGCTATTGTTTACTATCAGGTAAACAAAAAGCACGAGGCTACACTGTTTGCTTTTGTGCAGGTACAGACAGGTGGAGGTAGTTAAGCCAGCCGCTCCACCTTCACATAGTCAAGTACTTTCTTTGGGTTAGGTTACGTTAGGTTTCGTTTGGGTTGGGTTGGTTAAGTTAGGTTGGGATTGGTTTAATTAGGATTAGCTCGGTTTGGTTTGAGTAATATAAGGTTTGGTTTATTTCCTCCGCGTCCCCCTTCCTCAACACCAACATTCCTCCTCCTTTCTCTCTCCTTACCCCCCCCCCCCCCACTGCCCCTCCCCTCCGGGCACGTGCTGCTCGTGTGGTCGTGCACGTGGCAAAGGTGAAAAACCCTACCACCATCATCCCTATCACTATCGCTACCACCAATGCTTCAGCCACCAGCATCAACCATCACTACCACCACCAACGTCACTACCACATGAACATCCATCCACTCGTCCGTACCCAGAGGACAGACCGTACCCCTGTTATCATGTGGTTTATTTACATTTCTCACTCTCCTCTCTCTCTCTCTCTCTCCTTGGGTCACTTGAGCATACGCTGAGTATTTCAATATTGTTGTCAAATTCTCGACCGATAAACATAAGGACTGACCTGATTTAACGACCTGCTTGGACCCAGTGTCAAGGAATAATCCACGAAAACCAAACATCTCACCTACTGCACTGGCTAATCAATACACTAAAATCACATCCAGATTCCCAGTTGGGTAGACAAAGGCATAGAACAAATTTGATCCAAATTTCACCATGAACGGGGATCGAACCTGGACTCACTTGCTTACGAGGTGAGTGCACTGCTACTGACCACGACATCATCCCAGTACAACCTCACCATCACGGTATCTCGGGCCACTGTGGTTCACCTGGGTACACTAAACCCTTGGGTACATTTACATGGCGATCCTCGTACATCCCCCCCTCCCCAGCCATCCCGGTACACAAAGGACATCCTAAGAATACAACCAAACCATTCCGGTACACAAACGAGACCACAGGAATACAATTAAAGCATCCCGGTACACAAAGAACACTAAGAATATAACCAAGCTATCCCGGTACATACACACACACACACACACACACACAAAGGAGGAGGGATAACTTGGTCCTGCTAGGCAACAAAGACCACAAGACCAAGCCAAGGGGAGGCGCTACCTGAACCTCTGGCAGTGACAAAGATCTTACAAAAAGTTCTTCTTCTTCTTCTTCTTCTTTTAGTCACGAAAAAGACAGCTGGCTGGACCCCGAGAGAGAGAAATGGTCATAGGAAACAGCAAAGACCAGTGAAGCAAGACCGAGAGACCTCTGTACTGGTTACGCTATGAGACAAAAAACTGGTCTCAGGCATGACAAAGACCCCTGGTTGAACCGACACACACACAGAGAGAGAGAGAGAGAGAGAGAGAGAGAGAGAGAGAGAGAGAGAGAGAGAGAGAGAGAGAGAGAGAGAGAGAGAGAGAGAGAGTCTGGTTAGAAAGAGGAACCGACCTAGACAGACCAAGGCAGTTTGGGCAGGTGAGTAGATGAAAGGGTAGGCGGACAGGTGAGTGGGTAAAGGAGCAGGTGAGAGGACAAGTGACCAGATGAGAGGGCAACTGCTTAGGTGTAAGGGCTGGCAAGCAGGTGAGAGGGCAGTCGGACAGGTAACATAAACTCTCACGTAACACTACCAACAGTTAGTTTGAGACATCATTATAATATCAACTTTCTGTAAGAAATACTTCAAAATGGACTTAAAATATAGCACCCCAGAGGTAGTATGCTGTAGTGAGTGTTTCATATTCAGATTGGGGTAAAAACATACCGGTATGTAATCTGAAACGTAAGTACAGGTTCAATTAATGTAGTACAGTTACAGTAATTATGACAAGATTTGAGTATCATACCAGTAAATCTGACCCAACCTAACTTTATATGGGGCACATTTTTACCATAACATTTTTCCCAGATTTGTTCATAAAATTTTATCAGATATTTTTTCCTTGATAAAATTTTTCACTGACAGATTTTTTGCCTCCAGATTGTCATGTACAGTGTGGCATAAAACACGGGGCAGTGTACTGAAGACCAGGAAGTGTTGGCTCTCACTCTTCACCATCATCACTGCTACCATCACCATTATAAACCACAATATCATTACCATATTCACCACCACAATCATCATCAACACCCTAACTAGGCCATCGTCACCATCATACACTGCTATTATAATCAATCATCATCAATCACCATTACTACCATATCATCACTATCGTCCACCACCACCACTACACCTTCACCACCACCACTTGACCTCCTCCTCCTCCCAGCAGCAGTAACCTTGGCCCAACGGACGCTGCAGACACCAGGGCAGTAGTGCCACCAGGGAGGGGGGAGGGTGAGGGAGAGAAGGAGGGAAGTGGTGGGGAGAAGGTCCTCTCTCTCTTGCTCCACCTAACTCCCCCCTTCCCCACCTCTCTCCTCCCTCCGCCCACCAACTTCCTCCTCCTCCTTCCCCTGTGCCCTACCCTGTCTACCACCTTCCCCCTGTTCCCTAGTAACCTATACCCATGGTCTACCCTGCCCCCTGCCCACCGCCACCTCGGTTTCCTCATTGCTTGGCACACCACAGCAGAATACCAACTTTTACTCTCGGCTGCGGAACAAAGAGGAATCCGAGCTAGAGACAGCGTGTCGTGCCCCGCGTGTCTGGGGGATGGGGAAGCGGGGCGGCAGTGGTTCAGGGTAGTGCCACGGTGCTCAGGCGTTCGGGTATACTTATTAATAGCCCCTTGATACGCCCACTAGCACAGAGTATTGCTAGTAGTATTGTTTTGAGTGTCCCGGTGAGAATAATACAATGTAAACAACAAAAATACTGACACACATAACCTTTTTCAAGTGTTGCGCCTCTCTTGAAAGACACCTGATAAAGTTTACTTCGCCAGAATAATACAGACAAAATGTGAACAATAACAACAACAATACATTAACCTTTTCAATTGTTGCAGCTCTTGAAAGGCATCCGACACAATATTGTTCACGTATCTCAACAAAATAAGATCCGTCCGTATAACACACGATCACTTGTACTGTTCTTATGGGTTCTTGGTCACGAGGCGGACTTGAGTACATTTCTAACTTGAAAGTACAGTAGCTTCCTAGACACACGTACTATGGTGTGTGTGTGTGTGTGTGTGTGTGTGTGTGCTGGGGTAACAGGGCACAAACCTCAGCGAAGGGTCTTTATTTATAACCTTTTACAAAAGTACTCAAGACCACCACTCTGCCGCCTCACAACACACACACACACACTTCCGTGGTTCGAGGCTACGGCCACACTCAACACCGGAAACGGATTTAGTGGTTAATTTCTTACTGCTGTAGTAGCTTGGTTTAGTGCAGTAGTTTCTGATGCATAACATGTAAGTTAAACCATCGTCCTCAGAGCTAAACTATCCTCCTCAGAGTTAAACCATCCTTCTCAGAGTTAAACCATCGTCCTCAGAGCTAAACTATCCTCCTCAGAGTTAAACCATCCTTCTCAGAGTTAAACCATCGTCCTTGAAGAGTTAAACCATCGTCCTCAAAGAGTTAAACCATCGCCTGAAGAGTTAAACCATCGCCTCAAAGAGTTAGACCATCACTCTCAAATAGTTAAACCATCCTCCTCAATGATTTAAACCAACCTCCTCAAAAAGTTAATTCATCGTCCTCAAAGAGTTAAACCATTGCCTCAAAAATTAAATCATCGCCTCAAAAATTAAACCATCGTCCTCAAAGAGTTAAACCATCGTCTTCAAAGGGTTAAACCATCGTCCTCAAAGACTTAAGCCATCGTCCTCAGGGGATTAAACTGGCTCAGCCATGTTAATATTATTATTTTGATCGGCTGTCTGTGTTCTTCTGGCTAAATAAACTGTTTCAATATCAATATCGTCCACAGGTTAAATCATTATCCTCAAAGGGTTAAAACCACTGCCACCAAAGAGTTAAACCACTGTACTACAGAGGTTAAACCTTATCGTCAGAATGTTAAAACCATCGCCCTAAAATGATTAAAACCTCGTCCTCAGAAGGATAAACCATCATTGTCACAGGATTAAAACCATTGTCCTAAGAGTAAAACCACCGTCCCCAAATGGATGAACCATCATTCTCAAAGGATTAAACCTTCGTCCTCTGAAACCTTCATCTTGGGGTTAAACCATCGTCATCAAAGGAATAAACCATGGTATCAGTCATGCCAACATAGAAATAACAGCCTCCATTCTCACCACCAGCATAACAAATTACCATTACCAACATAACGAATTAACAGCCTGAAACCTTACCAGCATAGCGAACTGCATACCAAACTGTACACTGAAAAACCCACGTGCCTTTGTTTGAGCAGCCGGAAGAATATTAACACAAAACATTACAGTCTAACAGAATATTTTTACAGCTGTACCGGTAGCTACTCCATCGTCGTCATTTGCCGGTCACACACACACACACACATACGGATACACAGTTCATCTCAAATCATGAAAGACTAGCACCACCATACTGCTGCCAAGCCCACATACCCACCACCCTCCCTCAGGCAGCTGGACGGCAGGTGGCGGTGGGGTGAGTACGGGCGGGCGTGGTAAGAGGAGAGGCGAGTGTTGAAGAAGAGGCACCGATAGATTGACGGATCGAGAGAGAGAGAGAGAGATACTTCCTCGAATTAGTTTAAAGATATTAACGAAAAAGTTTATAAAATTTACCTGAACTTGGATGTATATAACCTTTCGTGTTTTCAACATCGGGTTCCAAAAATCGGGGAAAAACCGATGTTTGTTTTTCCTGCCAAGTTGGTTATAAAAATGACCGATAGTGTAATGGATTTTATAATGATGATTTTTTTTACTCGATTGTACAAACTTCGGATATTTTTGTTGCCAATTTCTGGAAATTTGGGGATTGTTTTTCTTTTCTCACCAATAACCTTAACCGTATTATTATTATTCCATTCACCATTACTATAACAAATACAGTATTATCATTATCCCTGCACCTTCATACCCATCCTCAGTCTTATTTTTGTAAGTGGCTGCTTGTGTGTCTGTTGATTTTTCTGTCTGCTTCTGTGTCTGCCTACTTGTTTGTTTGTCTGTCTGCAAATCTGTCAATAGGTTGTCTCTCTCTCTCTCTCTCTCTCTCTCTCTCTCTCTCTCTCTCTCTCAGGGTGTGGAAACACTATCACGGGGATGACCGCGTTAATGCCAGTTGAACGGGTGACAGGCAGTTTTAACCTCGTCCACGCATGAATATTGGTCATGCAGTGTGTGTGTGTGTGTGTGTGTGTGTGTACCCCCTCTTTTTCACCACCACCGTCACGTTTGCTCTTGTCAACCAGGCGTATACGAAAGCATGTCTGTTTATGTATTCAGTACGCAACCATAGGCATTTGGTGTACACGGGGTATATATGTGTGTTTGTGATCTCACGTCTCCCTCCACACATTTAAACACATGTGTACACAAGGACTCACGTAGACGGTGGACGGAAATAAAGGCCACAGGAAAAAGTCACATGACTTGTACACATTGACAACTCCGTTGTTTCCATTTTCCCGTGTGATTTTATCAAGATATATATATATATATATATATATATATATGATGGCATTGCACGTAGCTTAGCTTAGGTTAGGTTAGGTTAGGTTAGGTTAGGTTAGGTTAGGTTAGGTTAGGTTAGGATAGGATAGGTTTTTTTTTCGTGCCTTTTTATGTGACTTTTTTCTTGTGACTTTTTCCTGGATTCACGTAGACATAGGGTATGAGTTTGTAAGTCAGCACACACACACACACACACACACACACACACCTGAGGAAGGTATAAGCTCTCTCTCTCTCTCTCTCTCTCTCTCTCTCTCTAGCGTACTTCGTTACCTCTCTGAGCTGCGTTACTTGCCGTGCGACAGGCATTGATCCATGCCACTCCTTCCCCCTAAACCACATCCCCCCACTCATGCATCTCCCACCTCACCCCACCCCACCCACAACCACCCACATGCGAGACCTCCCTCTCTTTCCTACTAATATGAATGTGTAGTAGTAGGAGTAGTTGTAGTAGTAGTACTGGTAGTAGTACAGCCAAAGTGAAAAGTTGCAGCAACTGTTGCTGCAAGTACCAGAGAATTTGCAAAAAAAAATAGCTATAGCGCAGGAGGTGGGCGCCTCGAACTGGTTAACTACGTTACCGATAAGAGCAAATGGTTTGTCTCAATAAACAAGAATTTACAGATGCCAATGCTCTAAGGTACGGTAGGCCAGTAGAAGGTTTGCCCTCCCAATGCGTGTGTGGCTCTTCCTATGACGTCGATCATGCCATGGTGTGTAAAAAGGGGGCTTCATATGCATGAGGCATGATGAAGTAAGGGATCTCACAGCAAATATGTTGAAGGAAATCTGCCGTGATGTCAGGGTAGAACCGACCCTCCTTCCATTGGACGGTGATATTTTCCAACATAGGACTTCAAACACATCCAACGAAGCCCGTGTTGACGTCAGTGCTCGAGGATTCTGGACGCGGGGACAGCAAGCCTTCTTCGACATCAGGATTTTTTATCCCATGGCCGCACACAGGAGAAACGAGAACGACAAGATAAGGGCATACGGGATGAGAATTCAGAACGTTGATCAAGGCAGCTTCACTCCTCTAGTGTTCACAACCTCTGGTGGGCTGGGACCAAGTGCAAGATGCTTCTATGCCAGACTCGTGGAGGTGATATCCGAACAGAAGCAGCAGCCCAGAAGTTATGTTACAGCCTGGATGAGATGTCGACTGTCCTTCTCTCTCCTTCGGTCGGATTTGCTCTTCCTCAGGGGAACGAGAGCATCGACCCCAAAACCGACAACAGCTCCAGATATTGACTATGAGGCAACAGTCACTGAATGCCGCATAGATCTGCGGCTCAACTAACTCAACACAGCTAGGATAGCTGCTATATGTATTAGGATATTTAATTTTAAGGTAATAAAATAGCGGCAAAGGTGTGGCTATTGGGGAGGCTGGAGGTCATATTTAAAAAAAAATAAAATAAATAAATAGTAGTAGTAGTGGTAGTAGTATTCACGTCAAGGGTTCATTTATCACTTCAGATACAGGTACAAGTACAGTTACATATACAGGCACAGATGCATATACAAGTACAGACACAGATAGGTACAGGTACAGACACAGGTAGGTACATGTACAGACACAGGTAGGTACAGGTACAGACACAAGTAGGTACAGGTACAGACACAGGTAGGTACGGGTACAGACACAGGTAGGTACAGGTACAGACACAGGTAGGTAGGAGTACAGACACAGGTAGGTACAGGTACAGACACAGGTAGATACAGGTACGGACACAGGAAGGTACAGGTACAGACAGGTAGGCACAGGTAAACACAGGTAGGTATAGGTACAGATCCTGGTAGGTACAGGTACAGACACAGGAAGGGACAGGTACAGACACAGGTAGGTACAGGTACAGACACAGGTAGGTACAAGATACAGACACAGGTAGGTACAGGTACAGACACAGCTAGGTACAGGTACAGACACAGGTAGGTACAGGTACAGACACAGGTAGGTACAGACACAGGTAGGTACAGACACAGATAGGTACAGACACAGATAGGTACAGGTACAGACACAGGTAGGTACAGACACAGACACAGGTAGGTACAGGTCCAGACACAGGTAGGTAAAGACACAGGTAGGTACAGGTACAGACACAGGTAGGTACGGGTAGAGACACAGGTAGGTACAGGTACAGACACAGGTAGGTACGGGTACAGACACAGGTAGGTACAGGTAGACACAGGTAGGCACAGGTACAGACAGAGGTAGGTACGGGTACAGACACAGGTAGGTACAGTTACAGACACACTTAGGTACAGGTACAGACACAGATAGGTACAGGTACAGACACAGGTAGGTACAGGTACAGACACAGGTAGGTACAGGTACAGACACAGGTAGGTACAGGTACAGACACAGGTAGGTACAGGTACAGACACTGGTAGGTACAGACACAGGTAGGTACAGACACAAGTAGGTACAGGTACAGACACAGGTAGGTACGGGTACAGACACAGGTAGGTACGGGTACAGACACAGGTAGGTACAGACACAGGTAGGTACAGGTACAGACACAGATAGGTACAGGTACAGACACAGGTAGGTACGGGTACAGACACAGGTAGGTACGGGTACAGACACAGGTAGGTACAGGTACAGACACAGGTAGGTACGGGTACAGACACAGGTAGGTACGGGTACAGACACAGGTAGGTACGGATACAGACACAGGTAGGTACGGGTACAGACACAGGTAGGCACAGGTACAGACACAGGTAGGTACAGGTACAGACACAGGTAGGTACGGGTACAGACACAGGTAGGTACGAGTACAGACACAGGTAGGTACAGGTACAGACACAGGTAGGTACGGGTACAGACAAAGGTAGGTACGGGTACAGACACAGGTAGGTACAGGTAAAGACACAGGTAGGTACAGACACAGGTAGGTGCAGGTACAGACACAGGTAGGTACGGGTACAGACACAGGTAGGTACGAGTACAGACACAGGTAGGTACAGGTACAGACACAGGTAGGTACGGGTACAGACACAGGTAGGTACGGGTACAGACACAGGTAGGTACGGGTACAGACACAGGTAGGTACAGGTACAGACACAGATAGGTACAGGTACAGACACAGGTAGGTACAGACACAGGTAGGTACAGACACAGGTAGGTACAGACACAGATAGGTACAGACACAGGTAGGTACAGACACAGGTAGGTACAGACACAGGTAGGTACAGGTACAGACACAGATAGGTAGGTACAGGTACAGACACAGGTAGGTACGGGTACAGACACAGGTAGGTACAGACACAGGTAGGTACAGGTACAGACACAGATAGGTACAGGTACAGACACAGGTAGGTACGGGTACAGACACAGATAGGTACAGGTACAGACACAGGTAGGTACGGGTACAGACACAGGTAGGTACGAGTACAGACACAGGTAGGTACGAGTACAGACACAGGTAGGTACGGGCACAGACACAGGTAGGTACGGGTACAGACACAGGTAGGTACGGGTACAGACACAGGTAGGTACAGGTAAAGACACAGGTAGGTACGGGTACAGACACAGGTAGGTACAGGTACAGACACAGGTAGGTACGGGTACAGACACAGGTAGGTACGGGCACAGACACAGGTAGGTACGGGTACAGACACAGGTAGGTACGGGTACAGACACAGGTAGGTACGGGTACAGACACAGGTAGGTACAGGTAAAGACACAGGTAGGTACGGGTACAGACACAGGTAGGTACAGGTACAGACACAGGTAGGTACAGGTACAGACACAGGTAGGTACGGGTACAGACACAGGTAGGTACGGGTACAGACACAGGTAGGTACAGGTAAAGACACAGGTAGGTACAGGTACAGACACAGGTAGGTACAGGTAAAGACACAGGTAGGTGCAGGTACAGACACAGATAGGTACAGGTACAGACACAGATAGGTACAGGTACAGACACAGGTAGGTACAGACACAGGTAGGTACAGCCACAGGTAGGTACGGGTACAGACACAGGTAGGTACGGGTACAGACACAGGTAGGTACAGGTAAAGACACAGGTAGGTACGGGTACAGACACAGGTAGGTACAGGTACAGACACAGGTAGGTACAGGTACAGACACAGGTAGGTACGGGTACAGACACAGGTAGGTACGGGTACAGACACAGGTAGGTACAGGTACAGACACAGGTAGGTACAGGTAGACACAGGTAGGCACAGGTACAGACAGAGGTAGGTACGGGTACAGACACAGGTAGGTACAGTTACAGACACACTTAGGTACAGGTACAGACACAGACAGGTACAGGTACAGACACAGGTAGGTACAGGTACAGACACAGGTAGGTACAGACACAGGTAGGTACAGACACAAGTAGGTACAGGTACAGACACAGGTAGGTACGGGTACAGACACAGGTAGGTACGGGTACAGACACAGGTAGGTACAGGTACAGACACAGATAGGTACAGGTACAGACACAGGTAGGTACGGGTACAGACACAGGTAGGTACGGGTACAGACACAGGTAGGTACAGGTACAGACACAGGTAGGTACGGGTACAGACACAGGTAGGTACGGGTACAGACACAGGTAGGTACGGATACAGACACAGGTAGGTACGGGTACAGACACAGGTAGGTACAGGTACAGACACAGGTAGGTACAGGTACAGACACAGGTAGGTACGGGTACAGACACAGGTAGGTACGAGTACAGACACAGGTAGGTACAGGTAAAGACACAGGTAGGTACAGGTACAGACACAGGTAGGTACAGGTACAGACACAGGTAGGTGCAGGTACAGACACAGATAGGTACAGGTACAGACACAGGTAGGTACAGACACAGGTAGGTACAGGTACAGACACAGATAGGTAGGTACAGGTACAGACACAGGTAGGTACAGGTAGACACAGGTAGGTACAGGTACAGACACAGGTAGGTACAGGTACAGACACAGGTAGGTACAGGTACAGACACAGGTAGGTACGGGTACAGACACAGGTAGGTACAGGTACAGACACAGGTAGGTACAGGTAGACACAGGTAGGTACAGGTACAGACACAGGTAGGTACAGGTACAGACACAGGTAGGTACAGGTACAGACACAGGTAGGTACAGGTACAGACACAGGTATGGACACAGGTACAGACACAGGTAGGTACAGGTACAGACACAGGTAGGTACAGGTAGACACAGGTAGGTACAGACACAGGTAGGTACAGGTACAGACACAGATAGGTACAGGTACAGACACAGGTAGGTACAGGTACAGACACAGGTAGGTACAGGTACAGACACAGGTAGGTACAGGTACAGACACAGGTAGGTACAGGTACACACAGGTAGGTGCAGGTACAGACACAGGTAGGTACGGTTACAGACACAGGTAGGTACAGGTACAGACACAGGTAGGTACAGGTACAGACACAGGTAGGTACAGACACAGACACAGGTAGGTACAGGTACAGACACAGATAGGTACAGGTACAGACACAGGTAGGTACAGGTACAGACACAGGTAGGTACGGGTACAGACACAGGTAGGTACAGGTACAGACACAGGTAGGTACAGGTACAGACACAGGTAGGTACGGGTACAGACACAGGTAGGTACGGGTACAGACACAGGTAGGTACGGGTACAGACACAGGTAGGTACAGACACAGGTAGGTGCAGGTACAGACACAGGTAGGTACAGACACAGGTAGGTGCGGTTACAGACACAGGTAGGTGCAGGTACAGACACAGGTAGGTGCAGGTACAGACACAGGTAGGTACGGGTATAGACAGAGGTAGGTACAGGTACAGACACAGGTAGGTACGGGTACAGACACAGGTAGGTACAGACACAGGTAGGTACAGACACAGGTAGGTACAGGTACACACAGGTAGGTACAGGTACAGACACAGGTAGGTACAGGTACAGACACAGGTAGGTACAGACACAGGTAGGTACAGGTACAGACACAGGTAGGTACAGGTACAGACACAGGTAGGTACAGGTACAGACAGGTAGGTACAGACACAGGTAGGTACAGACACAGGTAGGTACGGGTACAGACACAGGTAGGCACAGACACAGGTAGGTACAGGTACAGACACAGGTAGGTACAGGTACAGACACAGATAGGTACAGGTACAGACACCTGGTAGGTACAGGTACAGACACAGGTAGGTACAGGTACACACAGGTAGGTGCAGGTACAGACACAGGTAGGTACAGGTACACACAGGTAGGTACAGGTACAGACACAGGTAGGTACAGGTACACACATACATAACCTACATAATTATTACATCATATTACCATCTTGTACATACAGAAGGCCCCTCCCCCTCTTCTTTTTCGTCGTTTTCCTCCTCCTCTTCTTCATCTTCCTCCTCCACTTCTTCGTCTTCCTCCTCCTCTTCTTCTTCGTCTTCCTCCTCCTCTTCTTCTTCGTCTTCCTCCTCCTCTTCTTCGTCTTCCTCTTCCTCCCGTTTTTTCGTTTTCCTCCTTCTCCTCTTCATCACTCTAAACACCCAATAACAGGGACTCTCTTCCCCCTTTCCCATTTAATTCCCAATAATGGCTGTAACAAACACATTATATGAGAGAGAGAGAGAGAGAGAGACCCTGTGTATTGACATCTTGCAGTAACTTCCAGATGAGTTGGACAAGTTGAAACACAACATCCCAACGAACAAAATCTCACAGGACAAAATCATACCAATAACGTCTTTCATACTGACTGACTTTTCTTTCCCAGATTTCAAGTAAAACAATTTTATTACGCATTCTCCATTATACTGTCCCGGCTCTCTCTCTCTCTCTCTCTCTCTCTCTCCCTCTCTCTCTCTCAAATCTACCTCATTTGACCAAATTCCTCCTGTCTTATTATCTGAAAGTTGATGCTCAGAGATATGCCAGCTAGTCAGTCAGTCAGTCAGTCACTCACTCACTCAACCAACCAACCAACTAGCCAGTCATTCAGTCAGTCAGCCAGCCAGCAGTACCAAGACCTTTTCACTACTTTAACTCTTCCGTAGAGAGAGAGAGAGAGAGATCCCAAGCACTTAGACACGGGAGCTTCCGAATGCGAGCATCACGCCGGGAGGGACTACGACAATGCACAAGTTGGGAGGGGGGCTAACTTGGCAACTGCACTTACCTCCAAATTTTCCTAAAAAAAAATTAATGCGTTTCTCTCTCTCTCTCTCTCTCTCTCTCTCTCTCTCTCTCTCTCTCTCTCTCTCTCTAGTACTACAAGGCGGGCTGCAACACACTAAGCGTCTTACCTCCTGCTGGTGTTTGCTAATGGAGAGTGAGAGAAGAAGAGGAGAGAGGGAAGGGGAGTGGTGATGGAGGAGGAGGAGGAATAGTGAGAGAAGGAAGGGGAGAGAGAAAGGGAGTGGTGATGGAGGAGGAGTTTCAATAGGAACAATGAGAGGAAGAGAGAGAGACAGAGAGAGAAGGGTAGTAGTGATGAAGGAGGTGGAAGAGAGAGAGAGAGAGAAAGAGAGAGAGGGGGGAGTGGTGTGGTGTCCGGCGGTGTGTGGCAACAGCAGTGGGTGAGTCAGCTTATTGATCAGGGCGGCGGTGGTGGTGGTAGTGATGGCTCCCCTCCCCGACTGCCTGCCTTGCCTTGCCTGCCTGCTCTTGCCTGTCTCTAGGATAAAGCCTATCAAAGCTCTTATAACCTACGTTTCTACTGTTCTTTAGACAATGTAATGACATGATTACGAAAGAGGAAAAACGGAATAAACACAACCTTCCGGAAAATAAATCAAGAATATAGTGATGGCATCAGTGTTGAAACGTCCGTCCCTCCCTCCCTCCCTCAGGACCGGCCCTACACAGCTCTTTTAACCTACATTACGTTACTACTATTATTACTACTACTTCTCTTTAAACGTTACGGCAACACAACTATGAATAACATTGAAATCCTCGAGAATGAGCTTCGCTCATTGAGCTATTTTCTTAATAATACGAAAAAGGTGATGTTGCTTGGGCAGCAGCATAAACGTCCAGACGCCACCAGCGAATCATTTGAGACGAGAGGAAACGTTAGCTATCCGTTCAAAAATCACCTAAAAATCACTTTGAAACTCCCACAGAAATACCAAAAGTGAATAGAATAATATTGTAGTCTGATAAACTTCACTTGCGAATGGTATGAAATATATAAACCAGAAAAACACTGAATTAATCTCCAGGAAGGTTGCCCAAATTGCGACCCCGATGAAACGAAGCAAACAGACTCACAGAGGAGCTCGCCCGTGTTGGCTCACCTACTAACGTATCTCCGCTATGACCTCAAGTTAGACGTTTATTCTAAAAGCTTTACCTCACCTTGAGAATAAGAAGTGTTTATGCCTGCGTCTTTTACTACATAGACCTCGACCATCTGTGCCTCCATAATAAAGCAAGAATATGAGCCAAAGTTGCCGCCTTACGCGAGTGTCAAGCCAGCTTAATGGAGCACGGGTTAAGTTACCGAGGATTTCTTTATTAACTATTAATATTGGTACTACATATCCCTGCATGGCTCTTTTTTTTTTCGCTCTCTCTTCCGTCTGTTTATATCTCTCGGTGGTGGTGGGATGGGTGTGGTGGCGGTGTGGTTGTGAGGGTGAGGGTGTAAAGGTAGGGTGGTCTAGTGTTGGTGAGGGCGTGGTGTTATGGAAGTAGTGGTGGTACGGGTGTGGTGTGAGAGTGGACACTAGTTTGAGTGGGAGTGGTGGTGATGAGCCAGGTGTGTGTGTGTTGGTGAAAATGGTGAGAAAAGGTTAAAAAAAAAAAATATTCCACAATTTAAACTTGGCATTTTCCGACATATCCCCCAAAACCACCCCGTCAACCTAGCCATAGTAACTAGACCAATCATTATACAGGTGTGCACGACTCCCTAAACCAGCAGGAGAGTACACCCCGAGTAAAACATACCGTACCTGTCAGCACACACGCACACACGAGCACGCACATACATACACACACGATAAACCAGTAAAGCTATATAGTGGTGAGTATACGTCACAAAATATATAGTACCAAAATATTGTATCCTTAATATTGGATGACCGGAAGATTAGCTCCGAAGTTTCTTTCACTGTAAGATTATTGACCACCCGAATGGTACCTTGATGATTAGGTTAAGTTAGCTGTATATTAGTTCAGCCTTAACGTTAGGTTAGGTTAGCTGTAAGGTTAGGTTAGGTTAGGTTAGTTTTATGTTAGTTTAGCTTTAAGGTTAGGTTAGGTTAGCTTTATCTTAGTTTAGCTTTAAGGTTAGGTTAGCTTTATGTTAGTTTAACTTTAAGGTTAGGTTAGCTTTATGTTAGTTTAACTTTAAGGTTAGGTTAGCTTTATGTTAGTTTAGCTTTAAGGTTCGGTTAGCTTTATGTTAGTTTAGCTTTAAGGTTCGGTTAGCTTTATGTTAGTTTAGCTTTAAGGTTCGGTTAGCTTTATGTTAGTTTAGCTTTAAGGTTAGGTTAGCTTTATGTTAGTTTAGCTTTAAGGTTCGGTTAGCTTTATGTTAGTTTAGCTTTAAGGTTCGGTTAGCTTTATGTTAGTTTAGCTTTAAGGTTAGGTCAGGTTCTGTAAGGTATATGTTCGCCCCATTATTCCTTCTCTTCTTGTACTGAAAGATTTGTTAACTGACCCACTCCTCAATGTCACTCCTGTATGTCATCTATGTTCAGTGTGGATTAACCTGCCTCTGGTTACTACATTATCCCATTTAACCGCTAATGACTTATTACCATTACACTACTACAACTACTACTGCTACTATTACTAATACTCCACAAGAGTACTGCCACATACATGTAGCGAGAGAGTGAATCTTGCGAGGTCGTAAGAGAGAGAGAGAGAGAGAGAGAGAGAGAGAGAGAGAGAGAGAGAGAGAGAGAGAGAGAGAGAGAGAGAGAGAGAGAGAGAGAGAGGACGAAGGAGAGAATGAGTGGAAGGAGGGGGGGGGGCAGGGGGGATGGTAATGAACTCCTTTCTCCCCAACAAACTTGTGGTCAAACCCTTACACTTTACACTTTCTGTAATGACAAAAACATCACCTGCAACCTCTCTCTCTCTCTCTCTCTCTCTCTCTTCATTATGCTTTCCTCCTCCTCCTCCATCCTACGTAATCGTACCGTTGCCAAGGGGACGCGGGTGTGGGTGTGGCTTAGTCGTCTCAACGTGACAGCTGGAACATTGTTACTGAGGTGGGTTGTTGTATGAGTGGTGGGTTGTTGTATGAGTGGGGGGTTGGTGTATGAGTGGTGGGTTGTTGTATGAGAGGTGGGTTGTTGTATGAGTGGTGGGTTATTGTATGAGACGTGGGTTGTTGTATGAGGGTGGTGGGTTGTTGTATGAGTGGGGGATTGTTGTATGAGTGGTGGGTTGTTGTATGAGGGTGGTGGGTTGGTGTAGGAGGGTGGTGGGTTGGTGTAGGAGGGTGGTGGGTTGGTGTATGAGTGGGGGGTTGTTGTATGAGTGGTGGGTTGTTGTATGAGTGGTGGGTTGTTGTATGAGGGTGGTGGGTTGGTGTATGAGGGTGGTGGGTTGGTGTATGAGTGGGGGGTTGTTGTATGAGTGGTGGGTTGTTGTATGAGGGTGGTGGGTTGGTGTATAAGTGGGGGGTTGTTGTATGAGTGGTGGTGGGTGTCATGGGTAAGGTCGTCTGGCTTGGTACAGGATGGGTAAGGTCGTCTGGCTTGGTACAGGATGGGAGGGGTCGCCTGGCTTGGTACAGGATGGGAGGGGTCGTCTGGCTTGGTACAGGATGAGAGGGGTCGTCTGGCTTGGTACAGGATAGGAGGGGTCGCCTGGCTTGGTACAGGATGGGAAGGGTCGTCTGGCTTGGTACAGGATGGGAGGGGTCGTCTGGCTTGGTACAGGATGGGAGGGGTCGCCTGGCTTGGCACAGGATGGGTAAGGTCGTCTGGCTTGGTACAGGATGGGAGGGGTCGTCTGGCTTGGTACAGGATGGGAGGGGTCGCCTGGCTTGGTACAGGATGGGAGGGGTCGCCTGGCTTGGTACAGGATGGGAGGGGTCGTCTGGCTTGGTACAGGATGGGAGGGGTCGCCTGGCTTGGTACAGGATGAGAGGGGTCGTCTGGCTTGGTACAGGATGGGAGGGGTCGTCTGGCTTGGTACAGGATGGGAGGGGTCGCCTGGCTTGGCACAGGATGGGTAAGGTCGTCTGGCTTGGTACAGGATGGGAGGGGTCGTCTGGCTTGGTACAGGATGGGAGGGGTCGCCTGGCTTGGTACAGGATGGGAGGGGTCGCCTGGCTTGGTACAGGATGGGAGGGGTCGTCTGGCTTGGTACAGGATGGGAGGGGTCGCCTGGCTTGGTACAGGATGAGAGGGGTCGTCTGGCTTGGTACAGGATGGGAGGGGTCGCCTGGCTTGGTACAGGATGGGAGGGGTCGTCTGGCTTGGTACAGGATGGGAGGGGTCGTCTGGCTTGGTACAGGATGGGAGGGGTCGCCTGGCTTGGCACAGGATGGGTAAGGTCGTCTGGCTTGGTACAGGATGGGAGGGGTCGTCTGGCTTGGTACAGGATGGGAGGGGTCGCCTGGCTTGGTATAGGATGGGAGGGGTCGCCTGGCTTGGTACAGGATGGGAGGGGTCGCCTGGCTTGGTATAGAATGGGAGGGGTCGTCTGACTTGGTACAGGATGGGAGGGGTCGCCTGGCTTGGTATAGGATGGGAGGGGTCGCCTGGCTTGGTATAGGATGGGTGGGATCGCCTGGGTTGGTATAGGATGGGTGGGGTCGCCTGGCTTGGTATAGGATGAGAGGGGTCGTCTGGCTTGGTACAGGATGGGAGGGGTCGTCTGACTTGCAACATAATGTGGGCGTGCGTTAGGGGTGGGTTAAGCCAGCGGGAAGCTCGGCTGACACAACAAGTCGTGAACTCATGGATGGCTTCCTGCTACAAATCCCTTACATTGAAAACGACTTAGTAAAGGAAACTCTCTCTCTCTCTCTCTCTCTCTCCTCTCTCTCTCTCTCTCCACCATTGTGCTGGATAAAGTGGCTGAAATGCAGGTAAAACACGGTGTTTGTTTAGTCAAGGAAGTGGACAGGTCAGTTTGTTTGGTTGATCGACAGCTGTTTGATGGGCCGCACAGATGATGGTTCACGTTTGTGGATAGTCGAGTGGATGGATGGATGGATGGATGTAATGATGAATGGATGAGTGGATGGATAAATGGAGCGATGGTTGGATGAGTGGATAGATGGAATGATGGATGGATGAGTGGATAGTTGGAGTGATGGATGGATGAATGGATAGATGGAGTGATGGATGGATGCATGGCCTGATTGGCAGATATAGGATTAATGGTTATATAGATGGACGGTTGAATACATGGATGAGTGTATTGGATGGATGGATGGATGAATGGAGCGCTGATAAAAGAATTGGAGAGGAGTGAATGTAGATAAGATAGATAGATAGATAGATAGATAGATATTCTTACATACATAAAGAATGATAGATTAACAGACAGGCAAACATATAAGACAGCCAGGCAGAGACAGATGGACAGGATGATCAATAGGATAGGGGGAGGGGTAAGACAGCTCTGTCAATTTCCCCGACAGGTTATTGAATGTATAAAAACAGTGACAAACAGTATTTCTTTTTTGCCGACAGAGAGAGAGAGAGAGAGAGAGAGAGAGAGAGAGAGAGAGAGAGAGAGAGAGAGAGAGAGATAGAGAGAGAGAGAGAGAGAGAGAATGCTGCCGAATTTATCACACTGAACATTATCTGTCGGGTAAACAAAGAGGGCAGGGCGGGAGGGTGGTGGGAGTCCCGGAAAGACTGACAATTCCTCACTTCCAGGAACTTACAGTGTGTCCCATAGTCTTCACACACTCCCAAGGCATTTTAATCACAGACAAAAATGTTATTCTTTATGCTTATTAGTTTTCTACCAGCCCGTGTCATCATCATCATCATCATCATCATAATAATAATAATAATAATGATACAATAATAATAACAATAAAGAAGAAAGAAGAATAGGAAGCAAAATAATATGATAATTACATCTATACAATACAGTGTGTGTGTGTGTGTGTGTGTGTGTGTGTGAGTGCTCTAAAGATAGAGAGCGGATGTCTGGTCGAACACTATCAGTTGCCCCACCACCCAGGCGACGTACTGTATATACTAAGTAACTCAACTATTGTACCACTACTTCTCGCCAGCCTCCGCCTCCAGCAACAAGACACACACACACACCATCACAGTACCGTCACTCAGGACTCAAGCGGCGGAAGACCTTAAACTCAGGCTAATGACCCAGCAAGACACTCACCTGCAAGACAAAAGAAAAACTAATATTATAAAAAGTCATTTATCTATTTCTAAAGATTTATTAATTTATTACAACTATTTTCTCAAACCTAAAAACCAATCAGAACCTCAATCAGCTCTACACAAACTCAGGATAAACCACACGACTGGTTTAACTTATTGATGGGAACACCAGCTGATCCAAGTAAAATAAAAATACAAAATAAAAAAACATATTGGTCACCGCTCTGTACACGGAGTCGCTAGCGGTGATAAATCATGTTCGTATATGACGTTTAATTGTGGCTTCAATTGTGTTTACCTCTGAGCTTACACGTTGTTTACAGTTGTGTATGCTGGTTTGTATTTGGTGTTTACATTTTTACATCGTCATTACTGTTGTTTATCCGTCTACATCAAACGGTGATACTATGCCATTTTCGTGATGTCATCGTTTATTTGTTTGCAAAGTAGTCCTTGTTTACACTCATAATTAACTCTTTATATTGCGCTATTTTACTTGTTTTTTTTTGCCAACTTGTTTCCATTGCGTTTATTGTTGCTTAAAATGGTTTTATACCTGTTGTTTACTTGTGTTTACATCCAAGGCTCAATTTTTCCTTAACATTGGTTAAATAACCTGTGTTTACGTACCTGCATCTCATTTATATACCCGTTGTTTTCATAATATACATCTGTTTTTTCATAGCATTAATCTGTATATTGTATAGCATTTGTCTATAAGCTCTTTACCGTTTACATCGCATTTACCTATTGTTTACATAGCATTTATATGCTTATATAGCATTTATATGCTTATATAGCATTTATATATTGCTTACATTAGCATTTATCTATTGTTTACATAGCATTTATCTATTGTTTACATAGCATTTATATATTGTTTACATAGCATTTATCTATTGTTTACATAGCATGTATATAGTGTTTACATAGCATTTATATATTGTTTACATAGCATTTATCTATTGTTTACATAGCATTTCCCTGATTCTTTTTTACACCTGGCGATGCTCAGGTGTCCAGCAGCATAGTCGAAAACCAAAATCAACTCAAGAATACCTGCAAATCACCCCTTCCCCCCCCCCCCCCCCAATGTCTCACCCAGCCTCTTAGCTCCTTTGCCCCTAGCTTCCCCACTTGCCTCACCCATCTCCCCTTGGCTCACCAACCCCTCTTTACCTTACCTCCCCCCCCCTTGCCTCAGCACCCCCCACTTGCCTCTCCCTCAAGACGCTGCCGCTGTAATGTGGATGTTGCTTCGTGGACTAAATATTTCCCACTGGGAAAAATCCCAACAGGATATATTAGACTATATACAAGCTCAGGGGTCCTTCATATCCATAAACTCTATTAAGTTATGTAAGGTTAAATTAAGTTATATTAGGATTAGGTTAAGTTAGGTTAGGTACAACTTGTTGCTGTACCAGGATTACATAACTTCTTTTACCCCGTGCCGTTACATCACCGTTTCAACAGAGTCCCTTTGACCACGACAAAACGAGAGGTAACAGCAGTAGACCAGGGCTATAAAATAACAACAACAACAGGTAACAGGTACCAACTGACCAGATGCCGCAACCATCACCACCACCCCCCACTGGCACCATCAACCACTAGCTTCGCCGCCACTCCCCCCCCCCCCCCCATCATCACCTTCCCCGTACCACCCCACCCCCCTTAATCACCTTAGCCGTCACCACCCCCCCCCCCACCAACCACCAGGTAACGCAGGTAAGGTGAGTGGGTACACATTATCAACAGCAAGTAACGTAGACGAGTCCTCAGTAGCAAGTATCGCAGACGAATCCTCAGTAGCATGTGACGACGACTAGTCCTCAGTAGCAACTACAGTAGCCAGTAACGCAGATGAACAGTTGCAGGAAGAGAAGGAGTAACAGAAGGAGAAGGACGAGGCAGAAGAGAAGAAGCAGAGAATGAAGAAGATGTGAAGGAAGAGAAGAAGGAAGGGCAGAAGCAAAGAAAGAAGAAGCAGGGAGGAGGAAGAAGATCAGAAGCAGAGGCGAGGAAATAAGAAGCATGGGAAGAGGAGGAGGAAAGGCAGAAGGGAGGAGGAGGGAGACGTGGGTCGCACTTCGGCAAGGCAGTACAGTACACCCTGGTGGCTGGCCGGGAGGGTCTCGGGTGACGGCCCACCTTAACTACCCAGTTCCTCCCGCCTCCATTTTATTTTTACTCCCTCGTTTGGTCGCACCTGTAAACACCTGACACCAGTACCACCACCACCAACGTTACTACTACCAATAAGACTACCACCAACACAACCATCAACCCGAGCACCACTACCATCAACACCACCACAATGACCACCATCACTACAATGTGTATTTACTGACGCCATGTAACATGTAATAATCCAGATCGTACTACGTTAAGTAATAATTCCTTGAGATAATTGTACAGTATATATCAGGTGTCAGTAAGAGGGCCCTCACTTGGCTCAGTCATATTGATGTTATTGTTCACTGTGTTTCTGCAATTTTCTTTGGGGAAAAATAAACTCTCTCTCTCTCTCTCTCCTACAAACCCATTCCCTATCTAGTCCCCCGGTCCTTGTATCCTTCCTCCCCATATTCTCATCTCCCCTCCACATCTCCCAACCTCAAAATCACCCCCCCTCTTCCCCTCCCCCATCACGAAGATCACTCACCATTCTCACCACATTCCACGACAATCTACAAACCTTGAACGTTTTTCTGTGTGTGTGTGTGTGTGTGTGTGTGTGTGTGTGTGTGTAATAATAAAAAATAATAATAAACGGTTTATTAATAGAGTTGCAGTCGGTGGCTGAAAATATACAGACTTACATTAGATTTAGACATAATGATATAATATGCATTGAATACATTTACAGGGCTGTGCAGTACATAAATCAGGAGTTGTTTATTATTTTAACAATAGATGGGATGGTGCTGTTCTTATATCTATCGGTGTGGGCTCTTATGGGCTGAATTTTGTTGTAGTGGCAGACTGCGCGAGTTGGGTGGGGGGGCTGCAGGTGGCGATGGCGAGGGTGGTGCAGTAGTCCACGGCCAAACCTTTCCAGTGCTTGGTGGTGGAGGTCACTGAGGGATGGCATTTCCAGGGCGGAGTGTGTGTGTGTGTGTGTGTGTAGCGTAATACAGACCACAAGATTTCACTGTACACACACACACACACACACACACACAACGGCGTGACCCATCAGCCAAAATGACCACCTGCTTCACCTACCCTTCCTCTATCACCCTTCCCCTTCCTCCCTCTTTCCCTCCCTCCTGTGTCACCCTCCCCCTCCCTCCCTCCGGTCAACACCTGTCTTCCGTCAGTAGTGATAGTACCACCACCACCACCATCACCACAACTACCACCCCTAACACCATGGCCACCACCCCAATACCACCGTTACCCTGCCTCTGAAACAAACACACACACACACACACACACACACATACACACACAGAGCGCCAGTGTAAGCAGAAGGTAGGCGAGCGCTCGTCTGACAAGTGTTAGAGAGAGAGAGAGAGAGAGAGAGAGAGAGAGAGAGAGAGAGAGAGTAATAAACATGTAATTAAATAATGGAATAAACCAGAAAGGTCTCTCTCTCTCTCTCTCTCTCTCTCTCTCCAGTAATACTAAACCCAGACAGCAAGAAGCCTCGCTACTCTCACCCCCTCAACTCTCCCCTCTCACTTCCTGGAGGCAACGGAGAGAGAGAGAGAGAGAGAGAGAGAGAGAGAGAGAGAGAGAGAGAGAGAGAGAGAGAGAGAGAGAGAGAGAGAGAGAGAGAGAGAGAGAGAGAGAGCATAAGAACATAAGAATAGAGGAAACTGCAGCGGGCCTATTGACCCATACTGGGCAGTCCCGTTTATACCCAACCCCTATTGCTCATATAAGCATCCAACCTATATTTGAAGCTATTCAGCGTATTCGAGTTAATGATGATATTTGGTAACTTGTTCCATTCATCCACTACTCTGTTTCCAAACCAGTGTTTACCTATTTCACGCCGAAATCTAAATTTGTCTAATTTAAAACCATTGTTACGAGTTCGCTCCTGGTTGGATAGTTTGAGTGCCTTTGTAATGTCCCCTTTGTTTAACCCTGACTTCCATTTATACACCTCCATCATGTCGCCCCTCACTCTACGTCTCTCGAGGGAGTACAAATTAAGATGCTTTAACCTGTCTCTATACTCAAGGTTCCTAATGCCCGGGATTAGTCTTGTCATTCTCCTCTGGATTCTTTCCAATGATTCTATATCCATTCTGTAATACGGTGACCAGAACTGAACTGTGTAATCCAGGCGAGGTCTCACAAGCGCTAGATATAATTTTAAGATGACCTCGCTAGTCTTGTAACTAACATTCCTTTGTATGAACCCAAGTACTTTATTAGCCTTGTTACGAGCAAAAACACATTGTTTACTTGGCTTAAGATTCCTACTTATCATTACTCCTAAATCTATCTCGCAGTTGGATTCCACAATGGCATCGTTGTTCATCATGGTAACTGGTTTCCCTGTTTACATCTCCTATACTGAGTACTTTACATTTGTCCTTATTGAATTTCATCTGCCATTTTTCCGACCATTCGAAAAATTTGTTTAGATCCTCCTGTAGTTTTGCAGAGTCCTCGTCAGATTTAATTACACGTCCTATTTTAGTGTCATCAGCAAATTACTTATGTTGCTGTCTATGCCGATATCTATGTCGTTTATGTATATAACAAATAATAATGGTCCAAGTACTGAGCCTTGGGGTACTCCACTAGTGACGTTGCTCCAATGCAATTTAGTGCCGTTTATGCTCACTCGCTGTTTCCTGTCCTGTAACCACGCCCTAATCCATTTAAGGATATTACCTTTGATGCCATGCGCTTCTACCTTTCTAATTAGTCTTTCGTGGGGGACTCTGTCGAAGGCTTTGCTTAAGTCGATGGGATGGGGTTAGAGAAAGAGTGTAAGACTGAGCCTATTGTAGTGCTGGAATGGGTGGGGGAATGGGATTAAGAGGATGAATGGGGAGTTTAGGGGGTAAATAGGTGGGTGGGGGGAGGGGCTGAGCGTGGGTGAATGAGGGAGGGAAATGATGTTTGTGGTGTTCCATGAATCATGAGGGTGGGAGAGGGCTACAGTAACGATGGAGGGGAGGGGGTGAAGTGGTTGGGGAGAGAGATGGGGGAGTTCATAAATCATGGGGGTGTAGATGACTCTTTAAAGCAGGGGAGGGAGGGAGGGAGAAGGAAGGACTAAGATGGAATGGAGTTGGAAGAGGGATTGAGTGAAATAGGAGATGGGAGTGGAACAAGGAAAAGGGAGGAGGTGGGGCGAAAATTTAGACCTAAAAAGAGACATTAGAGAAAGAGGGGGAGGGGAAAGATGAGAGGAAGGAGGAGGAGGGGGGAAAAGAGGGGAGAAGGGGGGAGAAGGAGGGGGAGAAGAAAGATGAGAGGGAGGAGGGGGGAAAAGGGGGGAGGAGAAGAAAGATGAGAGGAAGGAGGAGGAGGAGGGGGAAAAGGGGGGGGAAGAAGGAGGAGGAAATGGGAGACACAGGAAGAGATGAAATAAGATATCTTGTTGAGAGAGAGGAGGAGGAGGAGGAGCAGGAGGAGGAGGAGAAGGAGGAGGAGGAGGAGAAGGAGGTCTCGTAGCCAAGTCTTTGTTGTACTCCCTTAATTACCTGGGGTAAAAACAGTTCAGGTACAGGTACACTTAAGGTACAGGTAGATACAGGTGCACTTAAAGTACAGGTAGTTACAGGTACACTTAAAGGTACAGGTAGATACAGTACAGGTACACTTAAGGTACAGGTACACTTAAAGGTACAGGTAGTTACAGGTACACTTAAAGGTACAGGTAGATACAGTTACACTTAAGGTACAGGTAGATACAGGTACACTTAAAGGTACAGGTAGATACGGGTACACTTAAGGTACAGGTACACTTAAAGGTACAGGTAGATACAGTACAGGTACACTTAAGGTACAGGTACACTTAAAGGTACAGGTAGATACAGGTGCACTTAAAGGTACAGGTAGATACAGGTACACTTAAGGTACAGGTAGATACAGGTACACTTAAGGTACAGGTAGATACAAGTACACTTAAGGTACAGGTAGATACAGGTACACTTAAAGGTACAGGTAGATACGGGTACACTTAAGGTACAGGTAGATACGGGTACACTTAAGGTACAGGTAGATACAGTACAGGTGCACTTAAGGTACAGGTAGTTACAGGTACACTTAAAGGTACAGGTAGCTACAGGTGCACTTAAAGGTACAGGTAGATACAGGTACACTTAAAGGTACAGGTAGATACAGGTACACTTAAGGTACAGGTAGATACAGGTACACTTAAGGTACAGGTAGATACAAGTACACTTAAGGTACAGGTAGATACAGGTACACTTAAAGGTACAGGTAGATACGGGTACACTTAAGGTACAGGTAGATACGGGTACACTTAAGGTACAGGTAGATACAGGTACACTTAAAGGTACAGGTAGATACAGGTACACTTAAAGGTACAGGTAGATACAGGTACACTTAAAGGTACAGGTAGATACGGGTACACTTAAAGGAACAGGTAGCTACAGGTACACTTAAGGTACAGGTAGTACAGGTACACTTAAAGGTACAGGTAGATACAGGTACACTTAAGGTACAGGTAGATACGGGTACACTTAAGGTACAGGTAGATACAGGTACACTTAAGGTACAGGTAGATACGGGTACACTTAAGGTACAGGTAGATACAGGTACACTTAAGGTACAGGTAGATACAGGTACACTTAAAGGTACAGGTAGATACAGGTACACTTAAAGGTACAGGTAGATACAGGTACACTTAAGGTACAGGTAGATACAGGTACACTTAAGGTACAGGTAGATACAGGTACACTTAAAGGTACAGGTAGATACGGGTACACTTAAGGTACAGGTAGATACGGGTACACTTAAGGTACAGGTAGATACAGGTACACTTAAAGGTACAGGTAGATACAGGTACACTTAAAGGTACAGGTAGATACAGGTACACTTAAAGGTACAGGTAGATACAGGTACACTTAAGGTACAGGTAGATACAGGTACACTTAAGGTACAGGTAGATACAGGTACACTTAAGGTACAGGTAGATACAGGTACACTTAAGGTACAGGTAGATACAGGTACACTTAAGGTACAGGTAGATACAGGTACACTTAAGGTACAGGTAGATACAGGTACACTTAAGGTACAGGTAGATACAGGTACACTTAAGGTACAGGTAGATACAGGTACACTTAAGGTACAGGTAGATACAGGCACACTTAAGGTACAGGTAGATACAGGTACACTTAAAGTACAGGTAGATACCGGTACACTTAAGGTACAGGCACATTTATAGGTACAGGTAGTTAGGTTAGGTTAGGCCAAGATTAGGTTACATTAGGTCAGGCCAATGGTTAGCTTCGGTTAAGGTAGCCCAAGGATTAGGTTAAGTTAGGGTAGGCCAAGGGTTAAGTTAACTTAGGTTGGCAAAGGTGAAGTTAGGTTAGATAAGGTCAAGCCAAGATTAGGTTAGGTAATGATTAGGTTAAGTTAGGGTAGGCCAAGATTAGGTTAAGTTAGGTCAGGCAAATGGTTAGGTTTAGTCAGGGTAGCCCAAGGTAAGGTTAATTAAGTCAATAATAAGATAACTTAGGTTAAGTAGGTCAAGATTAGGTTGTTAGATCACGCCAAGGTTAAGTCAGGTCAGGTAGGAGTTAAGTTAGGTTAAGCTAGGTTTGAGAGAGAGAGAGAGAGAGAGAGAGAGAGAGAGAGAGAGAGAGAGAGAGAGAGAGAGAGAGAGAGAGAGAGAGTATTGATACATACCGTGTTTGTTCTCGCTACTGGTAGAGATTATCAGGTGTGCGTTGACTACCTCCCCCCCCCCCCCCCGTCTCTCTCGCGATGAACTAGGTCATTGATCAATATACCTCCAGCAGGCTCAACCACCCACGACTGTCACCACCGTCCAGCACACACACACACACACACACACACACACACACACACACACACAGTCTCCTAACTTCATTTCCTCTCTCTCTCTCTCTCTCTCTCTCTCTCTCTCTCTCTCTCTCTCTCTCTCTCTCTCCCAGGACCCAGACAGATGTGGGCGACCCCCTTACAAGCCGGTAGTTTCCCCTCTCACGGTACCTCTCGCCTCCCTTTGCCATAGTAACAGTGTGAGAGGAGAGGAAGGAAGAGGAAGGGAGGGAAAATGTCGACAGTAAAAGAGAGAGAGAGAGAGAGAGAGAGAGAGAGAGAGAGAGAGAGAGAGAGAGAGAGAGAGAGAGAGAGAGAGAGACCTACTTACACTACAGTATGTAAGGGGGTGAGAGGGAGGGGGGAGGGGAGATGAAGTCATTACGATCCCCAAAAACTAAACTCCCTTTCTCTCTCCTTCCCTCCATCCCTCTTCTGCTCCTCACCATCACCTCTACCCTCTCTATCTACCCGTCCTATCCCCTATCCCCTCACTGCCGCCAACCATACAGTGTAGTTAGGAGATGAAGGGAGGAAGAACTTCTCTAAAATCCTACATCACCTCCTATCCTTCTCTATCCTCCTCCTCTATCCCCAATATCCCTCCTCATCCTCTCCTCTCCCCTACCAACACACACTACTACACCTTCATCTATTTTTAAATCTCCCCACGACACACACACACACACACACACACACACACACAATGTACAGTTAGCGTTTTCGTCAACAAACTGAACAATAATTGATATAATGAATAAAGTACGGGACTGTAATTAATAAGTGCCCGTTGTATATTTAGTTGGTATAATTGAGGTAATTTATTCAACATTTATAAGACGAAATTGTTCCTCAATTATATATCAAATAATACCGTAAATATAATAAAGTAATAATAATAATAATAATAATAATAATCACGTACAGGCACATGACCTGAATATCGGTGCAGTGGAGATGAGGGGGAACCAATCACCTTGGCTCCCTCCTTCCCACACGTCACTAATAGTTATATCAATTTCACGTTTGTCTGTACAGGTTTTAATGGTGACCCTGAGAGAGAGAGAGAGAGAGAGAGAGAGAGAGAGAGAGAGAGAGAGAGAGAGAGAGAGAGAGAGAGAGAGAGAGAGATATGTCGCCGTCTGGGAAACACCATCAAGCTCTGGTCTAGTTTCCCCTCTCACACACCGCTGCCAAACGCCCGTTGCCGCCACACCTCTCACCCAGACACACACGAGAAAAATAAAAAATAAATACAAATTCTCCCACACTCATAAGAGATATCACAATTAACGTTGGTGTAAAGAGGCTAGCCATTACCTCAGTGTTGCCAGGACGGAGGTAATAACGATGGGTTCAACTGTGGCTCTGGTAACATTCCCCGCCTAAACTCGCTTCCCTCTCCACCCGCCAATTTTTCCCCGCGCCATTTAATCAACCTTAACTAAAAAAAAAAAAAAAAATACCCAACATTTCCAAATTAAAACAACCATAAAAACGGCTTAAAAAATAGTGATAAAAACTGTTTATGCGACTAAGAAACACAAATACAAATACAAATATCGTTATCGCGAACATAAGACCCCAGTCAAAAACGAAGCTTCCCGCCCTGGCAGCTGCTCCCCCCCCCCACCCCCCCTGTCACCGCCTCTGTCTGTGACGTCACCTTCCTTTGCCAGATCTTATCAATTTATGATAGAAAGAAAATAGAGGGATAGAAAGATAGATGGAATGATAGATAGACATTGCCAGATATTTATTCGGTAAAACTGTCTTACAAGCTCACACTGGTTCAGCGCTATGAAGTACATAAACAGTGCAGCTGGTGGGGTAGGTTAGGCAAGACAATGGTAGGGTTAGGTTAGGCTACACAATGGTAGGGTTAGGTTAGGGTAGGCTAGGTAGGTTAGGCTAGACAATGGTAGGATTAGGTTAGATTAGGTTGGATTAAGTTTAGGTTACATTAGGCCTCATTAGGGTAGGGTAGGTTAGGCCACACTAGGGAAGGTAGGTTAGGCCACACTAGGGTAGGGTAGGTTAGGCCACACTAGGGTAGGGTAGGTTAGGCCACACTCGGGTAAGGTATGTTAGGCCACACTAGGGTAGGGTAGGTTAGGCCACACTAGGGTAGGGTAGGTTAGGCCACACTAGGGTAGGGTAGGTTAGGCCACACTAGGGTAGGGTAGGTTAGGCCACACTAGGGAAGGTAGGTTAAACCACACTAGGGTAGGGTAGGTTAGGCCACACTAGGGTAGGGTAGGTTAGGCCACACTCGGGTAAGGTAGGTTAGGCCACACTAGGGTAAGGTAGGTTAGGCCACACTAGGGAAGGTAGGTTAGGCCACACTAGGGTAAGGTCGGTTAGGCCACACTAGGGTAGGGTAGGTTAGGCCACACTAGGGAAGGTATGTTAGGCCACACTAGGGTAGGGTAGGTTAGGCCACACTCGGGTAAGGTATGTTAGGCCACACTAGGGTAAGGTATGTTAGGCCACACTAAGGTAGGGTAGGTAGGTTAGGCCACACTAGGGTAGGGTAAGGTAGGTTAGTAGGTTAGGTTAGGCCCATTAAAGTAGGGAAGGTCACGCCAGACTTGAAATTAGGTTGAGTTACATTGGATAATTTTGTCTCCTAAATTATGTTAAGAAAATTATAGTCATAGAATTATATCTCTATGGTGAACCTCCCTTAACCCCCCCCCCCTCTCACCTTTCTCCTCTTCCTTCACCCCTTCATCCACAACTACCATTCTCTCTCTCTCTCTCTCTCTCTCTCTCTCTCTCTCTCTCTCTACAACTATAACCTCGCACCCACCCCCCCCCTCCCCTCCCCCCCACCGTCCCTCAACAACCACACAGTTTTACCAGACCTACAATTGACCTATATCCGACGACTACCACCATCACCACAACTACTACCAAAACCACCACCACCCATTTACATAACCACTAACACCACTACTGCCAACACCATCACATCACCACCCCCCCCCCCTCACAACAACAACTACTACCAGTATCCTCAAACATCACTAGAAACATCGTCACCACCAATGACTAACATCTACAACCACAACTACCAGCATGGCCTTGATTAGTTACTACTACTACTATAAACATCACCACCAGTCACCACCACCTTTCCTATCACAACTACCACAATCACCGCCATTACCACTACTCTCACCAGACATACGACCGAGGCCTGGTGACTGTGAGGCCGTGACCGACTGACTGAGTGATGGGTGACGGCCACCCCCCCCCTCCCCAACACACACACTACCCTCCTCATCCCACCTCCCTCCCTCCCGTCATCCATCCTCTTCATCTTTCATCCCTCCCACTCGTCATCCACCCTCATTTATCATCCATCCCTCCCGTCATCCACCCTCCTCATCCAACCCTCAGCTAAATCTTGATTCTCGTTCTCAAATATGTATGACGTCACGGATTCAGCAGAACGAACCTTGGTTGGTCGACCGCATGAGAGCGGAGTCAAGGAGTGTTCACACCCGACTGAACACTGACGAACCACTCTTGAATGGCTCCACAGCAAAACACGAGAATAAAACACCGAATAATATGAGTGCGTGAGGTGTGTGTGTGTGTGTGTGTGTGTGTTAAAGAAGTTTTAGCCATCTTGGTTTCAGTACAAGTAACTAGGATAAAATAAAATAAAAAATAAATAAAAAAATAAAAAATACGTTTTTCTGATAATTTCACTACAAACTGAGTAAAATAAAATACAAATATTGGATACTTTTTAAAATTGGACACAAACAAATCTATTTTTTGTGGCGTTTAATAAAAAAAAATCGGTGATGAAACAAAATAAAGAACGTTGTGTGTTTCTGCATTCAAAAAAAAATCCTGAAGGTTTAGATACAAACTAAAGGGAGAATAAAACTGGATTAAAACTTAACTCTGCAGTGTTTGTTTAAATCTCCATCAGGAGTGTGTGTGTTTTTTTTGTCTAGCCAAACAGAAAAGAAAGATAAAGGGTTAAAACAACTTAAAACTGTGTGTGTGTGTGTGTGTGTGTGTGTGTGTGTGTGTGTGTGTGTGTGTGTGTGTGTGTGTGTGCGTGTGTGTCCATGCAAGCGAGCTGAAAAGCAATAAAATAGAGAAAACAAATCCTTAACTGTGGAGTTTGTTTTGTAAAGTTTGACAACAAGGGAAGGAAAAAATAATTAAAAAACACCAACAATATTAAACAATCCGTCTTTCACTGTTATTACACACACACACACACACACACACACACGCACACACACGCACACTCACACACACACACACACGCACGCACGCACACACACACACACATACGCACGCGCACACACACACACACACACCTAACGGACTTTCGGGTCTAACAGGCTAACCCCCCATATATAGTGAGTAAGATGGAAGTTTCACTGTACTAAGCATGGCGGCCGGAACCCTGCATGACTCAATTAAAGGCGACTGACACTCTTTAATAACATGGCTGACTTGACTCTCCGTGACTCAATTAAAAGCGACTATTACTACAATTACTCTGCCTCATGGTTGACTTAACTCTTTGGGTGTGATTATTATTTTGTATTCAACCACCACCACTACTGTCATTATTAACCACAATTATCAACCATAATCACCATCATTCTCACTGTCAATTACCACCACCATCAACTCCTACAACAATCACCACCAGCAACAACAACGACCACCACACTATATAACACCACAACTATCACACACACACACAACCCCACCGACTCACAACCGACATCAACCAACACCAACAACAACCAACCACCAAATCACGACACTCCACAACGCCACTCCACACGCACCAATGCCACCACCTCCACCTGCAACACACCACCACTGCAACCACCACCACATCAACAACACCTACACTCCACCACCAAACTCACAGCAGCCACCACTGCCAAAACAGACAGCTACCACCACTGCCAACAACAGTCCACCACTGCCACACCCTCATGCCCAACTCCACCACTGCCAACAACCACCACCACTGCCAACAAGCAACCACCACCACTGCCAACAACAACCACCACCACTGCCAACAACAACCACCACCACTGCCAACAACAACCACCACCACTGCCAACAGCAACCACCACCACTGCCAACAACAGCCTCCACCACTGCCAACAACAACCACCACCACTGCCAACAACAGCCTCCACCACTGCCAACAACAGCCTCCACCACTGCCAACAACAGCCTCCACCACTGCCAACAACAACCACCACCACTGCCAACAACAACCACCACCACTGCCAACAACACCACCACCACTGCCAACAACACCACCACCACTGCCAACAACACCACCACTGCCAACAACAACCACCACCACTGCCAACAACCACCACCACCACTGCCAACAACAGCCTCCACCACTGCCAACAACAACCACCACCACTGCCAAACGCCCACACTGCCAACAACACACACCACCACTGCCAACAACACACACCACCACTGCCAACAACACCACCACCACTGCCAACAATACCACCACCACCATGAACCAGACAGGTACAAGATAACTGGGCTGCGAGGACCAACTGTTACCACGGTTATCTCCCCTCCCCTGTATCACGTGACCCTAGCCATAATACCAAGCGAACAGTCGTTTGACGTAAGCTTTCACAACCACTCAGACTCCAAAAGAAACGCCAGACGATGACAAATGCTCGTGCTGGCGTTGATTTTTTTTAATAGCACAGATCTACATAATGATGACGAACTTTCTACCAAACCGGATTCGAACATTGATTGATAGCTTCCTCTTCACGCCACACACGAGCAAGTCTTCCAACTTCCCCTCGCATCCTGACCTTGCATGACCCACCACCCCCGGCCCCAACTCCTGAAAAGGTCACATGATTAACTGTTCTTGACCTCGTCTACAATACTTGAGTTGCACACGGCAGACCTTCACGTCACAGGTTAAGATAATTGGTAGTTTATTTTTTATCATCTTATATTAGTCAGTCGATGTATTTGAGTCTTGAGTGTTGGTAATGTTATCGTCCTGGCGGTTAGGTTAGGTTCGGTTAGGTTCGGTTAGCCTTAAGTTAGGGTATCGCTTAAGTTGTTAATGTTCGGATATCGTAACGCTATCCTCTGTAATACCAAGCGATTAACGCTACTATATCATAAAATTACCGCCTTGGATGACATCTACCCAACGTCAGCTTGACCACCAACACGATGACAGAGTGTACAGCACAGTGGAACAAGAACAACCACTTGTTATTAAATCAATACTAAAACATTATATATGTCTAAGTTTAAAGTCTCAAGATTAGTCAACTCATAATATGTCTTAATTCTTACCAACTTACATAATAATTTTCTTAGTTTTTAATACAACAATAACACACACAGTCAACGTCCAGATCAGCCATGTTTATCTCAAGTCATAAAGACGTAAAGTCGATATTTTCTGATGTCAGATGTTCTTAAATCAGAGATCAATCAACAAGTTATTTATGCAGCTCAGCAAGTCGAGTCATTTTCCCTCGAGTAATAAACAATATAACTCCCAATCCCACCAATAAATATGTTTATCTCAATTACCAGACATTATAATTACCATATGTACTGTACTGTACGTCAACAAATTATTTTACCTCAAGTAATAGGTTTAATCTGTCAGAAAATGCTCAGGTCGTAAACTTATTTTTTAAGGCATTTACATTGAGTCTCGCTAAGTGTTACACCGTGATGACTCGGGAAGCAGAAGATTCACGTCTGCCACCTGGAGGACCTCTGTTGCTTACTACTGTACAGGAGTGGATGTTATTTCTCCCACCCTCCTGCCTTCTCACATTAACTACCACTACCCCCATTAATACTACAAATGTTACTACTACTACAGAATGTTACCACTACCATCACTACTACTAGACTACTAAAAATATTATCATCACTACCGCTACCAGCGTCGCCACAACTACTAGTACTATCACCATCACCACAACCATTCTTTATCCGAGTAAAGACTGTGCTCCCTTCCTTTAAATCATCTCTTAAAAAATATCTATTGTCTAAGTGTTAATATTTCTTGTAACACCTACTATATTTACAGTACCAGCTTTTATTGTACCATGTAAATTATCATCTAAATAGATGAGTAATTACCATTGCAATAAACATAATTGCCAACTAGACATAATCCTGACAGCTCTGTCCTCTTGTTCAACCTTGTTACTGTGCAACCCATGTTGTACTGCTCCCCCATTATAATTATGTTTTTCAATTCCACTGTAAAATATATATATATATATATATATATATATATATATATATATATATATATATATATATATATATATATATATATATGCTGATAACCACCAGGAAAGAAGAAAACACGAAGTTCCCAAGCGCTTTCGTGTAATTACACGAAAGCGCTTGGGAACTTCGTGTTTTCTTCTTTCCTGGTGGTTATCAGCATATACCTAGATCACGCGCACCTACAGTGATTTACTTGCATATATATATATATATATAGTATATATAAGATAAACTAAAAAAAAAAAATATTGAAGTGATAACCGTGGTAACATTATGAGATGTTCTTATTACCACCATGCTATTGTACTCTTCCAGATGTTACTAAATGTTACACAATATTTCCTTGAGATAAATGTATAGTATATATCAGGTGCCTAAAAGAGAGCTCAGGTTCTCAACTGGCTCAGCCATGTTAATATTGTTATTATTATCCACTCTGTATCTGTTTGTCTGGTAAATAAACCGTTTCAATTCAATTCAATTATCACCATCACCACCACAACCAGTTCCCATCCTCATCACCACCACTATTATCATTACCACACTCACCACCAACTTCACCACAACCGTTGTTATCACCAACAACCTCACCAAACCAAAAATAATCCCCAGTCACTACAGTAAGTCACCAGTCAACATACTCTCAACTGTTCACCACGACTCACAAGAAAACGTCCCTGGGTGAGTAAGTGAGAAGTAATGTGTCATAATTCAGGCAGAGAAGTTTTATAAGTGTGTCATAAGTAAGGTAGAAGAAGGTAGTGTAGTGTCAACACCCCGGCAGCTTACAAGAGAGCGAGACCTTGACGAACACCTTAATTAAAAACATCCTTCATAAACCTTGAGGCCATAAAGAACACGTCAGCTTGTTTAACTGCTGGTAGTAACAAGGTAGTTGATTAGTACGTTACCCAGAGGGAGTTTGGTCGCCTGCTAAGCTGCACGGGGGTGGGGGATAGGGGAAGGGGCAGGAGAGGGGAAAGAGGCGGGAGAAGGGATAGGGGATAGGGGCAAGGGGAGGTGGAACTCCCCCCTCCCCTAAGTATCGACGCCAGGTAAACGCCAGGCAATCGACCAGGTGTCAGCGACAGGTATTGTGTGGCACCACGGCCTCCCCCCCCCCCCTTCTTTCCCTCCCCCTACCTCATTTAAGGGGGGAGGGGACACCCACATTCCCTACCTCGCCTACGTTACCATCCCCCCTCCCCTCCCCTCCCCTCCCACTACACACACCCCTGTTATTGCTGTCATTTCCGGTCACCTAGCTGTTGACAAAAAATATTGGTGACGCAACGGTACAACAACGGTAATCCAACGGTCGCAATTAAACAGGTGAGGAAATCATTGATTGAGACACGACTCTCTCTCTCTCTCTCTCTCTCTCTCTCTCTCTCTCTCTCTCTCATACACATACTAACATAAATGTATGTGTTTGTTTGTTTGTGTGTGTGTGTGTGTGTGTGTGTGTGTGTGTGTGTGTGTGTGTGTGTGTGTGTGTGTGTGTGTGTGTGTGTGTGTGTGTGTGTGTGTGTAATGCACTCAACTGTTATGAGACAGAAAGAGATGAAAAGTATTAGAAAGTAAGAACAACCGAAAGAAGAATAAGAGACAAAGAAAGGAGAAACAGAAGCGAAGATAAAGAAGAATGACAGGAATAACAGAAGGACGGAGGGGGGGGGGAGGTGGCCCCAGGTAAGTGCCGCCTGCCAGCTATGGATAATGGTGTAATGATGCCGGAAGTGGTGAAGGGAGGAAGTGGCGACGAGGAAGAAGGAGGAGAGTGAAGGGACAAGATGAGGAAGAAGGGAAGTAGGATTGAAGGAGAAGAAAGATGAATAATAAGGAGAAAGATGAGTGAGGGAGGGATGAAGAGGGGTGAGCCAGCGAGAGAGGGACGAGCAGGAAAATGATGTAGGGAGGGATGAGGTAAACTGAGGAAGGTGAGGGTATGTGAGGAAGGTTAAGGAACGTGAGGAAGAGTGAGGAACGTGAGAGAAATTTGAGGCAGGTGAGGAAGGCGAGGAAAAGTGAGGGAACGTGAGGGTCTTGGTGGCAATGGTGAGAACGACCTTTAGTGTTCGTCATCATTGTTCAGACAAGTAGCATAGATTTCTAGTTTCTACAACTACCAGCACCTGCTGCTGACCACTACTACTACCACCACCTGCTGCTGACCACTACTACCACCACTACCTGCTGCTGACCACTACTACCACCACTACCTGCTGCTGACCACTACTACCACCACCTGCTGCTGACCACTACTACCACCACTACCTGCTGCTGACCACTACTACCACCACTACCTGCTGCTGACCACTACTACCACCACCTGCTGCTGACCACTACTACCACCACTACCTGCTGCTGACCACTACTACCACCACCTGCTGACCACTTCTACCACCACTACCTGCTGCTGACCACTACTACCACCACTACCTGCTGCTGACCACTACTACCACCACTACCTGCTGCTGACCACTACTACCACCACTACCAGCACCTGCTGACCACTACTACCACCACTATCAGTACCTGCTGACCACTACTACCACCACTATCAGTACCTGCTGACCACTACTACCACCACTATCAGTACCTGCTGACCACTACTACCACCACTACCAGAACAAGCTGACCACTACTACCACCACTACCTGCTGCTGGCCACTACTACCACCACTACCTGCTGCTGACCACTACTACCAGAACAAGCTGACCACTACTACCACCACTACCTGCTGCTGGCCACTACTACCACCACTACCTGCTGCTGACCACTACTACCAGTACAAGCTGACCACTACTACCACCACTACCTCCTGCTGACCACTAGTACTACCACCACAACAAGTCACACTCTGTTGGTAACCACTACTAGCTCCTCCCCTCACTAGTAGCACTAACATAACTAATAGAACTCACATACCTAGTGACCACCACTTGTACACACACACACACACCACATGCCGCACTTTCCCGAACTTCTAGGTATAAAATTTGTCTTTTTATATTATTATTACGAAAGCCCAGGACGTGAGGGGAGGAGCCTTTCATCTGTGAGCCACGTGAAGGAGAATTTCCTGCCGGGGCTCCACTTAGTTCACCGCCACAGGAAGTGAGGGAGTATGAGAGATGCCCACGGGAGTTTTAAGAAATACCTGAGAGCAATTCTGAAATTACACTACTTGAGAAAGACATGACCAAGAGTATAAGAAATAGTGTATCCGTGGAAATAAAAAACAGGAAGGCTAACAAACTATCTTCCCGCGTAACAATAAGACTCCTACCTGTATCTTCCCGCTTAACAATAAGACTCCTACCTGTATCTTCCCGTGTAAAAGTGAGACTCCTACCTGTATCGTCCCGTATAACAGTGAGACTCCTACCTGTATCTTCCCGCGTAACAATAAGACTCCTACCTGTATCTTCCCGTGTAACAGTGAGACTCCTACCTGTATCTTCCCGTGTAACAGTGAGACTCCTACCTGTATCTTCCCGCTTAACAATAAGACTCCTACCTGTATCTTCCCGTGTAACAGTGACACACCCTAAAAACATCTGCAGTTTACCATCTACCCGAGTAATAGCGATACTGTACCCCATTGGACCTCAATTAGCGGTATGGCCAACGAACCATCTCTCTCTCTCTCTCTCTCTCTCTCTCTCTCTCTCTCTCTCTCTCTCTCTAATTGGACAAACACACCAAATGAGAGACGAGAGAAGGAAAGCAGGAAGGAAGGAGGTACAGAAGGCCGGGGAACAAACAATAACGAAGAGGAAGGTAAATTATAATCAAACTGTAAGGTATCGTGTTTGTTATTAATGTAATGTAATTAATGTGACATAGTTAATATTGCCCTCTCTTACCACCAGAATAGTGTGGGTTCGAATCCTCCAGAACCAATAGTATTAACCGTGTATGTAATGTAATATTATATCGCTATAGTTATGTAATGTAATAAAAATCACTGTGTTTAATGTAATGTTATATAACACTCTGTATTAGCATGTATATAATGTAATAAAGAGCAATATGTGTAATGCAACGTTATGTAACACAATGTAATGTAACAGTGAAATGCAATGCAACATTATAGTGCAACTTCATGCAACACAATACATACAATAATACAATAGAGCACCATGAATGATAATATTATGCAGAATAAATTAAATGCAAGGTAATATTATGCAAAACAAATACGGGTCTTTCCCAGGAGATTCGCCGAAGCGTGTCGGGTCACTGTCAAATATCTCTCAGGGGAAAAAATTGTCATAGGATTAAAAGAAAGGTTTTTTTTTTTCCTTGGTAATGCTGCTGCCTGAGGTACTTAAGTAGAGGTATATAAGTAATTTGATCACAATGGTCGATATTTCAGGGGTGTCGGGAAAAATCTCAAGAGCCTGGTACCCAAAAAATTAAGTGTGGGGCAAAATATTGAGGTAGGAGCCAAAACTTTAAGCATTGACTATAAACCAATTCAAAGATACCACGTTGTATATAACCATCTGTGATTTAGTATCTACAGAAGTGTAATGATATAATAACACATAACCTCACAAATATTTGATAATACCTTTGAATAAGTCATAGTAAATAATTACAAATGTAAAGTACGTTAAAAATGAAGGTAATATAAGGTAAATGAAGGTAATATAATGTAAACGAAGGTAATATAATGTAAATTAAGGTAACATAAGGTAATTTAAGGTAAATCAAGGTAATATAATGTATTCAATGCAATTCCCTACGATATTACTGAAGCTAGTGGAATATATTTCAACACAGAGAGTAAACAGGTATAATCCTTTCCTTCTCCTCTCCCAAACTCTTCTCCCTTCCCCTCCCCCTCTCCAGTTCATCCTTCTCCCCCCTCCCCAACTCTTCTCCCTTCCTTCTCCCCCTCCCCAACCCTTCCCCCTCTCCCTACCATGTTGCTTACCTGTTTCTGGCTTAACCTCTGTCCTGCGTGGCAGTGAGAAGTGAAACCACCCTCAGTGTCAAGACCTGACTGAATTACTCACAATAGACAAACTGTACTCCAAGCTTTGTCAATAAATTTATTAAACAAAAAAAAAAGGCTTAAGAAACGGAGGAGGGGATATCTGCCTTCCCTTTCCCCCCACCTACCTCCCTCCCTCCTCCCCCCTGCCTCCCTCCTCCTGCTCCTCTCCCAAATCCTTTCTTCCTCCTCCTGCTCCTCTCCCAAATCCTTTCTTCCTCCTCCTGCTCCTCTCCCAAATCCTTTCTTCCTCCTCCTGCTCCTCTCCCAAGTCCTTTCTTCCTCCTCCTGCTCCTCTCCCAAATCCTTTCTTCCTCCTCCTGCTCCTCTCCCAAATCCTTTCTTCCTCCTCCTGCTCCTCTCCCAAATCCTTTCTTCCTCCTCCTGCTCCTCTCCCAAATCCTTTCTTCCTCCCTTCTACTCTCCCATACCTCCCCTTTTCCCTTCCCCTCTACTGTATTTTAAAAGCTAAAAATAAAAAATACTTGAAAGCAAAATTGGATGAAAAACTTTGCAAATATTCCAGTTCTATTCTTCTCGACACAACTTTTGTTTAGAGTTTTAAAACAAAAGTTAGGGAGAAACAGATAGACCTGTTATTACGGCAGCTTTCTCTCTCTCATGATCTTGTCCAGGTGAGAGAGAGAGAGAGAGAGAGAGAGAGAGAGAGAGAGAGAGAGGAGATATGGAGATGGTAATGGTGGTACTACTGGGACTAATGGTGGTAATGGTGGTAATGGTGGTAGTCTAAGATTCGGAAAACAAAACAAAACACAGAAGAGAACGAGCCACAGTAGATAAAGTGACAACATATCTGACAACCTCACTACCAACACAAAGACAGCGGTCACAAGGGCCTCAAAATTAACCTGAGACTCTACTGTAACGGACTCTGTTATCACCTGTTAGACGGAATGGAGTGGGAAGGAGAGAGGTTGGTGGAGGGGAGTGGGAAGGAGGGGAGTGGGAAGGAGAGGTTGGTGGAAGGAGATGGTGTGGAGGGGATGGGGAGGTAGGGGAGGAGTAGGTGGAGGGAGGTGGGGTGAAGGGGGATGGGGTGGTAGGTGGAGGGGGCTGGGAGAAGAGGGATAGAGTAGTGGGGGAGGGGTAGATGGGATGGTATGGGAGGGGATGGTAGGAGGGGTGGGATGGAGGGGGGTGGGAATGGAGGGGGTGGGGATAGAGTACGAACTTTTGGTAATTCGAGCCCTAAGGAAGGAACGGGGGGGGGGGGGAGGTGAGAGAAAAAAAGGGAAGAGAAGGAAAATAAAGAAGTAAATGGAAGGTAAAGGAGAGAAGGGAGGTAAGCAAAGGTGTGGAGAGAGGGAGTGAGGTCCAAGCGGACAGAGACAGCTGATAGCGGGCCAAGTCAGCTGATCGTATGTAAACAAAGGAATCAGACCACGGCCCGAATTCTCCCACTAACCAAAACACAAAACGACTATCAAATACCCATCACCAATTCAACACATTTCTACCTAAATCACAAACTAAATCAATAATGAAAATCGAACTTGAAGTAGAAAATCAATAACAAAATAAAGTTAAATTGGCCTGGGGGGGGGGGGGGGGGGTAAGTAACACAGGCTCACAACCTTATGGCTGGGATCCGTAAGACACAACCTCCAGGAACACCTGCGTTATGACTCACCTTGATGTCACCACACCTGGACAGTTTATATATAACCTACTGTATGTATATCATGTGTAGTGTGTATATAGCTGTCTTAATATTGAATGAACATATTTATGAACGTTCAATACAGTAGACATACATTGATAAAGTGACAGATCTAGACAGGCGGGGTTAGCGAGTGACAGATCGAGACAGGCGGGGTTAGCGAGTGCTGGATCTAGACAGGCGGGGTTAGCGAGTGACAGATCTAGACAGGCGGGGTTAGCGAGTGCTGGATCTAGACAGGCGGGGTTAGCGAGTGCTGGATCTAAACAGGTGGGGTTTGCGAGTGCTGGAACTAACACCCGGGGTTAGCGAGTGACGGAACTAAACAGCTCAGGTTTGCGAGTGACAGACCTAGACAGTGAGTGATGACAGTCAGACAGGATTTGACGCCCACCACCTCACAGTCTGGGTCATGTTACAAGCCGTTTTAAACTAGTAGGATAACTGTGTGTGTGTGTGTGTGTGTGTGTGTACCTTCGTCGCATACCTTATTAATAGGCAACATCCTCCTCCTTTTCCTCAACCCTCCCCCCTTCTCCTTTCCTCTCTTCTCTTCTCTTCCTCACCCTAGTACTATCTCCCTAAGTCACCCCCCCCCCCTCTCGTCTCCCATTCCCTCCTCTCCCCCCCACCCGAAGCCCCAGGCGGTCCGGGACGCTAGGCAAGTCCACCTGACTGAACCTGACCTCTACACCCCCCCCCCCCCCTCTCTCTTTCTCTCCTTCCCTTCATCTTTTTTTTTTATATTTTTTCCTTTTATTTATTATTTTATCGTCTTTTTCACCGATATTTAATTGTTTTTGTTTATCTTCCAGTCTCCCTCAGTTGGCTCCTTGAGAAAGAAATGAGAAAGATAGATAGAAAAAAATGAGTGCATGATGAGATAGATAAATAAACGAAGAGATACTTAGAGAAAAAGTGGATGAGTGAACGATGGTTAGTATAGACACGTGGAGAGAGAGAGAGAGAGAGAGAGAGAGAGAGAGAGAGAGAGAGAGAGAGAGAGAGAGAGAGAGAGAGAGAGAGAGAGAGAGAGAGGATACATTTCTTCTTTGTTGTCATCTCTGGTCATCACACGAGAAAGTTAGTCGTCTCCACCTTCTTCTCTTTATTTTTGTGTTGTGGTTTATCATCTTCTTGCTCTCTCGTCCACTTCCTCCTGCTTCTTTCTTTCTTCATGTTCTGTATGTGTAGGTTTCTCTCTCTCACCACCTTCACCCTCAACCTCCCTCAATCTCTCACTTTCTCCCTCCTTCTTATCCCTCACTCTCTGCCTCACCCTCCCTCACTCTCTCCTCCCCCCCTTCACCCTCCCTCTCTTACTTTCTCTTTCTCCCTCCCTCCTTCACTCTCTCCTCCCTTACTCACACAACTCGTCACAAACCACTACGCCCCAACAAGACCGACTGACTACCGGTGATCCTCTAAACTATTTCCACACGCCACTAGTTCACCTTCGCCTCATCTACCTTACCTGGGGGAGGGGAGGGGGGGGGGGGGAGGCTGAGTCAAAGAGGCAATTTCCGCCTTACTGAAACTGTACTAGTAATAATAATAATAATAATAATAATAATAATAATAATAATAATAATAATAATAATAAAATAGTCTTAAAATAATAATAATAATAAAAATAATAGTAATAATAATATGTACGGCGCCGATAGTCAAATAAGGTATTCACAAAAACTACCTCCCAATGGCTAAACTTTTTTCCTGATGACAGTAATTACTCAAAAGTCTCATTAGTATGATAATAATTAGCGACGATTGAAGTGAACATCAACCTAAGCTTTTTATTTTATTTTTTTTTACTATAAATTAACCAACATTGATATAAACATCAATATAGATGATTTTAATATTACAATAATCACCAACACAACATCAATATTTAACATTATATAATATTTAATCTCAAATACGTAATTCAACTTCATTCAAAATTTAAACACGACAGTTAATTAGTATTACTCACAGATTACAGTAATAAATTCAACTTGTCAAACAAAAATTAATAGAATTCGTCGATCATGTGTTAAAATTCAATGTTAAAATCAAATGTTAAAATCAAATAAAAATTTTGTCAAAAAATAAACCACAAATGAACAGAGGTAAAACTGTGATTAATTACAGGTGAAAAAAGTTAAGAATATCTAGTTAATGAGAGGCAAGAAGGTAGCGGGAACAGGTAGCTACATACAGCATTAACCTTAACACACCTACAGCCTCTTACACTAGCACCATAGCCCATGTGAGGAGAGGCGTAATACTTGATGGTGCAGTGCCATAATACAGAACAGTGCCATAATACAGAACAGTGCAGTGCCATAATACAGAACAGTGCAGTGCCACAATACACAATGGTGCCAAGTACCATTATGACTCTTATGATAAACGCAGGTCGGTTGTAACTAAATATGAATCAGCTTCCGCCACAGGTAATAAAGCCGTGCTTTCCAGGTGACTAATTACAGGTGAATCATCAGGGACAATGGTAATGTATCTGTCAACAATTCAATTTCATTTGTGAAGACTGGTCGTTTCATGGAAGTCGTCAAGGTCTTATGGTAGTCGTCAAGGACTCACGGTAGTCGTCAAGGTCTAATGGTAGTGTTAAGGTCTCATGGTAGTCGTCAAGGTCTCATGGTAGTCGTCAAGGTCTCATGGTAGTATTAAGGTCTCATGGTAGTCGTCAAGGTCTCATGGTAGTGTTAAGGTCACATGGTAGTCGTCAAGGTCTCATGGTAGTGTCAAGGTCTCATGGTAGTCGTCAAGGTCTCATGGTAGTGTCAAGGTCTCATGGTAGTCGTCAAGGTCTCATGGTAGTCAAGGTCTCATGGTAGTCGTCAAGGTCTCATGGTAGTGTCAAAGTCTCATGGTAGTCGTCAAGGTCTCATGGTAGTCGTTAAGGTCTCATGGTAGTCGTCAAGGTCTAATGGTAGTGTTAAGGTCTCATGGTAGTGTTAAGGTCTCATGGTAGCCGTCAAGGTCTCATGGTGTCAAGGTCTCATGGTAGTATTAAGGTCTCATGGTAGTCGTCAAGGTCTCATTGTAGTCGTCAAGGTCTCATGGTAGTCGTTAAGGTCTCATGGTAGTCGTCAAGGTCTCATGGTAGTCGTCAAGGTCTCATGGCAATGTCAAGGTCTCATGGTAGTCGTCAAGGTCTCATGGTGTCAAGGTCTCATGGTAGTATTAAGGTCTCATGGTAGTGTCAAGGTCTCATGGTAGTCGTCAAGGTCTCATGGTAGTCAAGGTCTCATGGTCAAGGTCTCATGGTAGTCGTCAAGGTCTCATGGTAGTGTCAAAGTCTCATGGTAGTCGTTAAGGTCTCATGGTAGTCGTTAAGGTCTCATGGTAGTCGTCAAGGTCTCATGGTAGTCGTCAAGGTCTCATGGTAGTGTCAAGGTCTCATGGTAGTCGTCAAGGTCTCATGGTAGTCAAGGTCTCATGGTAGTATTAAGGTCTCATGGTAGTCGTCAAGTCTCATGGTAGTCGTCAAGGTCTCATGGTAGTGTCAAAGTCTCATGGTAGTCGTCAAGGTCTAATGGTGTCAAGGTCTCATGGTAGTATTAAGGTCTCATGGTAGTCGTCAAGGTCTCATGGTAGTCGTCAAGGTCTCATGGTAGTCGTCAAGGTCTCATGGTAGTCGTCAAGGTCTAATGGTGTCAAGGTCTCATGGTAGTATTAAGGTCTCATGGTAGTCGTCAAGGTCTCATGGTAGTCGTCAAGGTCTCATGGTAGTCGTCAAGGTCTCATGGCAATGTCAAGGTCTCATGGTAGTCGTCAAGGTCTCATGGTAGTCGTCAAGGTCTCATGGTAGTCGTCAAGGACTCGTGGTAGTCGTCAAGGTGTCATGGTAGTCGTCAAGGTCTCATGGTAGTCGTCAAGGTCTCATGGTAGTCGTCAAGGTCTAATGGTGTCAAGGTCTCATGGTAGTATTAAGGTCTCATGGTAGTCGTTAAGGTCTCATGGTAGTCGTCAAGGTCTCATGGTAGTCGTCAAGGTCTCATGGTAGTGTCAAGGTCTCATGGTAGTCGTCAAGGTCTCATGGTAGTCGTCAAGGTCTCATGGTAGTCGTCAAGGTCTCATGGTAGTCGTCAAGGTTTCATGGTAGTCGTCAAGGTGTCATGGTAGTCGTCCAGGTCTCATGGTAGTCGTCAAGGTCTCATGTCAAGGTCTCATGGTAGTCGTCAAGGTCTCATGGTAGTGTCAAGGTCTCATGTTAGTCGTCAAGGTCTCATGATAGTCGTCAAGGTCTCATGTCAAGGTCTCATGGTAGTCGTCAAGGTCTCATGGTAGTCGTCAAGGTCTCATGGTAGTCGTCAAGGTCTCATGGTGTCAAGGTCTCATGGTAGTCGTCAAGGTCTCATGGTAGTCGTCAAGGTCTCTGGATAATCGCCAACCAGCGCCTAAAATAGATGATGAGCGCTGTCTAATTCACTGGCTATGACAGGTGTTCCTGGCAGTGGTACGACCTGACAGAGAGAGAGAGAGAGAGAGAGAGAGAGAGAGAGAGAGAGAGAGAGAGAGAGAGAGAGAGAGAGAGAGCAAAAACAGTGGCCACCGTTGATTTCTAGAGCATCTCGTTCCCAAGTGAGAGAAAGAGAGAATTTCCTCCTTCTCACTTCCACTTATGTATGGATGTGGCTCGCCCCCTTACCGTCAACTTGAAGCATAACAGATATCTTGCCCTCCATCACCCAACCTTACTCTGGTCAGCACCAGCACCTGGCCACAGTGTACCTACGGTCCCACCAACCCAATGGAAAATATTCAGAGCTAACCCTTAAGAGAACTAAATTAAATCAAAGGCGAAGAAACCTTCTATCTACCCCGTATAAGACCGTCAGTGGCGCCATTGTAGGTATGTGTATGGTAGTGCCACTGTAAATATGTGTATGGGTAGTGTCACTGTAGGTAATGTGTATGGTAGTGCCATTGTAGGTATGTGTATGGTAGTGTCACTGTAGGTATGTGTATGGTAGTGCCACTGTAGGTATGTGTATGGTAGTGCCACTGTAGGTATGTGTATGGTAGTGCCACTGTAGGTATGTGTATGGTAGTGTCACTGTAGGTATGTGTATGGTAGTGCCAATTGTAGGTATGTGTATGGTAGTGTCACTGTAGGTATGTGTATGGTAGTGCCACTGTAGGTATGTGTATGGTAGTGCCCACTGTAGGTATAGTGTATGGTAGTGGCCACTGTAGGTGTATGGTAGTGCCACTGTAGGTATGTGTATGGTAGTGCCACTGTAGGTATGTGTATGGTAGTGCCACGTGCTAGGTTACTGTTGTATAGTCGGTCGTGCCACTGTAGGTATGTGTATGGTCGTGCCACTGTAGCTATTATTCTGGTAGTGCCACTGTAGCTACAAGTCTGGTAGTGCCACTGTAGGCTAGTGTCTGGTAGTGCCACTGTAGCTATTAAGTTCTGGTAGTGCCACTGTAGCTATAAGTCTGGTAGTGCCACTGTAGCTATAAGTCTGGTAGTGCCACTGTAGCTATAAGTCTGGTAGTGTCACTGTAGCTATAAGTCTGGTAGTGCCACTGTAGCTATAAGTCTGGTAGTGCCACTGTAGCTATAAGTCTGGTAGTGCCACTGTAGCTATAAGTCTGGTAGTGCCACTGTAGATATAAGTCTGGTAGTGCCACTGTAGCTATAAGTCTGGTAGTGCCACTGTAGCTATAAGTCTGGTAGTGCCACTGTAGCTATAAGTCTGGTAGTGACACTGTAGCTATAAGTCTGGTAGTGACACTGTAGCTATAAGTCTGGTAGTGCCACTGTAGCTATAAGTCTGGTAGTGCCACTGTAGCTATAAGTCTGGTAGTGCCACTGTAGCTATAAGTCTGGTAGTGCCACTGTAGCTATAAGTCTGGTTGTGCCACTGTAGCTATAAGTCTGGTAGTGTCACTGTAGCTATAAGTCTGGTAGTGCCACTGTAGCTATAAGTCTGGTAGTGCCACTGTAGCTATAAGTCTGGTAGTGCCAAATATTTAGAAAACGAAGTCAATCCATGAATGTGGAGGTAATATCAATACTTAATAATTATAACTATATACAGTAGACATGGTAACACATTGAGCTCTCTTGTTACACACACACACACACACACACACACACACACACGTATCTACAAACAACCAAGAAGTGTAATCGCTATAATCATTAAGGTAAACAAAATAGGTAACTACATGCACAGTTACACACCCTTTAATCAATAGCAAAATTAAGTTAGGTTAGATTAGGTTAAGTTAAGTTAGGTTAGCGACCATTATAGACCAACACTGTCAACTCGGTCAGACTTTTTTAACTCTTCTCCATAAGCTGTGTACCCTTGGGTCCCACACCACAGCTTTTAACTTCAGTCATCCACAACAGTCACCCTGGCCCTCTTATCACCATCAGTCATCCACCACAGCCACCCTGGCCCTCTTCCCATCATCAGTCATCCACCACAGTCACCCTGGCCCTCTTACCACCATCAGTCATCCACCACAGTCACCCTGGCCCTCTTCCCATCATCAGTCATCCACCACAGTCACACTGGCCCTCTTACCACCATCAGTCATCCACCACAGTCACCCTGGCCCTCCTACCATCATCAGTCATCCACAACAGTCACCCTGGCCCTCTTACCATCATCAGTCATCCACCACAGTCACCCTGGCCCTCCTACCACCATCAGTCATCCACCACATTCACCCTGGCCCTCTTACCACCATCAGTCATCCACCACAGTCACCCTGGCCATCATTCTGACCCAACAATATCTCACCCGCCAGCCCCTCATTCGCTATCACTTCCACGGTTATAAGATCTTACCTATAGATAAATTATACTTATTATAATTCATCAACTCGGCGTATACGTTCAGGTGTAAAAGGTAAAGTCATCAAGAACTGGTCACCTCCTCCTGTGTTCAGTGGTTTGGTGCGTCCGGGCCTGAGTGACGTCCCGGATGTCAGAGGGTCGTGTGTGTGTGTGTGTGTGTGTGTGTGTGTGTAATAATAATAATAATAATAATAATAATAATTAACGGTTTATAGAAAGAGCTTGGCAGCCAGAAGGCTGAAAATATACAGTTACATATTTGGGGAATGGGTGTGTGTGTGTGTGTGTGTGTGTGTGTGTGTGTGTGTGTGTGTGTGGGGTGGGGCTAAAAATTTTTGTTAGTCAGTCCAGTGCATCAGTCAAATTGTGTCTTTCAGTCCACCAGTTAGTGAGTCAGTCAGGAAAGGTTATCACAAGGATATTAACAAAAGCTAAAAATTATATTACGTCCATCATCAGGAAAGTGGTTAATTGTCGGATTAGGTTCGATTAAAATTAGGTCAGGTTAAGGTTAGATTAGTGTTAGGTTAGGTCACGTTTGGTGTGGTGGTGGAACATTCATAGCGAGTGTTGCATAAATCTTAAGCCCGGCGCCTCGCCCCAGCACACGTAGGAATAACTAACCTCAATTTCAAAACTTTGGATAAGATTCTGAATATGTGAGTCTATACATTTACGGTATAAGACATGGCGAAACTCTAGGCTTCATCAGCGTTTAGTAGTTGTAGTGAGGACTGGACCACTGTAGATCGTGATATTTTGTAATTATGCAATTATATATCTACCGTATACTGAAGCTAGTTAGATAGAGGAAAATATAGGCTAAAATATATAAAATACTAATTAAGTTCAGATTCAAGAGTGTCACGGGTATGGCAAGAGTTAGTTGAAGACCTCACATTAATTCTAAAAGAAAGCTCATACGTAAGGACAAATCACTTACATTAATAACACTAATAAAAAAACCCAGGAATCTCTTAAACATATTCAGGACAACACAAACAACAACATGATTCAAGGTAGTGATGGCATCGTTAAAGACACCTTAAGGGCGTATGGATATAAACACATTACAGTACTCAACTCCAAAATAAAGGATCTATCTCAACAAACTTTTCACCCCACACTCAGGTCCACAGCCAAGGGAAGTGGGAACAGCGCCTTGGTACTTTACTGTATATACCTGATAGACGATCTGACGTACAGTGCACACTTAAAGGTGCCTCAGTCGTACGGATCTAGCACTCGTACAGGTATATATTGAAAAGGTCACCCATCCTTCAAGAATTACTGTATATTCACACAAACTCAAGACCACACATACAGTCAAGGGAGTGTTAGGAGTGCCAAATGTTCACACAGATCTTTCTCTCACACACACACATAAAGTTGGGTCGAGGCTCTGGGCTATACCATAAATCTCAGGTGAGAAGGGTGGACCCAGGTACACTGCCCCTGATGTAAGAGACAGCAGTGGGATGTACTGTTCTTACCACACACTAAAGGCGGTAATTACACTCTAGTTATCTCTGTCAGGGGGATCAATGTTTACGACAGGTGATGTTTAGGGAGGGGGAAGACAGAAGAGGGAAGGAGGAGAAGGAAGGAAGAAGAGGGAAAAAGAAGAAGAAGAGCTAGTGTATTGGTGTAAATATTACCAGTAAGGTATGTATATCATTCACTTGGGTGCTCATACTGACCACCTAAAGATTGGCCTCCCCAGAGCTTATTTTACCTGATGATTCAACACCCCAACGCTACATGGGAGGAGAGAGAGGTTGGGCCAGGTTAGGTTAGGTTACGTGGTTAAGTTAGTTCATGTTGGAATAGATTAGATTAGATCAGGTTAGGTTGGATTAATTAGGTTACATTAGGTTAACGTTAAGGTGGTTAATTATCAGATGAAATGAGCTGGGGTGTCTAATCTTCATGTGAGCTTTTTTTTACCACGGTGTTATTTTACCGAACACTTTAAGGTATGTGTCGGCTATATATAACAGTCCTCCTTGACCACACCAAACAACCATGATATCACCTGCCTCTCCCAAGATGTTTACATTAAGTGACCTCACACACACACATGGCGTGCCGGCGTACCGATGGAGCCTTTAACACACATGCATAACACTGATGCGCTCAAAAGGTGTTGACGAACAAATGCTAACCTAACCTAACTTAAACTAACAAAACCTAACCTAATCTGACCAAATGTAACTTAACCTAATATGACCTACCCTACACTCACACACACCCACTACCTGACGTGCCCTGTAAGCCAGTCCAAGAAACATCTTTCCCAATAAGAGACAAAACAGGGAGAAAATCTTATTACCACAACAAGACAAGGACCGAATCCCACAGGCGATCTTTGAATTACCTAGTACAGCGGAACCTTCATCTCGACGGACTTTGATCTAACGGACAGAGTCCGTTAAGGGGAGGTGTAGATGCCGTAGGTGTAGGAGTTCAGTTAATATCATCGTCACCCTTAAGGTCCTGTACAAGGGAGCCATTGAGAATTCTTGCAATATTTGGTTCAACACTCTGAGACTCACTCTCTCTCTCTCTCTCTCTCTCTCTCTCTCTCTCTCTCTCTCTCTCTCTCTCTCTCTCACCTAGAAGAGTACAGCGGGCTCCTTAAAGCTTTAAATGTGGTCATGACGGTCTTGACGCGCCAGAGAACAAGACTATGACAAGCATAACCGAGATGAGTGTTCAAGCGGTGAGTCACACACACACACACGTATACGCGTGCACACACACACACACGCACATACGATCAATACTTACATACATACATATACTTACACACGATACATAAACACATATTAGTTTACATAGGACAATAACCAGGTAAGGAGAACATCACCAATAAACCATCAGTAGTAAAAAAAGTAATTACCAACAGCGATGGACAGTGACAGAAGGTAAACAAGTTAACTCTAAAGGGCGATGGGTAAAGGTATCGGTGAGGTGAGTAAAGCAGTCGGTGAATCACAAGTGCGTCACCTTCACCTATTGCATCCCCATGAACAGCCCCCAAAAGCATCTACAAGAACATAACAACAACAACAACAACACAATAACGTCAACAACAATAATAACACCCATAAGACAACAACACAATAACGTCACAATAATAATAACACCCATAAGACCACAACAACAACAACACAACAACGTCACAATAATAATAACACCCATAAGACAGCAACAACAACAACACAATAACGTCAACAACAATAATAACACCCATAAGACAACAACAGCAACAACACAATAACGTCAACAACAATAATAACACCCATAAGACAACAACAACAACAACACAACAACGTCAACAACAATAATAACACCCATAAGACAACAACAACAACACAATAACGTCAACAACAATAATAACACCCATAAGACCACCACAACCCTTACAGCCTACACAAAACTATGCATTCTGCTGTAACCTTATGATAATCAACTATACGGTACCTGTAATTATACCTGTACGGTACCTGCTATCTGCACCAGGATTTGTATGTGTACCTGTATAATTATAAAGTAATCCAACTGCATTTATGCATGTATCTCTAACAACACCAACCACACACACACACACACATACACACACACACACACCAGCTCCAATACAGGAGAAATTCACTGCTATATATACTGTACATGGATGACGAAGATTGTGGATGAGTGGATAACACGCACAAGTAGATGGCATGGATGAGTGACTTAGAACATCCAGTTGGTTGTGGTAACCTTTGAAAGACGGGGGGAGTGAGTGGGTGATAGTGAGGTGTGTGTGAGACAGAGAGAGAGACTGGTGTCAGGGTGAGGTGTGGCCCTATCATGGTTTGTTTACATAGAACAGCTGAGCATGTGGTAAGGTTGCCAATTAGTTATGTTTTTTTTATCTTTTGAGGTTAATGACCACAGGTAAGTGCAGTTGAAGACATAATTCCCTGAACACTTGGCAATATCTGGCATCTACTTGTGGGTGATATATATATGGTTGGTTTACTGTGTATCTAATAACGCGGCTTTCAACACATAATACCCTATATGACGGAACCGCAAAAGGGAAAAAATAAAAGTCATTAATATTAAGACATATCTGAGGAAATATGTTCAAATTACACTAGCCCTGAGCCATACCTAATGACCCTCAAGTACTTACATGACGGTATTACTGCTGGTGGGTGTGCGTGGGTGCCGTTGGGGAGATGTGGAGGCGAGTGGATAGCGAAGATGTGAGGGTGGATGGAGTGGGTGTGAAGATGATCGTTTGAGTAGAGGTTGTGGATGACAGGTAGTAGGAGGATGGATGTGATGATATTTGAGAAGATGAAAAAGAACATGGGCGGTACAATTGGATTTTGAGGATGTAATGACTGGACATGGATAGTGTGAATATAATGGAAGCCATGTCTTGAGTATGATGCGAATTGACAGTGCATTTAACATGGTAAGGAAGTCGATAGATAGTGTGGACAAATGAAATAGATAATGTGGAGAGGTGTGGGTAACTGTAAGGAGGAGGAGGAGGAGGCAGAAGCGATACTCAACAGACGGAGTGGTAAAGTGGGTTACACGGTCGCCCTTCTGACTTAGTGTGTCTCGCTCTGACGTCCCAACCCATCCCTCCAGCCCACCTTTCCAACCCACCCCTCCAGCCAACCGTCCCAACCCACCCCTCCAGCCCACCTTCCCAACCCACTCTTTGTCATTCCCATCTCCCCCTCACCAACCATACGAACATATAAACAAAGTTCACACACACACTAAGACACTCACCCACCACCACACACACACACTAAGACACTCACCCACCACCACACACACACACTAAGACACCTCACACACACACACACACACACACACACAGGTGAAAAAGTCACATCAATAAGGTGTTTCTTCATTCCAGTAACGTGTTGGCAGTTTCGTCACTGTCACGAGCCTGTCAATCACCTGTCATTGTCATATTTTCATGCTGGTCGCCTTTCACAACCACAAAACTCACTTTCTCGTTACCCCTAAAGAGTGACTTGCATAACATGGATAAAAATATAGCTCGTTCCTTCAATGTGATGATAATAATAATAATAATAATAATAATAATAATAATAATAATAATGGATCACCTGAAGAATCGTCACCCCAGGTTGCCCCACCAGAACAATTTTCACCCTGCCAAACTCTGCAGTGACGATTCTTCAGGTGATCCATAATAACAATAATATCAACATTAACTAACACGTCGATCTGGAATCGACTCCCCCCCCCCCCCCCCCCATTCTCCTCCTGCCCTGGCGGGACAGTACCACACAGATGTAAATCTTAAGTTACCTGTCCCTGGGCGACCTCCCTCACCTGTTCCACGAGGTCACGTCTAAAACCCACTATCAAACACCCTGAACCCCGAATCCAGAACTACGAACCCCAGATAGAGCGTGTTTCATAATTTAGAAGTATGATTCCTTTATAGTAACTCTGTAGGGATTTGGGGATCAGGAGTCTGGGATTCATGGTTCGGGAGTAGTAAGCTTAAGATCTGACCGTCCAAACCCCCTCGCCGGTCAGGTCACGGGTGCCTGGACTCTGTCCTTTGTAAAAAGTACACGTACAAATTAACATTGTGATACAGTACCTGTAGTAACAGAAGTATATCATTATAATTATTATTCAGCGGAAATTTTAACTATTATAATTACTGTTAGATTATTATTTTTACTTTTATCACTTACAGTATACATTGGGTCCCACAATAATAGCCATCGTTATATTTATCACAATCATAGTTAACAACTAACAGTATACGAAACCAGTTGAAATGCCCCCCCCCCCCCCCCATGTCTCAGATAGTTGCCCATCTATCCCATCAACTGTACGTGACACCACTCAAATATCGGGAGGTGATGAGTATATTATCTACGAACAAATTTATGTCATTATATATCTTTATTACTATAGTGGTTACTACTACCACTCTTGGGGCTGCTGTACACGTACTGTACTTACAGGTAAACTAATACAATAACATCAAAATAAATATATTTTAGCAATAATAATAGTAAAACACGTCACCATTATCAACAACAGTAATAATGACAAATTGCAGAGAAAATCCGAATGTAAAATGCACACACGCAACAAGTGCAGCACCTACTACTACTACTGTTCCGACCCTCCCCCTGTCACCACTTACCCAGCTTCCACCACTGGCTACCAGCGGCTTGGGTAGTATGTACAGAAGCAGTGGTTACCTCACAAGTGTTGTCGATATTACCACTGGCTGTCCAGCCAGTCCCCGGTAACTTCCAGATGATCGGCACCAGTGTACAGACAAACAATAGGCAGGTAGACGTCCACCAGGTGACAGAAACACACTTGTGCACTGTAGTCTTCTTTAATAAGCACTAATTCTTCACAACACTGCTAACAGGGTAATGGCTTCACTGCTGGGCTTTTCACTTCGAATATTTACTGTAGTCAGCACACTACCAGTGAACAATTCCTTAATCTTTTCACTTCATATTAATCACAACAGTTCCACAATACTTGCACAACAGTTATCTTTTAGCTGTTCTGCTAGGCCTATTTTTTACACAATGAACAGAAGCGATCAACGGACTCCTAGCCTGCTCGCTGGTGTTTATATACGCGTCGTCAGACGCTTCTCGAATATCCGAGCACCACCCAGAAAGAGATTCGAGAACGTTCTACTCTGATCGGAGCTTACAATAATAAGAAAATCATAAAAAATTAATGCAATACATTCTTGAATATTCTTACATAATTAATACATCAATATATACACGAAAATTTCACTAAATTTGCCATAATAGCTGCTGCATGGGACAGAAAATAATCGAAACACCTAATTTACAAAATAATAATCTGAATTTATGCCTCGGCATAACACTACTATATAATTACTATATAAACCTCTATGTTTTTACATCCTCTCAGCAGTATCCAAAAACATTAACAAAAATTAATGTAATCAAATTAACTTAGGTATTATTAATGCAAAAAATTATAGGGTAAATATATCAAGTAGAAACATTTTATTCCCTGACTGGCCGCGGCTTCTGCTCTACCACCAATGGTTCACCCATTTGTTCGGACAAATTCAGATAGATTTTCTTAAGGACTGGTGCGAACATATATTACATAATTATTTTTTTTAAATCTTAACAAATAACGGGCCAGTAACAGAATAATGCAATATTCACCTTTCATTACCGCGTGTAACTATCAATCATATTCCAAAGGAACGAGTAACATCTTTTGAAAAAGTTAAGTCTGAGATCCATATAACAACTTTGAGAGGTCATAAGAACATAAGCATTGAGGAAACTGCAGCGGGCCTATTGGCCCATACTGGGCACTCCCGTTTACACCCAACCCCTATTGCTCATATAAGCATCCAAGCTATGTTTGAAGCTATCCAGCGTATTCGATTTAATGATGATATTTGGTAACTTGTTCCATTCATCCACTACTCTGTTTCCAAACCAGTGTTTACCTATTTCGCGCCTAAATCTAAATTTGTCTAATTTAAAACCATTGTTACGAGTTCGCTCCTGGTTGGATAGTTTGAGTACCTTTGTAATGTCCCCTTTGTTTAGCCATCCTCTCTGCTTTTCCTCACCCCCGCCGCCCCCCCTCCCCCACCTTCCTGGCCCACCCCCCCCCCCGGGGGTGTGGAATTGCAGAGAGGATGGCTAAACAAAGGGGACATTACAAAGGTACTCAAACTATCCAACCAGGAGCGAACTCGTAACAATGGTTTTAAATTAGACAAATTTAGATTTAGGTGCGAAATAGGTAAACACTGGTTTGGAAACAGAGTAGTGGATGAATGGAACAAGTTACCA